>OZ022240.1:32985377-33052877 GCA_963978895.1 Erpobdella octoculata
TATCACTAGTGGCGCACTTATGCTGTGCAATTATTTCACTGAAACGACTCAATAATTTGCAAGGGTTTTGCTGTCCCTCTGAATAAAAAAAGCCAACTTGATTACTTTAAGAATATTTTTATACATCAGTTATGACTGATAATTTGATTTGAATACAATCAATCGGTTATGAGAAATAATTTTATATGAATTTTCGATCATTTAAAACAAATGTTAGTTGTTGGAAACATGTTAAAAAAAATTTGAAGACATGCTTTAAACAAAACTTTATATAAATAGTGTGTTGTCATCTATTTTGCTTCTATGCTAAAAGCTTCAGACTTCTTGCTAGTCGGAAAGTTTGTTAAAAAGTGATTACAAGATTTCACTTAAACAGAAGAGTGAATTATTAAGTTATTCATTAAGCCACTAACACCAGCATGAGCAAAAAGCATAGATAGTGGCGTTGCGAGGGTTTTGGGGATCGGGATCAAAGTATACAAATGTGCTTCTGGAAATCCCCATCTGTAAACTTTTACGTTAAAAATAGCTGATGACTGGAGTAGGGAGGTAGTCGTAGATACTTTTCCAAAAATATTTCCACTTTTTAACTCGACATTTTGGCACTTAGTTTAAATGGCGCTCGGGGACACGTGTTACCTTGTTTTCTTACTACGCCTTTGAGCATAGACATCATCAGTCATAAAAGCCATAAACATTAGCCGTTAAGAAATCATAAACAAATAATTAATAAAATGAAATACAAAAGTAAAAAGTAAAATAACAACCGCTGCTGTAAGTTTAGGTTTTAAAAAATAAATTGATTCAATTGATTGTTTTCAATTAATCTAGCAAAAGGTTTATTCTAAAAATAATTTCAATTTAGTATGGTTATTTATAATTTCCAAAAGCAAATTTGTTTTTACTTTCAATTGATAATGAAATCTATACCTTGAAAAATATGTTTTTTTTATATTTTCATAAGCAAGTAATTATAAATTATAAACTACTTATAATATGTCTTTTACAACAGCATTTTTTTTACAATATATTTCTAAAACTTATAAAAATAAACGTTGCTTAGAAAATAACAGCACAAGACACCTCCGAAAAGTAAAAGCGAACTTTTTAATATGTCTTACGAGTATATCTATGTGCTGTTACTGGCAATGCTTCTCATGTTTTATATTTGAGACAAAAATTAATATGCCGTAAGCCAGGGTTAACTTTAGGTGTAAAATAATAATAATAATAATAATAATAATAATAATAATAATAATAATAATAATAATAATAATAATAATAATAATAATAATAATAATAATAATAATAATAATAATAATAATAATAATAATAATAATAATAATAATAATAATAATAATAATAATAATAATAATAATAATAATAATAATAATAATAATAATAATAATAATAATAATAATAATAATAATAATAATAATAATAATAATAATAATAATAATAATAATAATAATAATAATAATAATAATATAACTACAAGTTATAATAAGCTTGGCAGACGATATCAAATACATAAAACGTATAACCAGAATTATCTTAATTAATTTTCATTTACTCAGGTAAAATTTCATCAATAGAAATATCCCGCGGCAGAACCTAGTTTAATAAGCAATGTCATCTCTCCTTATTGTTGAGATGCTGGTTGAAAAAAAAATCGTTTTTTAATTCGTTAGGGTTTTTAAAACAGATTTCAGACTGGAAAAAATCAAAATATGAAATTTGTAACATTGGTTTCTTTTAAATTATCTTTGCATATGCCATCCATGGAATCACATAGTTTAACCTACCATTAAAAAAAAAAAGTTATTTCGACGGCCGAAAGAAAACAAGAAATTTTTACTGACTTCTAACAGAAATAAGAAAGTTTTTCTTTTGAAAGGTCTTTTTATCGTACGGATTGTAGAGAGAGCACGAGTAGTTTCCCTCATCTGTTTTTGTCACGTTGTCGATGACCAGAGTTCCAGATTTGGTCACCTTGAAGCGGGTTTTCTTTTCCACATTTTCGCCTCCTCCGGGTCTGTGATCGCTCTGACCGGAAAAACTCTGCAGGGCATATTCGTAGATGGCGTCAATGATTTTACCATTTTTGAACCAAACTATGATGCTAGCAGGAGGGTTATAATCTTCAAATAAGCAGTCGATGCGCCCCTCCAATTCGAGTGCTAAAAACTGAAGCATAGGAGACGGCTTTTTTGCTTTTTGTGGGCTGTCCAGATGCTCACTAGGGTTGGTGCCTACTGTTGTATTTTTGCTACCCCGACGGGTGTTGGCCACGGACTGTGAATGGCCTCGGGGTGTTTCTCCCTGTTTTGCCTCGCGTTTAAACCTGAGTTGTTGCACTGTCCAGAGGTTATTGCTGTGCTGGATGCTGTTGTAATATTTTGAGTCTCTTGAATCGTGAGTACTGGACTGCCTAACATTCCTTCTAGAATTGTAATGTAGACGATCGTATGGCATATATACATCTTCAGAGTTATCTTCAAACTTTGTTGTTGTATCTACGTATCGATTCCTAATCACGGTCGTTGATGTCAGTTGTGTCTCAAATGCAGTTGTTGTTGTTGTTGCTAGAATGTCGGAAATGTTCACGTTTGAGTTGAACGAATTATTTACAATCGAGTGGCCAGTGATATTGCGATCGAAACTGCGCCCTCTCGGGCGAAGAAATAGCGAAAAGCGAAAATAGGCAAAGAGAGAGCAAGTAGGAAAAGAAGTAGGGCGGGAGGTTCTCGCGGCAGAGGGATCCTCGAAATTTCTCAAGTTTTTATTTACAACGAGAAGGTCGGTGATGAAATTGGCCGCTTGTTTGATCGGCTGTGAGTTCCCGGCGGTGCGCAAGAAAGAGCAGCGATGTAGCAGGCGCCTCGTGGTGCTGATGTTAGTAGTTGTAGTTGTAGTTGTGGTTGTAGTAGTGGTGGAGGTAGTGGTGTTTTTGTTGCTGTTGTTGGAAAGAGTAAAATGGAAACTTGTCGCTAGGGGTTCCAACGTCTTCGGATGTTGAAGAGATGAAATATTGCTGTTCTGGGGCAAAGAGGTGATGTCGCTGGTAGTTTGATGTGGGGCGGGTGGATAACAAGTTTCTTGAATGGGTGAAGGAAACGGTAAAGTGGTTGGTGGAGGAATGTTTTGTGTTGGGGGTGGTGATGGTAATGATGATAAAATCGGTAATGCCAATGATGATCGCATAAAAGGAAATTTGAGTAATGATGATTGTGATTGTGATGATGATGATGATGATGATGATGAAGACGAAGATCGAGATAATGATATATGGGATGAAGGGGACAAGTCTGGAGGCAGTGTTGAGATGAATGATGATAGAAGTGATGATGATGATGATAATGGTGACACCTTCCAGGGTGGTATGGAACCCCTTAGAATCGCCATTTTTGTCCTACGTGACGAATTCAATGACGTCATCGCCGCGTCGTTTGCGGCGTCGGCAGAAGGCCAGACGGGATGAAATCCAACGGTCTCCATGACAACCGTTGCCACGAGAATATGTATTGAGGCAGCCAGCGGTGATGATAATGATACAGTATCTGATGGTAATGATGATGGAGTCAGCCTGGAGCCTGAGTTGAAGCCGTAACAGCAGAAACGATCAAAGTTCAAGGACGTTACCAAGGTGACGATGACTAAGCCCGTGATGTCAGTCATTACGTCACGACTCATGGCACGATTGGAACCACTCGACCATGACCCATCACAACCTCTCCATGTTTTCCACTTTCTCTTTCTTTTAATATGCTTATACTACAGTTTCAGAAACCGGAGACCAATATGGCTGCAAATGGAGTGCTTCTGTCGGCAACATTGAAGCTGGAGCGGAAATATAAATTTGGCATCAGCTTTCTAAGCCAATTGTTGCTATTAAAAATAGGACTCATCGTTATTAAAGTAAAAGCACCACGGATCAAATTTCAGTTTAAATTGTTATTAGCTTATTTAGAAAACACTTAATAGCAAACATTTTAAGAAAAAAAATTAAAAAAGATATACAAATGTATAATAAAATAATGTATATACACTTGCTTGGAATGACGCGCGCAGCAGAGAAACGAATATTGCATCCACAAATCCAGGTTGCAAGTCACACAAGAACTAAACAATTTTGAATTCTGTATAGATTTAAAACACTCAAATAAAATCTATTTTGCTTATTTAATTTGCAAAGATTAAACAAAAAATTTTTTTTTATTTGAATTTTAATTTTAAAGCAGAAAATAAACTGTTTCTCAAGGACTTCACGTCTCTGAGTTACACAAATCGATGCCGCATTTTCATTGAAATCTTCAAATTTGAAATGAAAAACAAAATTTCTTTATTTAATTTCAATTTATTTAATTTATTTCTAAGAACCAAAATCTTATTTCAAAATTTTCACTAGCAAATGACCGCTACAACGCACCATGCTGTCGAGCAATACTTGTGTATATCCGTGCTTGTGCGTGTTCTAGTGTGCGTGTTTATGAGTGCCATGTGTGCGTGCGTTAGAAACCAAGAAAAAGCAGTCAAAATATTTCCTAGTTTGAGCTAAACACGTTTTTTAACCTATTTCTAAATTGTCAATAATTATTGAAAGTTTTTTATAAAACATCTAGCTAATTTCGCTTAAATTTTTTTAATTTTTTTTCAACTTATTTTTTTTTTGGTCTTCACTAGCTCTTGTTTTATGCATAACTTTCATACCATTTATAACAAGTGACACTGACCAATAACTTCAAAACGTTGACACATAACATATTAATTGTTATCTACTAAAAATCATAACATATTTAGAAATTAGTCAACACACTTCACGATAGAAAAATACGTCCAGAAATAATTTCTATTGAAACGACAATGCAGTGGCGATGTCAACAGACTCCATCCATATTGACTTAGAAGGAAGAAGAGAAATGCATATCCATGCGTCCGATGATGACGTCTGCTGTGTGTGCTTGTTGTTGTCTGTGTTGAATGTGTGTAAGTGTGTGTGTGTGTGTATGTGTATGTGTCCTCTCATTTGTCTTCAGCATCAACATCACGGAAATCGTCATCAATATCATCATCATAACCATCGCCGTCGTGTCATTATCATGATCATAGTCATCGTCATCAGCATCAACACAATCACCACTAGCTGTCACTGAGATTATGTCACGTGGCTTAGCTAACCTCGTCATCATCATCATCATCATCATCATCATCTCAAACTACAATATTGACCGCACGGTTGTAGCATCAGAGCGCACCAAGGAACAAAGTAGGTCCATTGCTTCGCCGTGTGATCATCCCGATACAAACGAAAACGTTTTAAGTTAAAACTCCAAATAGACCTCCGCTACCTTTGTGGTTGTTTTTTTATTTTAATCTTTAAGGCATTAAAAGAAGTTGGTTTTACTTTTAAATTGTTGCTGCAACCTCGCTTTCTCAACAACACATATCAAATTGTGGCAATTCACAATTTCTATGGCCGCCCGTCAAGCATATTTTGTAAGCCCGCCATAAATTACTTGCGTCGCTAAGAATAACCGCCTACGCAATAAGTAAAAAAAAATTTTATTGGTAAAATAGATTTAAAAATAAGAAGATAATGGAATTGTAAAACTATGTAGGTATTTTGTGTTGGTTTAACTAAGATATCAAGTTAATGTGGAGTTTAATAGCAGATAAATTATTAAGATTATGGTTTTACAATCTTCTCTCGTTAATCCGGTCCTGGAAAATTTCTCTGGGACAAATTTCGCCCCCTCCCCGTCGAGAGCCAGTCTCAAGCCTAGACGTAAAGGAATGGGAATAAAAAAAACAAGATCAAATTATGATTTATTATGTGACACGAAATAAAATATAAATTATTATAAATATCTGTTAATAAATTCCTCATTGAAATTTAAATAGTTGCGAAAACATGCGTTTTCTGGGTTTTTTAAATTCCATCACCGCCGGTCTTGCTTGAATGTTTGCAAACCTTGAAAGTGAAAATTAACTAACTTACCGTCATCCAATTGAGCTGAAATTTGAAATATGCGCTCACTCCTGACGACAATGCATTTGATTAAATTTTGAAAAGTTTCTAAAGAAACTTTTCCAAATTTAAAAATATAATTATCAATATTTTGGAACAACAACAAATAAAACCTAGTTATATAAATTATTAAAAATATAAATTCAAAAAAATGTCGTTTTGAAAGATAATTTTTTTTTATTAAATGGAAAACTTCGTTTTACGGCTTGCTTGTTATACTATGAAATGCCGACCGGTTGGCATTTGTTCTTGCAGAGTGAACATTAATCATTCTCTGACCATATTTGTTTCAAGGGCACTAGAATTTAATAAAATTGGTTCAGGTTTTTAAATTTGATGACGATATATGCAAACACATTATATAGTGCTTAGGTAAGATCGAATTCTTCTTCGTTTGTTAATCAATCAAAAATTGTTCTAATTTAAAATTGATTCTTTTGCCATTTATTCACTTTTTGATTAACTGCAGCTCATTTTCAGAGAGCGAAAGATAGTGAGAAAACGAAAGCGGAGAAAAAAACCAGAGGATGCCAACGTAAAACACGAGACGTATTAGTCTTCCATGTTGCACTAATGACTGGCATGTCTGTTGTATGCGTTTCTTGATTTTTGTTGTTTTTGAAAATCTGTCTTTGTGTGTCGGTGTTTATGTGTGTATATGTTGTCGTGTCTTCTTGTTCTATTCTTCTTTTGTTTTTATGTCTCTGTTGGTCTCACTTTATGTATATTTTTGTGTTTTAGTTACAGAGATTTAATTAGGGTTGAATGAAGATGTGAGTATAAAAACTTTTTCAGTGGATTTGAGTTGTTCGATATTCAACATTGAAATGTTTTGGTATTTGTGAAAGAGCGTCGGTTTGCTGTCGCAGACTCAGTATAATGCTGGAATGTGCTCAGAAAAAAATGCAGAAATTAAACGTCTTGCAAAGGAGCAATAGCATATCTCGAAATTGTCTATTCCTGGAGGCGAGACTAAGAAACATATGATCGTTAATTCAGTAGACGCCATGGAGGAAGAAGGCTGATTGACAGCAAGCTGCTGAAACGAGTACTGTATAGTGACTGTATACACGTAGCTCAATGGCGTCTGTCCCAAGCGAGTCCTAAGCTTCTGAATGTATTATCCTAAAGAATGTGAAATAGTAAATCCCTTTCCGTTTGTTTGCAATTGATTTTTTGACCAAGTAGTATGGATAATAATGAATATGAATACATGACTTAGATAGAAAATACTCTAAAAGGCATCATGAGCTATAGCTAACTATTTAACTATATTATGTTGCAATAAACCAATCAGTTGTTAAACATACTTATAAAAGTTTTAATATAACTATAACATAATTTATTTTATCGTATGAGGCCAATTGAAGGCTTTATATCTAGGTTGTGTATCCTGCTGATGCTATTTTAAAGTATCTTTGAGTGTGGGTACTTTTTTTTAGCTTTATTAACGCCAGTAATTATTTAAGAGGACAATTTAAAAGATTTGTATGCTCCAATGTTGTGTGTCGTTTTTATGTAGCGCAAAAAGTGTGTCGCTGTAATGTTCTTTGGTTTGGAATAGTCCTGAAATAGTCCGCCAGCACTGGTGGTATAGAGCGGTAAGACCTGAGAGTCGGTGGTTCGAATTCCGTCTAAGTCACCAGTGTCTGCAAAGGGTGAGTAAAAGTTGAATCAGTAATTTGTGGCCTAGAAGTCTTAAGGTTTAATATTTGTATTTTAAAACAAAATTTGTATAGTATTTTGTTGAAAAAAAGTCTAGCGTGACTTAAATCTGACATAGATTATATTTTCCATCATCGAACGTCACTCCCGTGGTATATTGATGAGAGATGCATGGTGCATGGGTCATGCATCAGGAATGTGGTGAACTATGAATACATTAAGAAGTGAATTATTTGCAAACATAGGTTGAATTCTTGAATCATCGTGTTTTGAGAAGCTATATCAAGAACATGGAAAGACACTTGTTGATATTTAGTGGGTCATTGTTTATTTTTGTGGCGTAAAATATACACCTTTTCGAATAGCTACAAAAGCCATTTAAAAATAGAAAAAGCTTAAAAAATTTAAAACTATCGTGTGGATGACTAACGTGTTCGTCGTGTCACTACGAGTTAGTAGTGAAGAAGACGCAACGAATGATTTACCTGGAAAATGTACTTGCGTCTATAAAAACACCCAATAAGTACACCTGCATTGCATATGCGTTTATTGTTGTTCTTCAGTTTTAAAAATTCCGTTTGTCTCTAATTTTTTATAAAAAAATTGATATTTAAAACATGTAAACGCAGAATTAATTTGAAATTTATGTTTTTTCTGTTCATTTATTTCCAGTGTCTTTTCTTCAGTTTATGATTGTTTCATCATCAACTTGCGTGCAACGGGCATTTTCTTGTGCCGACTGGTTCAACGGAACTATGAAAGCATGTTAGAAATTCAATTAGAAGTGTTATAGAGGAAAGAAAAAGAAGAAGATGAAGTGGAGGCTTAAAAAAATAACGATAAATCAACAAATATAGATAAAGATAAATAAATAAAGTGAAGAAAGAGAGAAAGAAAGAAAGAGAAGAAACAGAAAGACGGTAAAAGAAAGAGAAAGAGAGAGAGAGAGAGAGAGAGAGAGAGGGCAAAAAAAAAGTAAAGAGAAATGAGATGTACGCGTAAAGTAAGGATTGGAGAAAGTGCATGTGATATGCACCAGGTGATCTTGTGTCACTAATTAATTACTCTTCTTCAATATTTCACCGCTTTTTCATTTTTTTAAGAAATAAATATAGCTTTATTATCATTTTAAAAGATTTTATTGTTTAAAATTTGTTTTTTGAACTTTAATTGAAATAATTATATAAATTTTTTATTATCAATTATTTTTCAATTCACATACACGTGAGTCTATATATTTTTTAAAATTAAGAATATTTTATTATTTTTAATTGAATAGTTTTTTTTTACTTCGAATCCCCAAAAGTTCGTGCCTTCATTGTTGTCCTTTTTAATTGATTTAAACTCTCTCTGTGTGGTTGACACTGTGCGTGGACAAAATTGGAGTGCTTTGTTCTGCTGCTGCTATGCTGTTATGCTGATGTTGTTGTCACAATTGAAATCTATTTTTGCAGTTTTATTATTTTTGAAGAAACTTTTTTTTGCTTAAACGATTATGACGCAATGTTAGGAAAATTAAAATGCGGCCACTTCTCTCCCTCTTTCTCTCCCTCTTTCTCTCCCTCTTTCTCTCTCTCTCCAACTTTCTCTCTCTCACATTCTCTGGCTTACAATCTCTTGCCAATTTACTGTCAATTGACACCCGGATGTTTGTGCCTCATCTCTCATCTCTTCCTTCGAAACAATCTCGCAACAAACTTTCAAAAAGTCCATTTCGACTAATGAGTTTTTTAAAGATATTTTTTGGTATCTCACATGACATGTCTTGCATCATGCGATGCTTTCTCTTTCTTTCTATCTCTTTATTTCTCTCGCTCTCCCTCTCTCTCTCTTTCTTTTTCTCCGCCTGTGATGCACTTCCCATTGATCTTTCTCTCATTTTTTCCATATTATCGTTCCTCTTTTGTGTTTGCACTCACTCACTGTTCTGAAGTTCTTAGTATAATAATTTAATAATCACAAACTTCGAACCGTACTCGAAACAGACGAACTCCGTGCAGCTAATTGAATAACTGAAACATAGCGGATGCTTAAATTATTTATTCGCAAATAATTTTCACGACGAAACTTCCAGAAACAAACCAGAACGTGATTTATAAATATTAGATAGTTGTGGAAGTACGTGTGTACGTGTGTATGTGTGTATGTGTGTATGTGTATGTGTGTATGTGTGTATGTGTGTATGTGTGTATGTGTGTATGTGTGTATGTGTGTATGTGTGTATGTGTGTATGTGTGTATGTGTGTATGTGTATGTGTGTGCGTGTGTGCGTGTGCTGGTCTTCCCCCATGTGACCTCGACCGTGTCGCAGGTGTTTCATCCACCTACGTAGGTCTACGTGTACCGAGGGAGTGTGCCAGAGAAGTCGGCGTGGTCACGGCTGATCGAGACTGTCTTGAGGCTTGCACGAATACTCTGATGGTCAATAATTATTCAGAAAGAATTATGAATCCACACAAGAGTACCGGTGCTGCATGTATATTACGCCTGCCTCCTTAAATATTCTCGCCGTCGTGTGCCGGTCTGCCCTCCTCTAAAATTCACGAATTCACTCATTCAGTCGTTCGCTCAATCGCTGACGTTACAAATACTGTACAATATCTCTGAAAACATGAATCAAACTTGATCAAATGTGGTGGACGATGCTTCAGCTCGAACAAAATCAGCCATATACCTCCCTCAGATTTTTAGCTGCATAAATAAAGTAAAACTTTTCAGATAACTCACTGTACGAAATTTTTGTTCAATTTTATTTCATGTGAAAAAACCAGCGAATGGCATGGGAAAATAAGACTTTTCCAAGCTCATCCCATTACCTCAGGGTTATTCCCATAACCCTCTCGTTTTTATGAACCACTTTCTATCTCCGTTCCATCCCAACAAACGTTTTGATTTAATGTCATTCCCACCCCGTTACCATAGATTCCGTTTTCATTCCCATTCCTTCGGCGTAGTAAAAACGCGACTTCTATCATCGTCATAACTTACGTAAAATATACGACCACTTTTTCGTACAACTAAAACGTGACTTGCGTTTCTATAACACCAGAATCATTTGTCATCACGGTTAGATTTGATAAAATGGCGGAGCGGCTGAATAAAATGACGTGAAATCAAACTGCACAAAAGTGTTACTCAGTGCCGTAGTCACCACGTCCAAACCCCCCCCCCCCCCGATTTGTAGGGCGGGCTATAAGGGGTTCCCAACATTCAGAGAATTTATGTAATTGAGATCACAGGAGTACGAACTGGATGTAGGGAGCGGTACTCATCTAGATTCGGGCAAAGAAGCTATAAAATTTAGTCAAAGTGGTCGACATTTTTAAGAAACAGTTGAATATTTTAAAAAATAGGTGTTAAGTTTTAAAGAAAAAGTCTTTAAACTCTTAAAAATTACCAGCTGTCCTACAAACCTTCTTTTCCGGTCATCAGCTTTTAAGAAAAAATTAAAGAAGCTTAAAGAAAAATTTCTTAATCTTCAAAATTATATACGACCAGGGTTGTCATTTAAGCAAAATACAATAACCATGTGCATAGCCAAATTAAAAAGTAGTTATAATTTGATGTTGGATATAAAGTTATCAACATTTTTTGAAAGTAAATTTAATTTAAGATAAGATATATGTAAATATGTATGTATAAACAAAAACTCTGTTATGTTACAACCAGACCCTTATGTGGGTTGGTTGTGCCGAGGTGTCTCGGGTTGTTATACACACATCCTACATGTTCAACCTAGAGGTCCGATCATCATTCAATGAAAAACATAAGTTTTTAACTGAAATAATTAAAATTTGATAAATTTTAAATCTTTACTTTTCAAAGCTGAAAAGAATTGTTTGTGGATAGTTTTATATTCTTCTCTAACGTTGACAAGTTTTTGTTTGGAAAATTAGTCAGAAATGTTGTTATTCCCAAGGAAAATTTCTCTAGCGCCTGTTACAACCAGCCCCGCTATCTCTTACATAACACAACATATTTATGTTACATAGTTTGTCTTTCACATAAATATCAATTTTGCAACTTCTTAAACAATACATTAAAAGTTATTGCTGTTGATCAAGTCTGCTTGAATAGTCAAGAAAGCCACGTGACACAGCTTTTCTTAGCCAACAGTTCAACGCAGCTGAGTTTTTATTTGTTTTTCCGTGCCAGCGTCAAGCAGTATCAACTAAAGCCTGAACTCAGTGTCGACGTTTAGAAATGCTTCAGAGAGTCAGTGTAATCGCAAGCGTTTCAAACAAACAGGGGATAAAACAGCTTCTGAAGGTTATTTTATTTAATCATTGGTGGAAAATGCACAGTTTGACTGTCTTCGATGAAACAACTCGAGCAGGTAAAATCTCCATCTTCAACGCCATCATTATCAAACTGTCTATGACTTGGAGTACAACATATACTGTGGTAACGAACAATTCGACAGATGATACAATAAATCCAAGACTTTTTATATTTTGGATTATTTATTTTAAATTGTAAACAACAAAAAACCGGAAATAATGAATGTATTGATTGTTTGTGTTTTTAATTTATAAAAAATTAAATTCATAATTAAAAACTTTAAAAAAATTGAACTGAAAAACGGGATTAAAGATGTGGCTCAATTTTGGTCAATGGTTTAGATTTGGTCAAGTTACCCTATGTTAAAAAGTGTTGAACTGTATTTTTCATTTTCAATTTCAATTTCATTGAAGACGTTTTGCTTGAGAAGAGGAGGAGCAGCTGGAGAAAACTGCCATCTGGTGCTTTTTCCAGGCTCAGAAACCTTATCAGCAGAATTGCATCTTTTCTATTGCCATATAAAATTGTTCGTATAAGCGGGAAGGTCGCATAGTGCATTTTCTTCAGAAAAACATAAAATTTAGCATAGAGTAATCGAAGGTTTTTCCAATTAGTGGTTCATATCGCTTGTGCTAGGGATTCTGGCACCCGGGGACAAGGTCTAACTTTTAGAAACTCCCATGTGTAAGCGTTTCCTCTAAAAATAGCTGATGACCCAAACATTATGCCTTTTTGTCTTCAATAACTAGGGGGTAGTCTTAGGCACTTTTTCCAAATATTTTAACGCTCCTTCTAAAGGATTTTGGGGCTCCTTCCCAATGGTACCCGGGACACATGTTCACTCTGCCCCCTAGCTACATCTCTGAAAAAATGTTGGTAAAGTAAAGATTTACAACGCAGACTTCCTTTGTGCAAATGCATGGCACCCTCTGTTTTCAGAATTCTGTATCCGCCCCTGATACGGCCCTGCTGTCAGTTACATTGCTGGCAGTGTGCCAGTTGCATTGGTTTACTATCAAAAGAGCAAAAACATAAGGGCGAACACAAAAGGGCAAACACAAAAGAGCGAAACTAAAAAGGGCGAATGCTAAAAAGAGCGCACGATAATAAGAGCGAAAATAAAAAGGGCGAAACTAAAAAGGGCGAACAATAAAAAAGCGAACATCAAAAAGGCGAAAATATGTTTGTATTATCTATGTTTCAAGCAATTTTTAAGAAATCTATTTTAAGTTTTATGGGCAAAGAAAAGTTAGGAGAACAAGTATCAAAAACAAAAAAAGTTTTTTTAAAACACATTTTTATAAAATGTAATAGAATGTGTAGGCCACATTCTGTTACATAAACAACAAACATATTAGCATAGACAATAAATAGTTCGACGAAAATATCACAAATAATTATTTGAATAAATTTTGTCCAATCAATCCGAAAATTTGATAGAATGCATTGTTAATCAGTTTGCAGTTAGGTTTGAATTTTTAAGTCTCTATCTCATCGGGAAGTTAGTTTAAAATCGATTGCAAAATTTGACGACAGACAGACAGACAGATAGACAGACAGATACACAGACAGATAGACAGACAGATAGACAGATAGACAAACTGACAAACAATCAGACAGACAGAGAAGTCAGTTAAGTAAAAGTGTCTAAAAAAGAAGAAAAAATGCAGCGGGAGCGGAAGAACGAGCGGGATTGGGCAAGCGAGTGAAAGTGTGAGCGGAAACGGGAGAACGAGTGGCAGCGGGGCATTTAGCGGGCGTGTGAGCAAGAACGGGAAAACAAGTGGGGAGGAAAAGAAACAGAGGAAGAAAAAAGGCGAGAGAAAAATGATAGAAAAGCCTCTAAAAACTCTGAGCAACACCGTTAGTAATTTTAAATTTAAGCATTTGAGATACTCGCCATTACCGAGTTCTCTTTCTATCACACACACGCGCGCGCACACACAAATTAAGCCTCTCTTTTACTCTTTTTCTCATTCAAGCACGCGCACAAACAAATAAAGTTTTCTCTATTTTTCTCTCGGTTCCATGATCAACAGAACATGATGAAAAAACAGAACAGTAATAAAACGTCTATTTTAATTGCGTTTCTTTTTTCAATTTTTAGCGCTATGTAAAATGTCCGCGATCAAATTGTTCCTCGTTAAAATGTCCAAAGTTATTTCAACCCATTATCGTATAATAAAAGTTTAATTTGAGTTTATAATATTATTTTTATTGGCTTATAATTCTCCACTCCTGACTATAATTTGTTCATCACTTTTTGTACAGAAGCTGTAGAATTAAATAGGTTTTTACATGAGCAAATTGTCCTATAACCAACTTGGTACCAAAATTACTTATCTATAAATTCAAGTTTGATTATAATTAAGTAGAAAGTTTTTTAACCGTGACATTGGCATCTGGCATTAATATTCGCAACATTGAGTGAATCTTTATGGGAAGCTATGAGAGAGAAAAAAAGAAGGGAAAAGTAAGAAAAAGCGAAAGAAAAAAAGAGAAGGAGACGATTAACTGTTATAATATCTACTAAACATTTAAAGCACCCCGTCATCATCATTTAGGAAAAATGAGAAAAGAAAAACACAAATGGGAAAAAAGGAAAAGAAAGAGAAAAACAAAGCAAAAAAAGATAATAGAGAGAATTATAACTGGAGAAGCATTAAAAAGAAACACACATATTACTAAGGACAAAGAGAGAGCGAGATAGAGAGTGAGAGAAAAAAAGAGAGAAAGGAACAAAAAATAAAGTACCATGCGTTTCACTAGGGAGAAGAAAGTTGGTTTGTGCTGCTAGTGTGTGTGTATAATTTTAAATTATAACATTTCATGTTTTCGCTTTTTTGACATTCGTCTTTTTTATTGTGCGCTCTTTTTAGTTTCGCCCTTTTTAGTTTCGCCCTTTTGTGTTCGCCTTTTTGTTTTCGCCCTTATGATTTCGCTCTTTAGATAGGATACCGTTGCATTTCATTTATCTTTGTTCACAATATCATGGCCACAACTGGCGATCTATATGGCTCAGGAAAAAACACTTTCAATTATTAAAAATATAGTTTTTTTAATTCGCACTCAAAAGATGATGAATATCATACAAATGTTGCCCGACGACGTCAACACTTCTTATTACATCTCCGCTGACTGTGTAGTTTATCATCTACACTGTCCGGCTTCAACGTCGGTGATTAATTGTAGCTAGATCATCATCATCATCGTCATCATCATCGTCATCGTCGTCGTCCTCGTCATCGTCGTCGTCATCATCATCATCTCGAACTGGAGCGTCAACGTTTAATAAATTGCTATCGCTCAGACGTAGTGTCCGCGTCTGAATAAATGTAAACAATAATATGCATATACAATGTTTCTTTCTCGTGCTTTTGTTCAGTTTATAAATGAGACTTCCTGAAGATGCACACATCCATACAAACTTCTTCACATGCATAAATGCTTCACACAGAAATAAAGATGCACACATCCTGATACAAGCAGGCGTGGCCTTGACCGGAGGTTCGAGTGTCCGACGGCTAGTCCCGCCAGGCTGCCCCCGTAATGATCTGTGTAAATCCAATGATTATTTGTTTGGGATGTTAACTGGAACTTGTTGGAAATATTGCCGTATTTATGAGTAACGTCTTCCTTGCTTATAAGACCGGCGAGTGCTAGGCTGTCTATATAGAGAATGAGAGAAAGAGAGAGAGAGAAAGAGAGAGAGAGAGAGAGAGAGAGAGAGAGAGAGAGAGAAAGAGAGAAAGAGAGATGTGATGCTAAAAAGTTAGGAATTTAAATCTCCCACGAGGAGATGGATAGATGTTGTAGAAGTTTGGTGACTGACAGAATAGGCAGTCCACGTAGGAAAAGAAAGTGTGAGAGAGAGCGAGAGAGAGAGAGAGAGAGAGAGAGAGAGGGAGGGAGGGAGGAAGGGAGGGAGGGAGGGAGGGAGAGAGAGAGATGAATAAGTTTAGAGGCTAGCAGAATAGGCTGGGTGGCCGGGACAGAAACAAAGTTTTTAAACCAAATATTTTTATGATTTTTAAGCTCTAATTTTAAAATCAATTTATTACATTTTATTTTTTAAAACTTCATTTCAAAACTAATTCTGGAATATTGCATTGTCATCAAGCAAGAGCATGTATAAAAAATTTGAACAAAATCAATTATCAAGAAGTTACTCAAAAATTAATTCCTGGGAGGCCTCCGAGAGCAGCCCTTTGGCACATGGCTTGGTTCTTCCTAGTCTGCCTAAAGGGGATTGTTAACTCGCTTGTAGCGGTTTGGTTGTTGAACAAAAGAAGCAATCCTCTTTTCAATTAGAAAATAGTAAATAGTTGTTGTGTTCTACCTAAAGTTTTATAAAATAAGCTTTAACGGACTTTTAAAATCTGTTGAAACGTTAGTTTGGAAATAGTGAACAACATTAATGGTTAATATCGGACGTTAATAAACGTTCAGAAGAGGTACAAAGTCGTTTAGCCAAATCCTATGGAAAGTTAACTTTTCTAATTTGCAAATGTTCCAACATAGGAGCAGTTGAACCGCTAGCTCTTGAAGCAATAAATTATTTTTATGACGAAGAAGTACCGTAAAACGAGGTGTCTTTGCCCGTGCGGGTGACTTTGGCCCAAAAAGGATTTTTTGTTTTAATTGTTCAACAGCTGAAAGACAGTCAACTCCCTGTCCATCTGCAAACGGTGGAGTTTCTTCAGATTTGTTTTAGAAGGCGCTGAAACATTTGCTACTAAGACCTTTAACCACCGTCCCGGGCCTCAAAAGTGATGAAGACAATTTGTTCCAGCAAAAACTAGTTATATACACTTGAATCAATACTCAATACACTGGTTTACGGCTGTGAGTCCTGAACTACGGTGCCTAATGGTCGGCAAGAACAACCTTGAGGTGGAAAACATCAAAACAAATGCATAAGATCTGCTCGCCGCCGACTGCTGTGTCATTGGACGACAGAAAACTTAAAACTCCTCAGATTCGTTTACGACATTGGCGTTAAATAAATTTGATTTGATTGATTAAAAGACTCTGAAACTGGATAATCGATTCGGTGTTCCTCATCTATAAGTGTCTTAAATTTTAGTAATGTTTTGGTAGACCTTGTAAAAAATCATAATCATGATCATCGGCACCACAATCGGCTTGGTCAAGACTCACAGAAATATTTAGTATTCTGATTCAAAGAAACAAGTTATAACCAATGTAATCAACATCGTCGTCATCGTCGGCAACACCAGCAACATAGATCACCGATTATAACAACAGAGATTATCAAATGTTTCGAGGGTGCAATGTAGATGAATTACAAACCGCAGCTGTTTGAGCACGCACGCAGAAAGGATAAAAAAAAGTTTTCGATTTCGTAAGATGGAAGTGCCTGAGTGTGTGTGTGCCTGTGTGCGTGTGTGTGTGTGCGTGCGTGTGTGCCTGTGTGCGTGTGTATGTGTGTGTGTGTGCGTGTGTGTGTGTATAATCTCGGGGGGCGTGTGAGTGCCCGTTGTCAGCAGGGCCGTGCGCGCGCCAGTGTAAGACGGATAGGACAAAAATAGATTTTCGGCTTCCATTCTTTCTAGAACGACCAATAGAAGTCACAAGCACTGACTCTAAGGCACGTGCATAATATGCACAAACGCCACGCACGCTATAAAACGCATCCATTGGCACACTGTGAAACAGCCCACTCTTCTCTCAACCCTCTTTATTCCCCCCCCCCTCGACAAAGGAATCAGCAGGCCCATAAAATCATCTTCCGAAATATGCCCTAATAAGCTTCTTCTACTGGATTTTTCACGGAGCCTGCCCACCTCGGTTTAAACCTCCCCTTCTCTTCTTCTCATTGCATATTAACATCAAATCATAAAGGAAGGTTCATGGGTAGTAAAAACGCCGCAATAATATTTAAGAAGCCAACGAAGATGAAACTCTCGAGCTTGCAGTTATAGCGCCGATGGAGTTAAAGCTTGTTGGGTCGAGTTGACAGTTTGTCTAACTGTTCAATTAAAGAAGGCGTAGAAGTAACATTAAAAATGATGCTAGTGAGATGACGATGACAGTGGTGATGATAGCGATTGTGATGGCTGTTATGGCGACACAATGGCGATAACTCCTGCTTGAACGAAACACGCTGGACAAATAGTAAGTATTACAGATTAAAAGAATTCAGTTATGATACAGGATAGATGCTTGGGCGATTCGCATCGTTGAAAATGTTCTAAGTTCTTAAGAGTTCCTGCTTAGTTAGGAAGGGACTGTGACTAGAGGAGAAGACAACTCACGCTAGGTACTTCAAGGAGACGTATGCAAACAAGCAAGCAAAACTAAAAAGACAAACGAACCTATCTGCAACAATCCTTCGTAGGAAGGAAAGCACGAATAACAACTCATACGGCTAATACAACATCACAGCAGGCACCACACAAAGCTCTCTCTCTCTCTCTCTCTCTCTCTCTCTCTCTCTCTCTCTCTCTCTCTCTCTCTCTCTCTCTCTCTCTCTCTCTCTCTCTATCTCTATCTCTCTTTCTCTTTTTCCTCTCTCTCTATCTCTCTTTCTCTTTTTCCTCTCTCTCCATCTTCCAGAAACGTCATCACCATCTCTTTCTCCGTCTAGCTGCGCTACTCTCTGCAATTCATTAATAATAAAAAGTTCGATTTCACACACGTGTAACAACGACGCTGATTGGTCATCAATTCCTGTGACGTCAACATGACGGCAACGACGTCAAGAAAGACACCACGCGCTGGCGTGCAACTGCAAGTAACCCATCTCCAACTCCACGAAACCACAGCTGCAGATCTACAAAAGAAAATACGCTACAACAACATCATCGCCAGCAACAAGAAAACTGACCGCTACGGACAACGACAAGCGACAAGAATGGAAAGAAAGGAAAAGAAAAGCTTGTGCGCGTAACTGTGTAGTACAAGCGTCCCGCATAAGCAGGCATTTGTACGACAAGGGGAAGTGTACATCTTGATTTGAGCTCGTGACGTAATACCTGCTGCTGCTGACTTGGCGTCCATGCTGTAGGGCTAGAATGATGACGACGACGATGATGATGGTGGTGGTGGACATGGCGGTGGTGATGACTATGATTAAGTGATGGTGATGATTAAGGTGACGACGATAAAGATAGAAACGATGACAAAAATAATGATGATGAAGATGAAGGTGAAGATGAAGGTAAAGATAATGATTAATGATGATGGTGATGATGATGATGATGATGATGACGATGACGATGACGATGACGATGACGATGACGATGACGATGATGATGACGATGACGATGGTGATGTTGATGATGATGATGATGATAACGATGACTACGACGATGACGACGACGACGATGACGCTGATGGTGATTTCGGTCATTCTAGCGGCCGATTCGATAGAGACGAATCTGACTGTGCAGCAAATGTGATAAAAACTGTTAGAAAGTTGAGCATCATAAATTCTTTTATCAGATTTTCCAGCTAATTCCAGCCAGTGAACTCATGCATCACATTGTTAGGAATGCCTACACACGTTGGCAATAGAGGCACCAGGCACCCACGTATCCACCTCACCTACCAGCCCGTTCACACACACACACACACGTGCGCGCTAGCACACACATCGAACGCACCGACACATACGCAATTGCGACAACAAAAAACAAAACAGCAGCCGTCAAAATCCACTTTCGCAGGTCAAAATGTTGGATGAGTGGACAAATTGGAAGAGAGGTGTCAGACCCTTCTTTACATCAGTCAGTCTTTTTTAATAATTCAAATGTTTACTCCAAACATCATAGCTGGAGAGTCACTTGTAGCCCTTCGTGGAGAAATTACGGAATAGAAAGTGACGGCTTGAACATTCCAGTAGCATTTGCATCTCCATCCTGAGCAAGAAACGAGGAGTAAAACAACGGCATGGATTTACTTAATCTCTTATTTAAGTATTTCTGAGTGACGATCGAAACCGCGAAAAGCTTACAAGGAAGGCCGTGCCGGGATGCCGATGAGCACAGACACCTAAGATCAAAGGTCGAGAAATAAAATTATGAGTTTAATTAGTCGAAATGTTTCGAATGTTATTTGTATTGCTGGTAGTTAAGAAAATTACCGTGTTTCAGTTGGTTTTCGTTTCTAAATTTATTTATTTTCAGCTTTATTAATTTTTGTCTTTAAAAACTATTCAATTCTTTTTGTTCAGCTTCATGAGATGTGATGCTTTTTTAGTACTGATAAATATGTTTCTCTTTATTTGAAAAAAACAACAAAAAAGTGTAAGAACCTAAAAATTAGCTAATTTGATTTTTTGGCAGAATTTTTAAAGAAACCGCAGAAAGGTTTTACTCATATGTTGATCAGCGCATTAAGTTTTTTTTTATTATTAAATAACACAAACTTTTTCAGCTCCTTCACTCTCTCCATCTTAAAGTAATTTTTAAAAATTTAAGAAAAAAACATTTTTTCGTATTCTTCTGTGTAGAGCAAAACGGAAATGAAAGGTTAGGGATCAAAATGCCGAGCTGCCTGCTCAACGAACATTTACCTGACCAAACTGACAAAAAAGGAGAAAAAGCAGACATTCCTCTTCAGTGACGCCACTATTCTTCCTAGTCCTATATATATATATATATATATATATATACTAGCGGGGTTACCCGCGTTGCTCGGGGGTTTTTAGAGTTTTTTTATCGTTTTTCTCTAGCTCCCGTTCAATTCCCCGTTTTCTCTCCCGCTCCCGGTCGCTTTCCCGTTCCCGCTTGCTCTCCCACTGCCGGTCGCTTGCCCACTCCCGGTCACTTTCCCGATTCCGGTCGCTTTCCCGCTATCTCTTAATAATTTGTAATAACGCGCAATCGGTCACATTATGCAAGACTGGGAAGCAAGTCATGGACTTCTTAATATTAAGAAGTCCATTAGCAAGTAATGCCTGTTACGCAATTGTAAACGCTTCGAAAATTTATGCAATGATCATGTATAGGCACTTTTGGCCCGGAAGGTTTTTTGGCCCCCTGAGCCGGAGGATCGGAGAAGGAGTCCAAACCTTCTTAACTTTTTCCCCTTCCCAACTTTCCAGGCCAAAAGTTCCTATGTACGACCATCGAAGGTAATTGCGTGATAAAATTCAAATTTTGTTTACGTAAAATCGTTTGAAGGCTTCAAGCAACTTTTAGCAAATCTATTTTACGTTTTATGGGTTAAAATAAGTTATGAAAGACTGGAAAAGAAAAAATGAGCTCGAGCGGGAACGGAAACGGGAGAGCAAGCGGGGAAGGAAACGGGAGCAAGAGAGAAAAATGATAAAAACCTCTGAAAACCCCGAGCAACGCCGGGTAACACCGCTAGTAAACGCTTCGAAATATATGTATACTAGCAGTGCCCGTAGCGGCTTCGCTCGCATGAAATTAGAGAATTTGAACCGTGCATCCATTGTGTCGGCTCGGTCCGTCGACAACTTGGCCCAGCCCGTTTCAAAAGCAAAATTCCTGGCCCGGCACGGCCCGTCTAATTTGGGCCCGGCCCGTTTTTACAGGCCTAGCAATTCTATATACTTGATGAAAAACTTCGGCCCGTCCCACCTTGACTTCAGGACCCTAAAATCACTAAAATGTCTATATGCTTAGTGAAAAACCTCGGCCCGTACCACCTTGATTTAAGGTGTAGCCTGGCCCGTAAAAAGACTCTAAAATAACGGCTTGGCCCGATCGGTGATATTACCACTTACAGTTTTTGAGTAGCAGTAATTTTTAAAATCAAATAACTCTATTTTGCACCTTACATTTGAGGTCCTGGAAACCAAATTTTTCAAAAAATGCTAAAACACGTATTTAATTATTTTTGGAGTAGAAACTAAATACTAATTTTTACTTCTGTAGCATTAACAGTTTTTGAGTAGCAGCTACTTTAAAAACCAAATAACCCAAAAAATGATGAAACACGTATATCTTTTTTTTGAGTAGATACTAAGTATTAATTTTTACTCCTGTAGCATTAACAGTTTTTGAGTAGAAGCTACTTTAAAAACCAAATAACCCAATTTTCCAACCCACATTTGAGGTCCGGGAAACCGAATTTTCAAAAAATGGTGAAACACGTATCTTTTTATTTTTCAAAAAGAATCTATATACCAAATTTCAAAATCTCCTCATTTTTGGTTTTCGAGATATACATTGTTTTAGAAAAAAGTTTGTTTTCCAGTTTTTCCCCTCAGGAGCAGAATTTTCAAAAATCCTTTCTTAGCGGATGTTTACGCTATAAAAGTCATATAAGTTCCAAATTTCACGTTCCTAGGATGAGGCGTTTGAGCTCGGCGTTGATTATCAGTCAGTCATCAGTCAGTCAGTCAGTCAGTCAGTCAGTCAGTCAGTCAGGACATGTTCTTTTATATATTTATATATATATATATATATATATATATATATATATACATGACAATAAGTATATCTGTTTCCTATATGTTATATTCTTACCAATAGAATACTATAAATTTTCAAAAAAGAAAACATTTTTGTTTTAGACTGAAATACCTTAGCAAATCATGGAGAGCTGTATGAGTTATCAATGTAAATCACTTAAAGTTAGTTGTCAAGAGTTCTGTGCAGTTAACTTTGAAAACATTTTTCTTGAGTCTTTTAAAAGACAAGTCACCCACGATGAGCCGATAGATAGGTTTGAACTTCAATTAATTTACAAAATGAAAAAAAATCTTGTTTTTCTTCCTTTGATGTTTAGAGATATTGTAAACAAGAGCCTGGAAATATGTCGTTACATACCGTTTTCTTTTATGTTTCCTTGCCTTTTAGAAAGCGATTATATAAAGTATTTTGATCTTAGGTTGATTATATTACAAGAGGAAGCAAAATTTGCACAAAAAGAAATAGGAAACCTTTTCAAATTTTGCTCTCCCGTTGTTTTCTGTGTTTCTGAGTATCGTTACAGAAATTGGCATTGCCGTCCGGATTTCAGTTACTGTATGATTAATTTTACACACAACCTTTGTTCAAATATTTTTAAAAATGTCACAGTGATTGATTTTCAATTATTTTGTGAACGTCAATGTGATGTTAATCGTTGTATTTTAGAAGAGGAAGAATGTGGCGTATTGAATCGGGTCCCTTTTTGTTGCCCCAACTTAAAGGATCTTTCTATTCATTGTTTAGATTGCAGACACAAAGGAATATTCGATGTGCTAAATATATCATTTCCACCAGAGAACCTAAAAAGTTTTTCATTTGATAACTGCATTTTCACACCAAAACTGTGTGATTCACTATCAACTTGGATAAACCTCAAAAAATTAAATTTAACTGGTTTTTTCGAATTTAATCCCAAAAGTTTTAATCTCTTGAATGCAATTTCAAATTTTGGCAATTTAAATCTGCTTAACATAGGTAAAACTTATGCGTATAACATTTCTAATAAGGACGACGAATTTAAAACTTTAATGTGCCGGTTATCTAATTTGAAATATCTCGATATTAAAAATAGCTATTTAAATGTGAAAATCAAAAACGGAGAAGTTCCGTGGAACGAATTAAAACCACTTAATTTCATCGGTTATCATTCAAGATGTGAAGTTAACATGAAAGCCAAATATATCGGTAGTTGCGAAACATTTGAAAGAATTATGAATTATCTAAAATTTTCTTTATGGTCGATTGGTTCTTTTAGGTCTTCTATTGCAATCCTAAAATACATAGAACACAAATTATCTGCGACAGATATTCATAATTTCATGCAAATTGTGATCAAAGGTTTAAAAATTCATGGGCACGATCAACATACTGTTTTAAATGTTTTTGAGATAGTAACATTTTTGAAACATCGCTACGATATAAACTTGAATGATATAAAACAATTAACATGTCTTATCATGCAAGAATCTTTTCAAGTTAACGCGTTAGATTTCTTCGTCTATGGAACCAAAACAAGCGATCCTATCCCTGAGTTTATATGGAAAGAACTTTTACAAAACACAGAGCTGATTGAACAACAAATAAAACTAAGTTCTTCATCGTTCGAGCCTTTGAAGTATTTCAAGCGTTCGATGTCACTTTGCAAAATGCATTATGAACTCTATGGCAAGGCTTTACCTCAGATTCAACGCTGTGTGGAAATTGCTAAAAATTATATGAATGAGCCTACACTTTTACAGTGTTTTAAAAAACTTTCAACCCAGCAGGAGTTTCAAGATATTTTAAATTCTCTTGAACAGAAAAACAGGTTATATCATTTAGATACCATCAAAAAGGAGCCCTGCTGACCATGATATAGCCAGTGTATTCAGAAAAAGTACTTAAGTACAAAGTACTCTGAGTTAAAGTTATTTAAAAGTATAAGTACATTTTTTATTTTATACTTGAGTACAAGTAGACATTTTCAACAGATCCATTGGACACAATTTACATAAGATATTAAATAAAGTTAGTTAAAATTTAAAATAATTACACATTTTTTCAGAAAATAAATCCTCCGTTTTTAGTTAATTTAAAAACCATAATTATTTCTTCAAATCAAAAATTTACAATATAAAACTTTTTTATATTAATCCGAAAGTATCTTATATTTTCCATTATCACATGTTGTACATATCAAGTATTAAGAAAACTGTGGTCTATGGTACATGCTTTTATTAACTTTTACTCGTCTGGATGGCAGTGGTTGTCTATGAGATTAACCTGGAAGCTTTAGAAGCTCTAAAAATCGACCACTTAATTTTTAATTTAAATTTAAAACATTTAAGATGTAGAAATTATTAAAAACAATAAATTAAAGGGAAAAAAACTTTCATCATCATCATCATCATCATGCCCTTTCTCGCCTTCGAGCAAAACTTAAGTCTTGGAAAAGGCGTTGTAAAAGAAAAAAAATAGTTACTAAAAACACCTTTTGTTTACTGTTTGCTGGGGCAATAATTTTACAATACAATATCGCTATGACAAGCCTGGAGAAAGGAGGAGGGAAAAGTGAAAAGTATCCAATTCTGATCCACGACAGGAAGTACTTAAGTGCTTCCTACATACAGCCACTAGAGTCTTAAAACACCTGGTGTAAAGGACTATAAACTATTATAAAAAAAAATCGCTATGACATTTTACCACTGACTTAAAAGCATTTTTTAAAAATTTTAAATTATAACTAGCGGGTACCACTTTCCTGTTTTCGGGTGCTTTCCCGCTTTCGCTTGTTCTCCCGTTCCCGCTCACTTTTCCTTTCCCGGTCGCTTTTTCGCTCCCGGTAGTTTTTCCGTTCCCGCTTGCTCATTCTCCAGTTCCCGTTTCCGCTCGCTCTCTCGCTCAGCTCATTTTGTGACCGATTTCAATTTTTTTCAAAAAAACCTTCGGATATCGGGTATTATTAAAACATTACTAATTAAAAAAATGAAATACCAATTGAAACTTGAAAGTTTTAACTTTAAAAGTAATGAGTAATAAAATATTTAAAAAAAAACATTTTAAAAATACCACGTTTTTGTAAACTGAAATTTTTTTCTTGGCTGTGATAGAAATTTCTTTATGGAGGCATGCATTAATTGTAGACATTTGTTCAACAAACAAGCCATAAACTTTTAAAACTGAAAACGTGGGGCGCCCTTCACTCAAACTAACCGTCTGCTATTTTTAAACATGATAGAACACTTTTTTGAATATAAATAGCGCCCCACGTTTTAAAAGTTAGTTTAATTCCAATAAGTTTTAAGCTTCTTGGATATTTGTTTTATAAAATGTACTATAATTTACTTATCGTTCCCTAGACTGCCCTAGAGTGTTCTGCCACCAGGGGTGAATCATTTAATTGACTCAATCACGGAACACGAAAATGGGTTTGAAGCGTTAATTCATGCTAATCTTAAAACACAAGATCAGACCTTGCAATGGATCAAGGACCACCAAGATCTGTCCTTTGTCACTTATAGAGTATCCAAAATTTTTCCTTCCAAAGAAGATGGTGCAAAATATTTGTTCAAGATAAGTATAAGCATAAATGATATCAGGATATTAAAAAACAGATGTTATGTGTTTTTGTCACTAATATTTTTAGTATTTGCTGTTATTATGTGCAGTAGATGGTATATAAAAGCTCACAACTGTGCTGCTTATGAAAATTTAATACTAACTGAACTGATGTATTGATTGTAATGCAATCTGTTTAATTTTTTTTAATAAAATACCATATTTTTTCTAGAATTTGTATCACTGCCAGCATAACTCAAGATATGATGGTAGCAAAAATACAAACTGTCCTGTTGAACTGTTGTTGACACTCAAACAAACAGATTTTTTTCGAACAAGCACGACTGGAAAAAAACGGCCCAGCCAGTAAGTAATTCATTTGTTTAATGTGTAATGTCATTCATCTACACTTCTATTTATAGTTTCCAATCTTTTTCTGTTTCCAATCATAGGGATAGTTTAGCACACATCATTGTTTAAAGGATAACTTATGATTTGGAAACATATTAATTAGTATAGTGTTCTACTTTAAACAAATAATTTGTCAAATTATCAGTAATTATAGTGGTAAATTTGAACACTAAGAAATAGAAAGTAAAACATAATTTAAAAACTAAGTGTATTTATATTAAAAATGTACTAAAAAATATTAAACAATTTTAACTACAAACAAAGCATAAAGTGCTTTTTTAAAGAAATGATTTTGAGTGAGTAGAATTTTAATCTTGTAGTTTATGAGTTTCATAAACAAATTTTTATAATTAAACTAGCGGGGTTACCCGGCGTTGCTCGGGGTTTTCAGAGGTTTTCATCATTTTTCTCTCTTGCTCCCGTTTCCTTCCCCGCTTGCTCTCCCGTTTCCCTTCCCGCTTGCTCTCCCGTTTCCGTTCCCGCTTGCTCTCTCGTTTCCGTTTCCGCTCGCGCTCATTTTTTCTTTTCCACTCTATCATAACTTATTTTAGCCCATAAAACGTAAAATAGATTTGCTAAAAGTTGCTTGAAGCCTTGAAACGTTGTTACGTAAAAAAAATTTGAATTTTATTACGCAATTGCCGATTACCTTCGATGGTCGTACATAGGAACTTTTGGCCTGGAAAGTTAAGAAGGGGAAACAGTTAAGAAGGTTTGGACTTCTTCTCCGATCCTCCGGCTCAGGGAGCCAAAAAACCTTCCGGGCCAAAAGTGCTTATACATGATCATTGCATAAGTTTTCGAAGCACTGTTTACAATTGCGTAACAGGCATTACTTGCTAATGGACTTCTTAATATTAAGAAGTCCATGACTTGCTTCCCAGTCTTGCATAATGTGACCGATTGCGCGTTATTAAAAATTATTAAGAGATAGATGGGGCGGGAAAGCGACCGGAATCAGGAAAGTGACCGGGAGCGGGAAAGCGACCGGGAGTGGGTGAGCAAGCGGGAACGGGAAAGCGACCGGGAGCGGGAGAGAAAACGGGGAATTAAACGGGAGCTATAGAAAAACGATAAAAAAACTCTAAAAACCCCCGAACAACGCCGGGTAACCCCGCTAGTATGTATATATATATATATATATATATATATATATATATATATATATATATATATATATATATATATATATATATATATATATATATATATATATATATATATATATATATATATATATATATATATATATATATATATATATATATATATATAGTTCCCGCTCGCTCCGCTCATTTTGTGACGGATTTCCATTTTTTTTCTCTCTATATTTGATTCCCCTTGACTCTCAAGGTTGTGTGAAAATTTCATTACGATCGGATGAATTGTGTAGCAATGCATAAATAACATACATATATATATATATATACATACAAACATTCATTTTTATATATATAGATGTTTATGCCAATTATTAATTACCCCAGATCCAAATATCCTCACATACCAAGGTACCAGTGACATGGTTTGAATCTCTTTCTAAGGCATCAGATTCAGTGCAAAGAGTAAGTCAAGATTTCCAGTCTCTATAAATGTTTAACAGTGAGACAAGAGAATATGAAACAAGCCACCAATCACATCAGCTTTCAGACCCTGCCTTGGTTGATAAGTGGACACAATTTACCAACCAAATTAAGGATTGGTATTACTCTGATCCTGTTATCTTAGGACCTGCCATAAAATCATTCTGCAATCAGGCCCTTATTTGCAGTAATAATTCATCAATCGTGTCAGCATTGCACTGTTTTGGAAAGTACACCGAAGCAACATCAACAGCTTTAAGTCGAAGTAATCGAAGATCTCTAATTGGCCTAAAAACCATTGGGGTTCAACCCACGGCATTAACAAGGCGAAAGATGAAGGTGGGTGGCCGTAAACTGTGTCACCTTGGTCGTCCACCACGCTCTTCTTTCGCAGATGAACATGGTTATGCAGCTAAAAGACCTATCCCTGGAGAACATTGTCAAGCAATGCCGAAGCGACGTGCTCCACACAATCTACGACAAGTAGTAGACAATATTGAAACTCTCGGAAAAAGCCGTCATTCCAAATAGATTTTTTAATGTAAATATGTCTATAATTTCATTACTATACTGCATTCAATCATTTTATATTTGCTTTGTTTATAGTCAAATCTATGCATGTAGTGAAACTTTTACAAATAAACTTTTTTGTGTCATTCGTGGGACTTATATTTCCATTTCCTGAGTTTGTATCATTTCAAAATGACTGTTTTTAACTTTTATTTTAGATACATTGGTCACTGGTTTTAATATGCCTCTGTATATATTTCCATGTCTTATTGTTTGTTTCAACTCTAGACAGACCTTAGAAAATATCAATGATAAAGACACAGCAACTTTTTTAAATTTTTTAACCTATACCAGTCTTTTTTTAATAAATTGTTTGATAATCCATGCATAAACGCAGCCAATAAAAAAGTTTCCACTATTTCATATTCATAGCAAAGTAATAATTGATTGTAATTAAAAGAAATTGAAATCATATTACAAAACCATGCAATTTAAAGACTCAGAACTACCACCAAAAACCTTGGTCGTGATATAATATGTAAAAAATTCTCAAGTTTAATTTTTTGCATCATATATTTTTAAGTTTTTAAATTAGATTTTATAAAATTACTTTTTATGGAAAGTTCATTGCACACATTTTATATACAATCAAAAATACCAATACATTTATGCTTGTATAATCCCAAACTAATACAAAGAGATTGAAATAATTTGAACACATGATGAGCCAGTTTGTAGCACAAAATTGCAGTGCTGTTAATGATCTAGTCGAAAGGTGTGTTTATCCCAATGTGTTCACAGTTGATTAGGCATGTGAAGATCCTTGGATCTGAAGTTAAAAATAATAATAAGCAATTACCATTCAATTATAAAAAAATCAGCTTTAAAAAAAGAAACGGAAATGTCCTATATCATACTGCCTCCCATAAAGCTTTTGTAGTTGTGATTGTAATTATTATTTGATTTAAATAAAATTATATTAACTATAATTTATCAAGATTCAAAGTATAAATTTCTTAATCTCAAGTTATCTTCTTTCTAAAATAAAATACTAAATATAAATCAGAACAATAATCACCAATTATTCTTTTGAATTGAAAATGTAATTTTTTCATAGGAAAACTCTAAAACTTTTGTTTTTCTTTGTAGCTCAATGATGGGGAAGTTTTTAATACTCAAAAGCTGCGGTCATTTTTTTCTCGCATTGTACTAATTCCAGATTAATATCCTAGATAACTTAAATAAATAAATATATAAAGTGAGGAAGCTGCTGGCATCACTTTTCAGACACAAAAAAGAAAGAGAGGGCGAAAAACTGTCGTTACTCAACAACTCGCAGCAACACTAGATAGAACAAAAGTGTCTTACAGCAAGGCCGTTTATGTTCTTACAGAAGCAGTTAAACGTTTGGGTCAGAACCCTGATAAACTTGCTCTTAACAGAGGTTCAATTGGCCAAGACAGGGCAAAACACGGACTCCAGAGATCTCCAAACATTAGAACCAAGTTTCAAGGCAAGGTAACATTCTTCTTGTTGTTCACTGGGACAGCAAACTAATCTTTGATTTAATTGGAAAAGAGAAGGTTGATCGTTTGCCAATATTGGTTTCAGAAAAAAGAGTTTCTCAGCTACTCACAGTTGACAAGCTTCCAGCCGAAACAAATGAAGCTCAAGCTTTTGCTGTTTTTTGAGCTATTGAAGACTGGGGCATAGCCGATAGCACCCGATCTATGCAAAGTGTTTTGATAAAACCAGATCAAATACTGGCCGGAACATTGGTGACTGTGTCATTATACATAGATCAGAAACTCGAAAAAAAGCTTTTGTCACTGGCCTGCAGGCATCAGATCATGGAACAGATAATTGGTGAAGTGTTCAAAGTTTGTATAGGAGCCAGCACATCTTCTCCCATGGTTCCACACTTCAAACGCTTTCAAGATTATTGGGGATGCATTGATACAGCTAAGTATGAACCAGGAATTGCAGCTGATGACGTAGCAAGTCTAGTGGGTAATATTAAGCACGACACCATAGATTATGCCAACAAGCATCTTGAACAGAGTCAGCCGAGAGATGATTATAAAGAATTTCTGGAACTTGTGATTGTCGTTCTCGGAGCCGTTCCTGTCAGAGGATTGCGATTCATGTCACCTGAAGCAATGCACCACGCCTGCTGGATGTCCAAAATTATTTATAGTTTGAAGATCTGGAGGTTCAATGCTCAATTCCAACTGACTCACGTAGAACTGAAAGGAGTACGTGATATATGTGTGTTCACAGTACGTGTCTACCTGAAAGCCTGGGTCTCTGCACCGGAAGCATCGGGTGCTCCTTACAATTACCTTCTGCTGCTTAAGTCACTACTTGAATATTCATCAATCCATTCAGCCATCTCAAAATCAACATTACACAAATTTTCCAATCACCTGTAGTTTTTGTTCCAGGAACTTGTTAGATAAGCTTACTTTGAAAGTCGGGTCAGTTCCTCAATCAAGAGGCTGATGGTAAGTGCCATGCAGAATAAAGAAGACCAAGATCAAAATCATTCCAAGCGAATCACTGTTGCTCTTGATTCATTTAAGGATAAGAACTTGGAATATTTCGACACAGCAAAGTCAATGACATTGTTTCGCATCATGGAACTTCCAGATTAGATTTCTTGCGGTTAATCCCGACTTGTGGGAAGACAGAGACGACTACAAGAAAGCTGCAGAAATAGTGGAGAACTTAACAGTTGTTAATGATCACGCTGAGCGTAGAGTGGCAGCTGCAATTCCTACTGCAAGTTGTGAAGGACCATCGCAAAATGTACCCTGATAACAGGAAACAGACTCTTTCAAGGCTGCCATAAGTCCATAAACTTTAGTCAGAAACTTAATAGTGAACATTGAAAAAAGATTATTCACTATTAATGTTTTCATAAATAATTATTGCCTTTTTTAACAATAAATTACGATTAACTCGTAATTCTTCAAACTTTCATACTTTTTGTAATTTTTGAGGTACTTGAGCTACCCCTAAATATAAGATTTTTTTCTCAAAATTTGTACAAAGTGTTTTTATATCAAAAGGAACGGATTAGTGGGGTAAGACTTTCAAAAATAAGGATTTTAATTTTTTTGGCTTTTAAGCTCCACCCTAATATATATATACATGAGCAGAAACGGGAACGGAAAAGCAACTGAGAGCGAAACAACGAGCGCGACAGCGACCGGGAACGGGGAAGAAAACGGGAACGAGAGAGAAAATCATTCTAAAAAAACCTCTAAAAACCCTGGACAACTAAGCGACTAAGATCGAAAGAGCTAGCGGGAAATAAGAAAATGACCGGGAGCGGAAAAGCGATCGGAAACGGGAAGGCGACCCGGTGCGGGAAAGCTACCGGGTGCGGGAAAGCGACCTGGAGCGGGAAAGCGACCTGGAGCGGGAAAGCGACTTGGAGCGGAAAAGCGACCTGGAGCGGGAAAGCGACCTGGAGTGCAAGCAGTAGCGGGAAAACAAGCGGGGATGGAAACGGGAGCGAGAGAGACAAGCATTAGAAAAACCTCTAAAAACCACGGGCAACGCCGGGTACCCGGCTAGTATATATAAATAAAATAGATCATGTCCTGACTGACAATCAACGCCGAGCTAAAACGCCTCATTCTAGGAATGTTAAATTTGGAAATTATATTACTTTTATAGCGTAAGCATCCACTAAGAAAGGATTTTTGAAAATTTTGCTCCTGAGGGGATGAAACAGGAAAACAAACTTTTTTTTAAAACATCACATATTTCGAAAACAAAAATTGTCAAAGTTTTAAAATCTGGTATCTAGATTCTTCTTAAAAAATTAAAGCTTAAGTTTTATGGCTAAAACAAGTAAATTAAAAACGAATTTTTAAAACCAATGCTCTTATATGTAATTAAAACACAAATTTTGCAATCAATTTTTTCTTATATTACTCTTTTATTTTATATTAAAGTCGAAATATCTTAATTATATCGAAATATCGAAATTAATTAAAATTAACTAAATTAATTGACTTATTGTAAAACTAATAATTGAATATTGCATTGTCTTCTATTTTGAGCATGTATGCAAATTTTGAAAAAAAATCTATCATCAGGAAGTGACTCAAAAATTGATTGCAAGATTTGAAACAGACAGAGAAACAGACAGACAGAGAAACAGACAGACAGAGAAACAGACAGACAGAGAAACAGACAGACAGAGAAACAGACAGACAGAGAAACAGAGACGACGAGTTAATAAAAGCATTGGTAATAAAAATTTCAGATGTGTAGCAGATTTAAGAAACAGAACCTTACATTCATGCAGCAATAGTCGTTGTTCACACCTCAGACTCTCTTTAGTGATAAGTCTATAAACAGTTCTGACATTGAAATGATTTGCCAACTCTATGGAGCTGATGCCAATGCAGTCACAGCTGAACTGTCAGACTTCAAAACAACGTTCTGTCTCCTGTCTCAAAATAGCACTACGACTAATACTGATGATCTCCTACAAAATGGTTGCGATGATCAAGGGCAATCTGATAATGAAGAAGACTAAATTGAAGATGCTGATGCTGAGTCTGACATTTGCAACAACGATGTCATCATGACAGAAAACAGGGGCGCAACTAGGGGGCAGGGGGCGCAAGCCCTCCCCCAGGCAAAATTGGAGGGTCCTGCCATTTTCCAAATTCGATGAGTTTTTTTGGGTAAGGGGTGGGGGTTGCTACATTTATTCACAAACTTATTTTTTTTACAATTGCTTTAACTGGTTTGAGACTGATTTTTACTATCTCCAGTTTGTAGTCTTTATTTTCTATTATTAATAAATTCTTAAAGATACCAAAAAAAGACTGCAAACTGAAGATAGTCAAACAATTTTTTTGCCTGCGGCGGGCTTTCTTCCCTTTTTAAAACTGGGGGGTGTTACATTTATTCATAAACTTGTTTTTCTTACAATTGTTTTAACTGGTTTGAGACTGAGTTTGACTATCTTTTGCTTTTTTCATTAATAAATTATTAAAGATACCAAAAATAAGCTGCAGACTAAAGATAGTAAAAAAAAAATTCTGCTGCGGCGGGCTTTTTTTCCTTTTTCACACTTGAGCCAGCAGTTTCTGCTGGTTGCGCCCTTGTCAGAAAATGACGCAAAGCTGAACTAGGCACGGCAGTGGCAACGATATGCATTTATGAAACCCTTGCATTTGCTTTCTGAATTATCTGGCTTTCTAAATTTGTACTGTCTCAATAGCATCTTTGCTTGTCTTGCAGTTTCTAATGTCTCAGCTGAAAGGGCTTTAAGTAAACTGAAGATCATTAAAAATAAACTTTGATCATCAACTTCAGATGATTATTTGTCAGCCCTCATGATAATATCATCATAGTGATGTAATGTTTTAAATAAATATTGAAAGAGCTTATTATTTTACTTGTATTTGGATGTGACCATAATGTCATAATTTTTAGAAGTATGCCAGCTTAACATCTACTTTTAGTTTAAACATTAAACAATTCGGGACCGAGAGAAGACGGGATAAAAAACAGAGGGGGAATAAAAAATGGAGGGGAGTCACATATGTTCAAATAAATATGAATTTTAGTATAATAACCAGCTGACTGACATAACGAAACTTTTTTATAGTCTTTATCTTGAATTACGAAGGTATACTGCAATTTGTGTTGTATACATTCGATCTCCACGAGCGACATTTCAGCAATAGCATATGTAAAATTTTATGCCAGCCTAAAAAGGGATTGACTCGCTAGTAGTGGCTAGCTTGCTGAACGAAAGGAAGCATTACTTCTTTCAGTTAGCAAAATTGTGTTTTACCTCGGCCTGAAAATGAGCTTTGCAGGATTTCTTGAATCTCTCGTAAAACTGAATACCGACTTAATTAAAAACATTAAATTTTTCATTGGGGACAAGAGCAGCAAACGATCCAAAGATGTCGTAGAAAGAATCTGTGACTATTACATTGAATTAAGTTATCTAACGATTAAGTGTGTTATGGTCCCACCTGCGAGTCCAATGATTTCAGAAGCTATAGAAGCTTACTTCAACGAAAAAGAAGTTTCACAGTTGTTAGTAAAGGAACTACCTGATCACTTGCAAAGTTTGCAGTTTCTTGAAACTTTTCTAGAAGGAGCCGAAGCGTTGGCTTCAAAGACAGAAGAAGTTAAAGATTTGACAGTATTATCCCACTTGATAGCATTCATCACGATGTCTCTACGTTCTCAGTTAGAATTGATGAAAGAGAAGGATGAAATCTATACAAGTCTGTTAAACGGAATGACCGGAGAAGAATTAGTTGGGGCCACCAGGAAGGCCCTAACTTGTTACAGCAACATGCTACAAGACCTAGTGAAAAAACAAGTTAACCTGGAACACACCTTTGGCTCAAGAAATAACCAGTTTTCAATTGGGATTGATGTTCAAAATCTGGTCAAAGAATTTCAGAAGCCCGTCGCCTGGTGGGATAGTGCAACCCATGACACAAACGTCTTCACAGAGGCCATTGAACTCATTTGCGTCACATCCCAGCCAACAGATCCAGCAAGCGGTCATCAAGTTGGTCATCAGTGACAAGGTTAATTCACCTGTTACTTTCATAACCTCATTCAATTCTGTGTTTTTCGAGTAAAAAAAATTCAAGTTTATTATACATTCACTCATTTGGCTTCTTATTATGCGGAGTGATTTGGTTGGTTAGAGGGATATTGTCGGGGGCCTAGATTGAGGTGCTTGTTCCTACGTGTCTAGTCCGGTACCTAGGTTTATTCATTTTTTCATTCATTCATTTGTATTAATTGTCTTTTTTGCATATGACTTCAAATGTTTAATTTAGTTACAATTACATTTGTTATCTATTGTTCAGTAGTTAAGTCTATTAACGAATCAATCAATCAATTCGTATCTATATACCGTAAAACGGGGTGACTTTGCCCGTGCGGGTGACTTTGGCCCAGCCTTTAAACGCATAAAAATATATTAAAAAATTTTTTTTTTAAACTTTCGCTAGGTCACGCCATACATCACTACTATGCACACCTTTTTAGCATAATTGTTCATAGAAATATAATTTGTACTTTAAAATATAGGTTGATTTATTTTGGGCCAAAGTCACCCGCACGGGCAAAGTCACCCCGTTTTACGGTAGCGCTATATATATAGAACGAAGACCAGACTTAGGAGGGATATGTATTAAATTAGTTAAGTAGAGAGGAGAAAGACAATTTTTTATTTTATACATTATTAAACAGATTTTAAAAATCACCCTATTAATGAGAGTAAGACAATGGAGAAGAACAAGAGATGGAGAGATGTGAGAGAAGTAGGAGGTTCCTTTGGAATAGTAAACTTCGAAGAAAACGCTATTTACATAGACATGACTCACGAGTTAACCCTAGATAACGCTGAGTTGACGTAGCACATGTGAGTTAGTTTCTTGCTCAAGGAAATTACGTGCCGGACCGGGAATCGAACCCGGGTCCTACGACTCTCAAAGGATATTTCACTAATCATTGCTTTGACATTCAAAATCTAAAATGTTTGTAAATCATCACAAGTATTGTAATGTTGTTTTACTAACTTGCTTGATTTACCAATTTGATTTCTTATTCATTAGCTATCTGCCTGATTTCATTCCGGGAACAGATGCGGGTCTCTAAAGATTGCCTCCTTTTTTAGATTAATATTTGAGGCTAACATTCTATTAAATTTAAACAAAATAGATTGAATGCTTTCCTGTTCTCTTTTTTAATTTTCACCGTTACACAAGCTTATTTTATTATGCAATGTTACTTTTTGACATTTAACTTGATTTTTACATTCGCCGTATAAAATTATTGGAATCAAAATTTGTTTAAAAGTCAACCGTTAGTGTGACTGTTATATTTCTAAAAATACGTCAGTAATCTAGTACCTGGGCATTTTTCGAATTAATTTCGAATAGATGACAGCTAACAAAGAGCAAATACAAGTAAACAACTAACAACTGAGTTTTTACAGAATTTTATTCAAGCAAAACGTGGCACATGTGAGTTAGTTTAGGTTAAATTATCATCAATAAGGTCCACTGGCAAGTAGCTGCAGTAGTAGACTGAGGACTTGTTCACCTGTCAATTAAATGTCATGGTAATAAATAATAAAATCATGGCATGCTAAATATTTTATAAATTAAGTGTCTAAAATAATACAGACACAGCAGAGCTTTAATAAGTCAATCGCAGATAAACAAGTGAAGCAAAAACAAAGTTTTTAAAAACACACTTTTATATTTTTACTACATAAACAACGAGCATATTAACATAGACAATAAATAATTCGAAGAAAATATCATAAATAATTATTTAATTAAATTTTGTACAATCGATCCGAAAATTTATATATACTATATATACGAGGTTACTTGATAGGAAATATATATATATATATATATATATATATATATATATATATATATATATATATATATATATATATATATATATATATATATATATATATATATATATATATATATATATATATATATATATATATATATATATAAAGTAATTTCTATCAAGTATTTCCTATCAAGTGACATCGTATTCATTACCAATAATGTGATACAATGTTAGTTTAAAATAGATTGCAAAATTTGACGACAGAGAAGTCAAGTTAATTAAGTGTGTAAAAATGATAATTATGCACGTTATATGGCTACGCCAGAACAAGAAATTGACCAATGGGCAGTGCAAGTCTCGCAAGTAATATAAAATAAGTTCTGTATTGTTTTCATTAGAAAAAACCTGATATATCAAGATGTGGATTATGAAGTTTCTTGTAAAGAAATTCGTTGAGCATTGTTCTCATTTCTTTAATGAGAACTCCTAACTTTGCTGGTGCCTAAAAGTTAGAAAGTAAACAAAACATGTAAAATGTTTGTTTTTAATTTTTGCTGTGTCACACATCCTACCAGTGAGCTCTTTACGAAATTCAAATGATTTAAGAATAATTTAACAAGCCAGTTTGTATGATTCTTATGATTGATCAAATAAATTTTTATATTGCTAATATTGGCTAATAATGTAACACTAATGAGATGAAAAACAAAATTGGATAATTCCATAATGAATTCGAAAAAAAGTCATTTAGTTAACCTTGAACCTCATCCAATAATCTAGTAGAATAACGTGTTGGTGATGTTGAACTTGAATACTGCCACCAAATAGCAACAAGGAAATTGTGCTCACAACAGTTGTGTCACACAATGCAATTTGATTCCCCTGCATTTCCTGTTGAAGAAACACATCTATTCTCAATAAACACATTGCATAATTTAAAAACTAAGGTAAAATCAGAAGAAATAAATTACGTAATAAGATTATCTCCAATATCTATTAAAACTATGTTTTTGTAAGAAAAAAACATATGAAAACAAAGTATTAAAATGTTAAGAAGCATTTTTACACTTTATTTCCTTAATGCCATACTCCAAAATCCAGCTTTATATACAAATGACAGCAAAAGACATGTTACAGAATGTAATTTCATTTGTGCATTTTGGTACAAAAACTAGTTAGTTGAAATTTTTCATCTCTAATATTCAAAATGTTCAATCTAAACAAAAACAACCTTATTGAGAAAAACGATCCATCCATTTCCATTGAACTTTCTGTTGACAGAAGATGAATGCACACAAGCCACCTTTGTTGTACCACTACCCCCCATGTGGACCTCACAGGGCTTCTTCCTCCCCAATAATTTCTCGTCAACAACGATTTTTCCTACATTGGGATAGAGACCAGCTACGAGAGTGGCCTTCAGTAGAGTTACTGTGTTTGGGAGAAGATCACCTTGCTTGGGTGACGTGAAAGATTTGAGAAGGTTGGGCTGGGACTTTAAAATGTCAGAAAGTCTAGTCTCGAGGCCGGATTCGCTGATGACTTGACGGAGTTCTCTGGCTGTCGACTGCAAGAATTTCGATGAAATTTTCATTTAATCGGTTAGTTGAAAAAATAAAATATTACAAAGCATAGAGGCATTTAAGAAAACATTTATTTTTTAACACAAAAATATCAAAACACAAATTAACTACTGAAAAATTATTTAGATAAAAGAAAAAAAGCGTAATTCGTTCATTTACAATTTAACCAGTAGATAAAAAAACACATTTAACTAATATAACTCAATTCAGCATCTAAAATAAAATACTGTGAGACTTTAAATTCTATTTTTTACAAAAAATACCACTAAATGAAACAAACAATAAAAGCCAACGACCTCGATATCTTTAAGGACATCATACTTCAAGAAGTTTTTCCTACAATACGATATTCTCTCCATCCTTCCTTCAAGTTGAAGACCCCTTAAAACATCAACTTTACAATATTTACAAAATAAAAATAAAACACAAAATACAAGTTCAGGTGGAACTGCATGAATGCAGATAAAAGTGAAAACACATTTCCTGGTTTAATTTATGATAATTGGTTAATCACGTAACGACATGTTCGTAAACTTTCGAACTGAAGAAACATTAAGTAAAAATACAAAATAAGTCATACACAGGTACGCGGAAACAGTCTCGACCTACTTTCTAACGGCCAGATAAGTGGTCAGCTGATCAGAATTGAACAAATCAAACCGGCTCTTTCCTCCCTCGGCCGAAGACCTTTCTAGTTTCGTCTGGAATGGTGACTTTTCGGTCATGCAAGCCACCATGACAGACTGAAAGTAATAGCAGAAAATACAAAACAATTTTAATCGCCTCTAAAGCTTTATGGTATGATCAAACATTTACGGGCGCTGGTGGTAATGTGGTAAAGGCCTGAGGTCGGCGGTTTGAATCACTCTGGCATCACCAGCGTTCGTAGAGGGTGTGTTGAGACAGGCGCCTTAAACATCTGCCTCCAGTTATTCAGTAGAAACTTTGGCATGATGCCTCTTAGTAGCTAGCTCCCTTAAGCAACATAACCACTGACAATACTATCAACATCAAAACTACCATCACCAACAAGCACAACTCACAGCCTCCTCCAGACATCCCAGAACTCCGGCATACACCAGCATCTTCCCCAGTCTTGCATCTAGGGGAAGTTTGGCAAGATGGTGACCCAAGGGCGTCAGCGTGGTGTCAGTGCACGCTCCCACCTCGTTCAAAATGGATAAGGCAGTAGACACTGCAGACGGATTTGGGGGGTCGATGGCCTTTGCAAGTATTTGCTGGACGTTTTTAGAATAACATTTCTGTTAAGAAGAAAAAAATATGACAATAATGAGCTTTATTGAAATAAATTTTTTTTTATACTATTTTGCTTTAAGAAATTTAACCATGATGTGGAGGCACAATCCCTGCAGTGGCAACCTCTTTATTTCAGGAACACTCTGAGGACTCATATTCGAGAACTGGTTGCGAGTGTATAATCTGAAGCACACACCAGGTTGAACTCTGCCAGCCCTACCCTGCCTCTGACGAGCACTAGCCTGGCTGATCCACACCTGTCGCAGGTGACTGATTCTGCTCGACTCGATGTACCTGAAACGATGCCGAATATTTAGTTACCTAACCTGAACAATCCGTAACGTATATAAATTCCAACTTTTTTTGTTTCTCTCTCCCACAGTCGACGACATAGACGACGTCGGGAATGGTAATTCCAGTCTCGGCGATGTTGGTCGAAAGTACGACTTTGGTGACGCCAGCAGGCGGTACGGAGAAAACTGACGACTGATTGGCTGATGAAAGAACTGAATGTAAAGGCAAGATGAAGAATCTGAAATAAAAATAAAAAAAAGTATTATAATTTGAAAGAATAAAAAAAACATGATTTTAAGAAATGTTTAAGCAGTGAAAAAATTTCGTAACAAAATCATATCGTAAAAACATTGTCCACAAGTTTTTGTCGTCATTATCACCGGGACATTCCCAGGACATCCGGACAAGTGAAAGATAATTGAAATAAAAGCATTTTTTCAGTTCATTAATCCAACGAGGTTGATGAAGAGTTACCTCTGTGAGACAATCAACCTTAATAAGTTATAATCAAGCCAAACAAATAAAGTCCATAGCATAAGAAAGAAATCAAAACCATCATAAAAAAGAATAACTGTGTTATGTGACTGCCTTGAGAGTTATTGTATGACAATTTCTGATATATGAAAATATAACATCCCTTAAATCTAATAAGGATTAAGACTAAAATGGAAACGAGAAATTGCAGACCTATTTGAATCTCCGAAAAGTGGATCACCTTCCAAGACCTCCCTCATTTCCTCGATAGCAGCAAGTCCGGGTAGAAATACCAAAACGGCTCCCTTGCGGCCCCTGATGCCGGGTATAACTTCGGATTTGTCTTCAATTTTTTCATCGACCGCACTGTACAACCACCTGAGAGATTCAAGAATCAGATCAACATTGATGATGTCGTGGTTCATTCGTGTCAGAGAGTTTCGGGTCGTTAAACTGAATTGCTCCGGGTCTAAGCCGCTCTGTGGACAGCAGAAATTGAAGATGAGTCATTTTGAATAAATAAATAAAAGTCGAATAATCTTAAATGTCCATTAAAATTTAGAAAGCCCTTGTTACAAATACGATCTAATTAAATAACTCAATTTAATATACAAATATCAATTTAATATAAAAATATTAATTTAATATAAAAATATCAATTTAATATACAAATCATAATTTAACATACAAACATTATTTTAATATACAAACAATAATTTAACATACAAATATTAATTTAATATACAAATATTTATTTAATATACAAATATTAATTTAATAAATAAATAATAAACATAAAATATAAATAAAAGATACCCTATCAACTTTGTAGACATCCTCTCTGGACCAGGTCTCAACCAGCTGCTTTTTCACTCCTCTTTCTGAAACTTCGACTTTCAGTGATTCTTCCTTCATAAATAAACATTCGTTTAACCTTTAATTCGATAAACCAACATAAACCATTAATTAGATGCAAATAAAAAATGTATAAATAACTTAAAATAAAATAAATTTAAATAATTTTATATCCAACATATCAGAGTTATTAGAATAGTAAAATTAATTTATTTGATTACCTCAACTATGTCCTCATAAGCGAGAGAATATTGCGAGTCTATATCAAGCTTATATTTTGTCATTTCAAGTATATTCTCCAGATGCAAAACCTGAAAAAGTATTTTTTTAATATTAAAAAAAATAACACTTACATAAATGTGGATCTACAAATAATGGATAGTTTGCAGCCAACAAATTAAAAACTTCCCCAATCAAATTATTTATTGTTTATACATATTATTATTATTGCATATAGAATGACATTAATATTTACCTCATTATTGCAAATATTTTGAATAAAATGACATTATTGAGCTATAATCACTAAAACATTTCCATAGCTATCATCATCATCATCATCATCATCATCATCATCATCATCATCATCATCATCATCATCATCACCTCCCCCACCACCATCATCATCATCATCACCACCACCACCATCATCATCATCACCTCAACAGGGTGAGACCTTCCTTGAATGGACACAACTGGACAGTATTGAAAATACTCTGAAAACTTTCCACTGTCCAGAGTAGCACTCATGAGAACGACCTTCAGATTTGACCTTCTGCTTGACTGGGTCAAAAGTTCACGCAGATGAATGAGAAGGACATCTGTGTTCAGATCCCTTTCATGTACCTGGCAATTAATTGATTGGTAATTTGGCTATTTAACAATATTTTACTAACGTACATTGTAATGTGTCATCTTTACTAATATCATCTTAGATACTTAATAACTAAATTAACTGTAATATAAAATTGATAAACTTACATTTAAACAAAAATTAAGAACTATATAATATATTTGTATATTAATAATAATGATAAATTACAATTTACATAGCTAAAGCACCATCTTCATCACCATGAAACAACGTAATCCACATAATCTTGCCATCAAACAGTGATAGAAAAATGGGTTCAAATTGGTCTATTAGATAAAATTACAATATCAGTATGATTAACATATTAATATGATTATCATCATCATCAATTTAAAACTACTATCAACACCCACAGGATCATCATCATTATTCATTCATTCAGGAATTGATAGTGTGACTTCTTTACTATGCAAAATTAAGCCTTGATTGAAAGCTGTCACTAAAAACACCACAACAAATTGAAGATCCTGAAAATTATAAAGAGTATTTCTTCTTCATCTCACGGGCAGAACGAACCTCATCGACGATGACACATCCAACATCTTCCAAGTTCAAGTCATCCTGCATCCTTCTCAACAGAACTCCCGTCGTGCAAAACAACAGACGGGTCCTCGCCGACCTTCTGACCTCTGACCTTATCTGGTACCCACACAGGGATCGTGGGGTACCCGGACCACCAGTTTCCCCCAGTTCTGAGGAAACCCTTCGAGCCAAACTTATGGCTGAGATTCTTCTCGGTTCAGTGCACATGATGAATGGAGGTGGAGATGATGGTGATGATGCTGGGGTAAAAGAAGATAAGAGATCCTGTGGGAATTAAAACATAAAACTAAAAGTATTATTTATAAAAAAAATTTATATATATAAAATAATAAATCAATAATTCTTAAGATTTCAATTGATCGAAAAAATTGCTACTGTTTTAATATTTACTATGGAGGATTGAATTCTACATACAGGTACAACACCTGTATTCAAAGCAACTACAACTGACCCATTAACATAATTACAAACTTTTATTTTATCTCTCTCTGTGTGTGTGTGTGTACGCAAATCTTGCAAGTAAAATTTAACCAGCTTTTTGACTAGCTAGGAAGCTGAAACTTTCAGCATAGCTTTATATTGGATGACAATACATGATTTAATTAAAAAAAAACTTAATTTGAACATCTTTCGAATTTCTGTATCGAGTGTATTTGAAATAAAAGTTTGTGAAGAAAAACTCGTTTTTCCTTTACTTGTTTTAAGAATCAACTTTCAGCAGTTTCCACTCAAATTATTATTATTTATTAATTGTCTTTTTATAGTGAAAAGATAATAAAAACCACTGCCAACATTTAGTTATAGCAATTTGATTTTACAGATCTAGGCCTAGGTTTGAATCTTTTCACAAAATAAGTTCTTCAGAGAGTAAAGAAACAAGAATCCATTTCATTCGTTACCTCAAGGATGAACTGTGGTACTTGAGTACTCTTCCCACTTCCAGTTTCTCCAGCAACTATGAGCACAGGATGATGACGAAACATCTCAACGATGTTCTCTCTGTGGGCAAACACGGGCAAATCCTCCCTCTCTCTCTTCAGCTTTTCAAACTGCTCAGAACTTTTGTTTATCTTCATCAGATTCTGGCATTCCTCGACCAATTTTTTTTGATTCCTTGAGAATTGACAAGTTGTTCCAGAAGAAGAGATATCAGCACTCTGATAAAAATAGAAAACAAAGCTCATTAAAATGGATTAAGAAAACACTAAAAACCTTCATGTTTTAAAAATCCTTAATAATTTTATTATTCTGCGACTAAAAATGTTTTCCAAAATATTTTTTGATGACAGTAAGTCTATAAAATATTAAAACATTAACCACAGTCTTCTAAATACTTGATATGTGAAGTATGTGAGGATTGAAAATTAAAGAAACTTTCAAATCAATAAGGAATAAACAAATTTTTTATTAAAAGTCTGAAAATTTAAAAATTAAATGTTGCTTTCTTTAAATAAACTAAAAATTCAAAGTTCGTTTCTTTAAATAAAATTTGTAATTTAAATTTTTTTTTATTCTATAATTCACTCAAATGTTGTCCAATCGATCAGAAAATTTAATAGAATATTAAAATCTGCAGCAGCAAATGAGCTCACCAAATTTCAACTCGATTGTGAACGTTGAAAAATATAAGCTATTTTTGAATCAACATAGAATAAAAAAATATTTTATTAAAAGTTTTTAAAATTTATTTATTTTTTTATAGCTTGTTTTTCTTCGTGGAAGAATTTTATTTTCAATTTTTTTAAAGGTTTTATTGATTTTATTCTATAATTCACTCAAAGTTTGTCCAATTAATTTGAAAACTTAATAAAATGTAAAGTCAGAGGCGACAAATAAACCCACAAAATTTCAACCTGATTTGATAAAGGGAAGTTAGTTTTTTGGAGTGGTATAGGTCCCAACGTATTTCTACATGGTGAAGTTAAAGGATTTAAAATAAATTGAATATTTAAAACCACAATAATATTTTATCTACCTGTTAACATATTTAATAACTTTACAGATGAACTAGAAAACACTTTTTTGAAACAGTTTATAAGCTAGAAATAATAATAATAACTATAATGATAATAATTATAATTATTACAAAAATAACAACCAATTCATCTTCATCTCTGCTTTCCCATGATTCAAAATCTTGCTCATCTCTTGCATTGTTTGCAGCTGTTTTTGTAGTTACTGGAGTCGATGAAATGCTTGCAAACAATTGGTTGATAAACTCATCGCGTGGCTATAATATGTATAATATATACATATATATATATATATATATATATATCAATACATAAACACACAAACATAAACACACAAACACAAATACACAAATACAACCACAAACACACAAAAGAAAAATTATAAACCTTAGTTTTCTCTTTCGATGAAGTTTCCACTTTCTCCTTTTCCTCTTTCTCCCATTCTAACCAAACATCCCTGTACGGAGCGGGAAGGAGACGGTGAAGTTGCTAGAATGGAAAGTTACAAACATTAAATACCAAAAAAACTGATTTATTAAAAAATATTATATATATATATATAAAACTAGCATAATCTATATAAGAAATTCTTGTTAAATAACTTTTCAATAATTGAGGAAACATATTTTAGGAAAAATATGTTAAGTAACATGATCAAACAGCAAAGTAATTTTAACCCACTTTATCTTTACACAGCTGATACAACAGAAGAGTACTGGCAAGGTGCTCTGCATCTTTTATATTATGGCATGCAATTGTCGGACACAGTTTGAGGTCACCTCCTTTTTTGGCTGGCCTCTTTAGAGTGCATCTATAAATAGATAGGATTTCTATTAAAAAAGATAGGTTTCCATAAATGAGTTGGGTTTCTATAATTATATTCAATTTTTATAAATATATTAGATTTCTATCAATAAATTAGATTTCTATCAATAAATTAGATTTCTATCAATAAATTGTATTACTATAAATAGATCAAATACCTAAAAATAGACAGGATATCTATATATAGACCAGTTACTTATAAATAGACTAGATACCAATAAATAGACAAGGATATTTATAAATAGACCAGATACCTATAAATAGACAGGATATCTATAAACAAAATGGATTTCTTCACATAAAATGTTATCAAATTAAAATGTAACATTCCAACCATTTAATAGCCAATATGTTTACTTATTTTATAACTCGGCCATTCTTTCCTGGCATTTGCATTAATTAAAGCTGCTTCTCATAAGCTAATACTTATTGACAGCCACACTGCAGACTTTCTACTACTACTACTACTACTATCACCACCATGCATACCTCCTTCTCATCATCATCATCACAATCATCATCATCATCATCACAATCATTATCATCACTTTCTAACCACCCCTCACACTGGCATTCTCCACCAACCTGCATTTCCACTTTCCACCTGCAGCATCAACTTTTTCAAAAGAAACTGAACTGTCCTGCATGTGCTTCCTCAACCAGTCGTTGAGAAATTGCTTCGGAGACTTTCCAGTCCACTGTTGTCTTGTATATGAGAAATCCCTCACAACCAATTCTTTGATTTTTACTGGAATTTCGTTTTTAAATTACTTCTCTTTGACATAAAGTAATTAATATATATATATATATATATATATATATATATATATATATATATATATATATATATATATATATTTTCGTTAAGACACGCGCTGTTAAAAACTATACGCCATTTAAGGTTTATTACTTTTTTGCACAGATTTTCAATACGTCGCTTTTTTATATTAAACAAACTAGAACTATTGTTTAAAGACATAATTTATTTAATCTATTGCCTACTGGCCAGTTTCGACGAAATTGTCATCTTCAGGGCAAATAAACATCGAACGTAAACATAGACAAGATACGAGAATAATAGAGTCTAAATACAGAGTTTAAATTAAATATATAACTCAGGAATTTATAAAAAAAAAAAGGAGAAATGGAGCTATTATAGAAATTTGAAATCAATATATATATAAACACTCAAATAATAAATAAAACAGTATAAAAAATAAAACAATATAAAAATAAATCATTATAAAAAATATAAAAAAAGAATGAAAAATAAAACAATATAAAAAATAATATAATGTAAAAAATAAAATAATATAAAAAACTAAACTATAAATTTCAAATTAATAGGCATTTATTATAAATCATACAAAATATTATAATTCTATTTGATTTTCTAGCATGATTATAAGTAGCCAGTCATCATCAAATGTAACTGAAATAAATTTTTGACAAAACTTGAATGATTATAATTATAGAAAAACTCAAATGTTGCAACCAATAAGCACCTATAACTGAAATTGTGCAACTAAACACCTACCACTAAAACAGTGAACTAAATAACTGATACCATTAATATTGGCATCTTCTTCATCATCTTTGACAAGTTCCTCTTGATTGAAAAGGTCAAAATTGCCTTCATCATCATCATCACTCAATGAGCTAAGTTGCTTCAGTTCATCATCTATGTTTATCAGTCTCTTATTCCTTGCATCAAATCCAGAGCTCTTGCTCATGGTTCGTATTTCTTGAATTAAGCAAGGTATATATTTTAAAAGATATCCAATTAAATATCAAAAAATAAATTATACTGCAACCTCGAATTAACACAAATTTTAATAAAGAAATAAAATACAAAATAAATTGATTGATAAATTAATTAGGACAACAAACCGTCCAAAAGTTTCTCCATGTCATCTCTAATTTCTTCCTTTTCCAGCCCAGGACCATTTTTTGTATCAAAGTAACGAGCCACAGCTTGGAGATATCTGTCATTCTAAAACAAAATTCTTCAAATGTTTCATTATAAAAAAAATAAGATTGTCAACATGTTTGGTGTCCAGAGTAGAACGAAGTGGGTCAGTTTGAAAATCTACTATGTAAAATTGACATTCTGATAATACAAAAGTTTCCACAATAAAAACTTCAGAACTATATGGTTGCTGCCAAAACATTGACAATAATCAATTACCAATGATACCTAATTGCCACTTCCTAGTTTTAAATACCAAATTAATCTATTAATAATTATTTAATATCAGCCAATATCTACTAACTAGTTCATCATCTAGCTGTGGTTGTCTAGCATTGTCTTTCGTAAATCCCTTATTTTTAACATTTTGCACGGCAGAACAATCAACACCATTCTCATCGTAATCATCATCACTACTGTCTTCTTCAGCATACTTCAAGATCCAATCTTTTATATTTCCTTCTTTGTTTTCTTCTTTCTATTTAATTATGTAATAAAAATAATTTAAACAAAATTGAAAATAACTTAAAATGTTAAAACAGGAAAGTTATTTAAAACCTTAGGTGCTAAAAATTTTTGTAGTGCCATAGTACTTGAATATTTGCAGTGCCTTGAATATATGTGGTGCTACAGTACTTAACTACATGTGGTGCTACAGTACTTAAATACATGTAGCATCACACAATATTTTTCTATTTCAAAGCTGAACGAGACAAAAAAAATCAGAAACTAAACAGTAAAAAAGCTATGAACAAATATAACATTACCAGCATATTGAAGGTTCATCCCAAAAATCTATTTCTAAAACCAAATAGCAAACAAACAACCTTCGGAGCGTCTGCTTCCCGTGGTGAAGTTTTTTCTTGAACTTCCTCCTCGAGACTGAATTTCGGCCTTAACTTCTGCTCCTCGATTTTTAAAACTTGGCTGAAATTCTGCGGAAGGTCATCTTCGACGAATTTGTTTATAAAAGTTTAAAAAAAAATAATTTGATGGAAATAACATAACATTCTCAATATATGGCTACTGCTCCTTATTTAATACAGATTAAAGAACTTTTTAAAGTAGACTTCACCTATAGCAATCTTATTTATAACATCTGTTTCTTTATAATGACGCATGTTACTTAATCTTTATCATAATATGTGAAGCCTATTTCAGTACAATAGACATTCATTATATTCACCATCAACAAAGAAATTAAACAAATAAAAACAAAACAAAATAAACAACAAAAATTATTTAATAGTCTCATTTTCCTGCTGCAATAAAATGTTAGGAAAAAACAGTAAAATTATTTCTCATGAACAAATTTCAAAAACTTCCTTTCAGAAATATTTCTAATAAATCAAAAAATAGTACATTTAGTAATTAATTCAAGTAAAGTAAATAATATCATATTCAATAAATATTTCTAATAAAAACAGATGATTAAATAAAAGAAAATTACCGTCATTTGTGTTGATACAGAGCCAATCGAGCACGGATACCAGGTCTCCTCCAACTGGCACACACTGCAGCAGGGCAGATTCTATAGATTCCCGACCAAATCCGGTTTCCAGCAAGGTGTCATACATTTCCTGAAAAATGAAACACTTTGCTAAAAAATACGAAAATATACATTTATATGCAGTCTACAAAATAGTAATAATAATAATACAAATTAATAGATAATATCATAAAAATGTATTAATAACTGTTTCACGTTAGAGTTTTCCTGTTTACCGTAATTCTTTGCTTGGTCAGTCGGGAAGAGACTCGTCTTTCAACATTTTTCAATTTTTGTTCATTATATGAACGAACCAAATTCAGCATCTTTGACTCTAGTTTCACATCTAAATTAACTTTTGAAATGTACGCATCAGCAGCGCTTTCATTGTGCACTTTTTTCGGTTCAACAACATTTCCACTTGGGTGTCCTGCTGATAAACAAAAAAGCAGAAATTAAATCAGTGTCTCAAACTTTTTTGAGTAATGACACACTACAAAATAAACTGACTAGCCTAAAAATTCACAACATAAAGTCATGAATGTTTCTTGCAATATTATTTTGCAATAAATTAATTAGTTTCTGTGTGCTAATAATTTAAAAACTGTTACTCAATATTAATATGTTATTTCTGCTCAAAATCGACTCAAAACACTATACTAGGAAATAACCTATTTGTGTGATTGATTTATTACTCAGATCGGTAAAGGTGGAGAATAGCGTTATAAATTATTTTCGGTGTTTTTAATTATATTTTCATTATAATAATTATAAGTTAATCACAATAATAATTCCAACTTAATGATCCAAGCAGTTTATTAATTTTTGAAAAAAAATCTGAAACTGTTTATAGCGTAGTCAAAAATAGTGCAAAAAAAATGTAACAGACACAAGATAAAATATTAATCACACAGTCAGAATTACATTATTTACAGAAAAAAATTACAGTTTATTTAAGTCCGAGCAGTTTTTCAGAGAAAGATAAAACTGGATAGTTTTCAATTTAAAGATACATAGTTTCAGCAAAGATGTTGCCACCTGGATTGAGACTACGAAACTCAAATTCACTTGAATAAGTAGTTAATTTCTTTACAAATATTTTATAAAAACTCGCACAAATAATTTCTTTTACATTTTCTTTCACTTCACTTAACCTTTAGTTAGTTTTTTGTTTATGAGATTATTTTTCTGCTACTACCTGACGGTTTTCTGTATTTAACTTCTTTTTAATCATCATTTTAAAAAAAATAATTGGATCAGTGACTGATCATCAGTCGATCAGTCTATTCTATTCTATTTCTATTGGTAATAAAAATATAATTAAAAACACCGGAAATAATTTATAACGCTATTCTCCACCATTAACCCCCAGATCTACTTTCTATATGAACTTTATCAAATTTGATGCCTATGATCCTATGATTATATGATGATGGTTGTTGAAGTGAAGACTTTCTGTTTTCAGACATGTCCGCTACTCCGCAGGACGAAATAATTACCAACATTCAATAATGAAAAATCACAATCATAAACCTGTTTTTAAAGAAGCTTTCTTGAGATTCGCCTTGCTACTCATTCTGAAATAGTTAAATTATAAATAGTACACGACCACAGACCACATTAATTAGCCGGTGTGTAGAAAATAAATAAACATGGTGTAAAAGTGAATTGAAGTTTAATAACTATTCATTTGAAACTAAGTTACGTAGTTATTGTGCAAGATTTAAAAAAAAATAAATTTTAGTAAAATAAGCAGCCGGTCTGCTAAGCGTTTAGGTTGTGAGTTTAGACTTGAAGGAAAAACATTTGTGTCATTTCAGATCGTAGGCTACCTACTACGCTGTCCTTCCAAGTGGAACACTACATATACAGGAGCGTCATTGGGGGGGGACAGAAAGGCGGTGCCTCCTAAGAAATTAAAAAAAAAAAGATTTTACATTAATAAATAAAGAGGAAGCTAATAACATTTTTGGAAAATGTACGTCCGACTATCCCCTCCCTCCGGTCATCAGGTATTTTTAGAAGCAAAAGTAGGGTTTACAAAAATCTTCCCAAGGAATTGCTGAAATGACGCTCCTAGCTGCATACTGGATTCCTTCGATATCCCGGGTCTAGGTATGACAAGTTTTGTACGAGTGACTATCAAAAAACTTCTATAACGTCAATGAAGCTCAAGGTGGTTCTGCTACGAATTATAAATAAATATCTTTTTAGGTCAAAATGGAGAGTAATATCAAAACGTTTGACCGAAACAGGGCCTAAAGCAGCAGGCACAGAAATAGTGATGTAGCAAAAACAGGGTTGGGCATGGGAACCCCGGGCCAAACAACACTGCTGGACAATAGGTGCTTTTCTTATAAAAATTCAAATTTTTTGCACGGCGATTATTTTTAGTCATAGCGAGCTGTCACAAAAAGGGCTTTCTTTATTGTTTCACTAGCGGGGTTACCCGGCGTTGCTCGGGGGTTTTTAGAGTTTTTTTTATAGTTTTTCTCTAGCTCCCGTTTAATTCCCCGTTTTCTCTCCCGCTCCCCCATCTATCTCTTAATAATTTGTAATATTGCGCAATCGGTCACATTATGCAAGACTGGGAAGCAAGTCATGGACTTCTTAATATTAAGAAGTCCATTAGCAAGTAATGCCTGTTACGCAATTGTAAACAGTGCTTCGAAAACTTATGCAATGATCATGTATAGGCACTTTTGGTCCGGAAGGTTTTTTGGCCCCCTGAGCCGGGGGATCGGAGAAGGAATCCAAACCTTCTTAACTTTTTTCCCTTCTTAACTTTCCAGGCCAAAAGTTCCTATGTACGACCATCGAGGGTAATTGCGTAATAAAATTCAAATTTTGTTTACGTAACAGCGTTTGAAGGCTTCAAGCAACTTTTAGCAAATCTATTTTACGTTTTATGGGCTAAAATAAGTTATGAAAGAGTGGAAAAGAAAAAATGAGCGCGAGCGGGAACGGAAACAGGAGAGCAAGCGGGAACGGAAACGGGAGAGAAAGCGGGGAAGGAAACGGGAGCAAGAGAGAAAGATGATAAAAAAACCTCTGAAAACCCCGAGCAACGCAGGGTAACCCCGCTAGTATATAAATATATATATAGTTCCCGCTCGCTCACCCGCTCCGCTCCGCTCATTTTGTGACGGATTTCAATTTTTTTTCTCTATATTTGATATGTGTGAAAATTTCATTACGATCGGATGAATGGTGTAGCAATGCATAAAGGACATACATACATATATACATACAAACATTCATTTTTATATATATAGATAATATTTCAACATTCAATTGTTATTTTTATTAAAGCTGTCTAAGAACATGTTATGGCTGTGTAATTAAGTATATAAAACTGAATAAGCTAAAAGTCAATAAAATATAGTTGTCCAATATATCCAGGTGACGGAATAAACATGAACACCAAATTATTTCCCTAGGTATATATCATCACCATTTTAAAAACTTGGTAGACAAGTTCAATCAAAACACATGATCTTTCGAACTATGCTGATCATCTTACAAAAATAAAACACAACCCAAAGTTGCTGATATGTTATCGATTTAATATCGTAACAAGATAAGCTGGTAAACACATTAAACTTAAACCGAATCAATGAATTCGCTAGATTGATTGTATGTATATAATATCATGATGGTTTTTACACAAAAAAATTGATTAGAAAAAATATAAAGGTAAGACAGATTAAAAAGGCAGTACAAATAATGCCATTATTTCAATCGGCGATATTATCACTCTTAACATTATGACGGAGAAAGGACGGGTCTTGGGTGATTAACACGACCCACTCCACTACCCTGTTGAAAAGAAGCTGTAGTGTAGAGAAAGAGAGTATCTGTGAAATGGTGCAACTACAGGAGAGTATTGCACGAACCGATTTTTCGAGGCCCGGCTCGAACGGTCAACAACCCGGTCTGGTCCGTCCGTTTCATAAGCTGGAATTCCAAGCTCGGATCGGCTTAGCACCTAAAATCACTCCCAGTTCGCTAAACTGCAGGCATTTTTTAAAATTATTTATTTAACGGTTAGTGTTGAAATATTAAAATATAGAAACACCGACAAGTTAAAGAATTGGAGAACAAACAAATTGATAGTAGGTGAACAATGAAATGAAGTTATTGGGTGGATGTTAATGATAGCTTCCAAAAATTCAATTGTCAGAATTTCTACCTCATGGTGTAATCTATGTTTGATATGCCGCAAAAAAAAACTCAAAAATAGAACAAATGTACACTTTAAGTACCTGTGTTGTTGTACTTGTCGATAAAAATTACAATTCAATTCAATTCAATTCGATAATGGATAAAATACCAAATTTATAAAAAAAAATTAAACAAAATAATTCTCAAAAATAATTACTTCGCAAGAAAATAAGAAAAATGGCGATAAAGATTTGACACTGTCCACCCATTTTGGCATCTTACAGAAAATAATCAAAGTAGGACACATGTGCAGGCAAGCACAAAAAACATAAACTGTCAAATTACATTTGCAGTAATTTCATTAATGAAATGAACTCAACGATAACCAATTTAATGAGATAAAACTATGCAGAGTTGATTAATTATGACGCTGGTCTATTTATTTCTTTACAAATTGGCTCATGTGAATTTGTTTTTTTAAAATTATAATTGGAAGTTTTCTGTGATGATTAATGATGTCAACTTGAATCCTCAACGTTCACATTCTGATAGTCCTGAAATAATAATTCCCAATCAAATTAGCAGTATATCCATTAACGCCATATTGCTTTATAACTCTTTAGAAATTATAACAGAACAAATAAAATTCTTTAATCGATTAATAATGTGCATGTAAAAATTTATTTAAAAAAAATTGTACTTTGTTCATGACGGAGTTTAGAATTGTCTGAAGAATGGCAGCGATGTTGGAGAATGTCGGTCGGTGGTTGGGGTCTTCAGACCAGCAGCTGGTCATGAGCTCGTAGCTACAAGCGTAGGTAAGTAGAATAAATTCTTTTAAAACAATCACTACTACATTTTTTTCAGACATTTAATTCAAATTTTTTTGAGAGAAAATAATTTCTAATGCAGTCAATAATAATTTAATTAAAAATTAGTAATCATAAAATTAACGTGTTGTAATCGCTTACTATAATTTAAAACAATTATTTTATAAATAAAATTATCGTAATATTAAATACCAAATCAAAAACTGGTTACAGAGGAATCGTCTCCCAGATTGTTATTCTGGATGTAAATTTGTGTAACAACAACATCACCAGGCCATGCCATATCCTGCTATACGCTACCTACCCTACCATACGCTACCTACCCTACCATACGCTACCTACCCTACCATGCCCTACCATACCATACTTTACAATACCCTACCCTACCATACCTACCATACCACACCACACCACACCACACCACACCACACCACACCACACATTACCTACCCTACCCAACGTTACCACACTTACCACTATACGAGAAAAAGAAACAAAGGTAGGAGTTTAATCCTATTGAACCCCAATATTGTTAAAAGATAACTGCATTTGCAAAAGTGAGGACTCTCATATATATATTATATATATATATATATATATATATATATATATATATATATATATATATATATATATATATACAAACCTACAAATGATAATTTCTTTGTCCGTAAACAACGATTCATTAAATACAAGACCACATCGGCGAAAAGGTCTTGAATTTGTTTTCTAGATAAATGACGACATCATGTAATTGAATGTTTGCACGAAGGTAACTAACTGTGTGAGGTGTGGAAAATTTCATAAGCCTGGTCACAGAAGCTCGAAAGACTGACTTATCAAGATGCATCTATTGAGCTTATCAGGTAGCACAAGCAAACATACACAGACAAGCAAACCAAAATAGCACGGGTCGCAAGCTTACATTTCCACGGAAGCGTAGGGCGGTCTTTCCATTCTGTGGCCACATCGAAGAAGGTTGAACAACTCTTCAATTGGAACGGACGGGTACGGATTCCCACCGAACGTGAAAATTTCCCACAGAAGAACTCCGTAGGACCACCTGTAGTAATAAAGGTACAAAATTGGTTATTTTTAAACACAGCCCGGCCGCGATCAATTTAGGAATGAGACTCTTTTGCCGACAGATTTGTTCTATCATAAACATCACTCATAATTATTTTAAAATGTCCACAAAATCAGCGATGATAAATAAATAAGAGCGCATGAACGATGGTAAGGAGGTCATACGCGACGAGAAAATGAATCGTGTCACTGATTATATTATTATTATTATCATTATTATTGATGCTTTTGATTTCTATGAAGAAATAACGCAGGATCATCTCGATCTCGCAACAAGATAAATGACACCAGATCAAATAAACGTGATTGAAGACAAATTCGCTCCGCTTCGATTCGTAAGTTATTCAAAGCTCTGAAGAACCATAGTGAGAAATTAACTCCGATACTGAAGGAATATAGTAATGTGGAGTTATGGAGCGCATCCTTTAACTCCAATACTGAAGGAATATAATAATGTGGAGTTATGGAGCGCATCATTTATCGCCAATTAAACGAGTGTAACGAAGCTTACAACGATGAAAACGTCTGGTCACAAAGAGAGGATCAATATTAGTCCGGCAAGAATCTCTTAATCTAATCCAAAGGAATTACTAGCATTCAATGAATTTTTAAAACGCAGAGATACAGTAGAAACTTTAATGTATATTATATTGTTATTTGTGGCATGAAATTTTGCATATATATGTATAAAGGGCAATGTGTGTGTGCGTGTGCATGCGTGTGTGTGTGTGTGTGCGCGTGCGTGTGTGTGTGTGTGCGCGCGTGCGTGCGTGTGTGTGTGTGTGTGTGTGTGTGTGTGTGTGTGTGTGTGTGTGTGTGTGTGTGTGTGCTTGAGATCACATCCAACCCTTTGGAGCAAAAAGAAGAAAACTTGGTTTCAAGGTAGTCTTTATTGAGGAAAAGGTTCTAAGTCATTTAAAATAAAACCTTTTCATTATTTTACCTTGCATGGACAGACAACGAGAACCCCCCCCCAAAGGCCCGGGCAACGCCGGGTAACATTGCTAGTAATTAATACATATATTAAAACATGTTGTAATAAATATAAACATTATTTTATGGTTTAAATGTTAACTCAGTTACTTTAGCGATACGGTGGTTATAAAGCAGTCTTGATTGAAGTATACATAGATAATAAGCTCAATTGATTACAGTCAATTCAAGTACTATTGTAAACATGAGCTCATTTTTAAGCTGTATTACTTTTCATAACCATGTAACAAAGTAAAAACGTGTTTTTAAACAATTGTTATTCTGCGACTTTCGTTGAGAACAAAATAATGGGAAGTTCAGAAAGAGGAAAACAATGTATTAATGAAAAAATGTAGAAAGAAAGAAAAAGTGAAAGAAAATGAGGAAAATACTTGAAAATAGAGTTACATAGGTAGATATAATTAGAAAGAATGAAGAATAAATGGTTAGTTGTGTGGGAAAAACTGAGACAAATTCAAGTACTATTGTAAACTAAGACAAGTCGTTCTCATTAAAGAAGGTAATGAATTTTTAATAACATTTCAAGAGTAACATATTTAGATCAAATAATTCTAAAATTATCAAGAAATAAATTCAAATAAACAGATGTATATTTCATAGAACAGTAATTTATATGTTTTTGTTTATTTTATATATATATATATATATATATATATATATATATATATATATATATATATATATATATATATATATATATATATATATATATATATATATATATATATATATATATATATATATATATATATTTAAATTTACATTCACATCCAGATCCACATCCAGATCCACATCCGCATCATCCACATCCACACCCACATCCACATCCACATCCACACTCACACTCACACTCACACTCACACTCACACTCACACTCACACTCACACTCACACTCACACTCACACTCACACTCACACTCACACTCACACTCACACTCACACTCACACTCACACTCACACTCACACTCACACTCACACTCACACTCACACCCACACCCACACCCACACCCACACCCACATTCACATCCACATCCACATCCACATCCACATCCACATCCACATCCACATCTACATCTACATCTACATTTACATTTACATTTACATTTACATTTATATTTATATATATTTAAATATATATGAATGATGAAACTAACACGTCACTCTTTGAAGAATACTTCATCTCAAACAGCGTCTCTGGGGCCATCCACTTGATTGGTAGACGACCCTGTTGAAGAAAAAATTTAAATATAGTCGACTAACATTTGTTTAAAAAAAATCGTGTTTTTCAAAGTCTAGTGATCCATGGACGAAGTGTAACTTGAAATGTGAAACTTTGAAAAGTAATTTATTTACTTCATATTTTCTGAAAACATTTTTCAAAGTGACGTTTGACAGAAATTCTTCGCCCTGGACCGTCAAAGGATTCGCAAACATTTACTTGTTTTGACGTTTTAGTTTTCAATTAAATAAAACATATTTTTCTGTTAATTTCATCGCCTGTTTGCTAACTGATTTAAAACTCAACGAACCCAAAGTTATTGCGAATAATCTCAAACAGCAGATCGAAATAAACCGATGCTTTGCAGGCAGCGCAGGTCTACTTGTGTTCCATATGCCAGAAACTTGCTCTTCTGAATCCAGTTATTAAATGTGTCTAATTATCACTCAAGCAAGAAAAACATACTTAAGTGATTTACGACGAAGGACGTTTTGACGCGGCTGATTTAGCGCAAAGGACATTAATTTTCATGCCGTACGGTAATTTAAGTAATTTTACTAAAAAGTAAAAAATGTGATGTATTTTTGCTACACCGAGTGGTTTGTAAATGTGTATCCGTAAAAGAAAAATTACAAACACAATGAATGATTATTTTAAGCGTTTAAAAATTATGTATGAATGTCGAGTGTTTTTTTTTTCATTTGATTTATTTGTGATTATTTGTCAAAAACTAAAATGTAAAAAGATAATAATTGCCTACATGGCAAAATAAAAAATAGCTAAAAGAGGCTTCAAAATAATCTGCAAAAAATCTTTTGAGCCAAAACATCACGTAGATTAATTAACCAGAAGAATAGTTAAGTTTTAGTTTTGAGAAAGTTTTGGCTTTCAACAGCCATATATATTCAACTGGAACAACAAAAATTTAAACAAGGATCTCTCAAAATCAAGTGCAAGTCTAAAAGTAGTTTCTTCATGAAACATCGAATTGAAACTCTCAAAAGTATAAAATTTACACTTCGTGCTTTTTGTTAACATGAAAATGTTTCGCTAATCTACGTCGACAAGTCATCACAAAGATCTATGATGTTGACGTTTTAGCTCAATCTATGAATAAGTCGAGTTCAAAACTTTACAAAAACTTATTTCAAAAATTTTTACATGTGGTAGAATTTCAAAGATTGTTACAGATGGTAGATTTTCAGAGAATCTTACATATGGTAGTATTTCTGAGATTGTTACATATGGTAAAGTTTCAAAAAATGTTACATATGGTAGATTTTGAATCAGAAACTAATTGCCGGTTATATACTACTAATTTCAAGAATAATACAATTCACGTGTAACTAAATCAGTAATATGTCACAACTAAGACCCTAATGACATTAATCAAATCTATTTTTTTAATATATAATTAAATAATTATCCTCAATAATTCTTCAGCGTTGATTTAACCATGGCTAATGAACATTTTACACCATCATATAGTTCTTCGAGTGTTTCTAATTAGTTAGACTGTCGTCCTGTCGCAAACACAACCGTCATCATCTGACTGATCTTAGCTTGCTTGTGTGTAACAGCTGGGGCAGTAAAAAGTTGGTTTGTAACTTTGCAGAACTTCTTAAAAATATAATTGAAATTAGCGCGAAATTTAGCTTCAGTAGCAAAAAGACCAAGTTCGTGAAGGAAAAAAATAATGGAAGAAAGAAAAAGTTAGAAAAAGTTAAGATGTAGTTGTTTGTTTTGTTGACGATGGCGATAATGTAGTTAATGTTGATGATAATATAACAATGATGCAGCTGATGATAATGTTGATGATGATAACATTAATATATAATGATGATGATGATATTAATGGCAAGGATGTTGTTGATAATGATTACGATGACGATCATGATAATGATAATGATGACGACGACAATGGCAGTGATGATAATGATGATATAGATGATGACGTTGACGATATACTCACGCTAGTAATCTTGCGGTAGTAGTCGTTCTTTGGTGTACTTCTTGTGAGACCAAAGTCACAAATCTTGAGAAGATTCCTCTCGATGAGAAGAACATTCCGTGCCGCCAGGTCTCTGTGGATGCACTGCAAGAAGATGGAATAAATATGTTGTGGATAGTTGAATGAATGCTTTTGCGCTCTTAAGATATGTATGCTTTGAACAGACTCTCAAACGCTTCGACACGGTCATTATTAGTAACTAGCGGTGTACCCGGCATTGCCCGGGGTTTTTAGAGGTTTTTCTAATGCTTGTCTCTCTCGCTAAGGTTTCCTTCCCCGCTTGTTCTCCCGTTTCGGCTTGCTCTCCCGGTCATTTATATATATATATAGATAGGAGTTTAAAGTTCAACGGCATTAAAATCCACAACCAACTAATACTAATTATGAAATAAATTTTTGAAATGAAATCATAAACAGCTTTAAATACCAGTTTGTTGGAGAGAAATTCCATTCCTCTTGCCACTTGCAGTGCATAAAAGAGAAGATCAGAATAGGAGAGAGACGCCACCGACAGGCAGTAGTCATCGGTCGTGGATAGCGTTGTCGAAGTTGTGTTCGTGGATGAATTAATTTTGTAGTTTTCATAATACGAGTTGTTAGGCTTGTTGCCGTTGCAGTAGAAACTGTCTCTGCCGGCTGCGAAGTTGAACTTTTGTTGACCTCTGTTGTTGAAGTTCAAAGGTGAGATTTCACCGCTGCTACTGCTGGTGGTGGTGAAACAAAACCTGGCAGGAGGCACGTCATAGTTGGAAGTGTTTGACGGCCGGTTGCGCCTCAGAAAATCTCTGAGATTTCCTTCAGCTGCGTACTCAACGATGACCAAGAGTGGACCTGAAAAACGAAAGACAACTTCTTAAACTAGTCCTAAACTCTATTACATCTAGATATTTCAATTCTACACAAATAGTATAATACATAAATCAAATTGTAAATATTTTTTACAGTGATATGATCGACCGATGACTATGTAAATGACAGTTCACAATCGTCTTTAATGTATTTTATCAGCAGACTTCATAGCTAAGCATATCTAACTTGAAATAAAACATAATTCATTTCTAAAACTAACCATTCTGGGTGCAGCAACCCAAAAGACCAAGGACGTTGTCGTGACAACCGATCAGTTTCATCGTCTCCATTTCCCTGACGAGGTCAGACATCTCAAGGTCAGTGGCGTCATCTGCCAGGGTTTGTATTTGTACACGTACGTTTGTTATTCGATCGTGCGTGTAAATGTGATTGTACGTGACGGTGTTTTTGCATCATAACGAATGAAAACGTGCATATGCCAGTTTTGTTTTAAAAGCCGCCAACAAAAATATGAAAAGTTTATGCGTTTGCATGCAAGATGAAGTTTTCGTTTCAGAATGTCATAAAACATTAAATTCGAGATTCCACATAAATTATAAAAAAAACGTATACGTAAATAAATAATAAGTTAACTGCGGCAGCAGCTCAGTCACTCGTTCAAGTTCATCTGCTTCTAGTTTTAAACTTTTTTCATTTACAGCTCAAACTAAAACGGACATATTATTTAAAAAAAATAAACAAACATAACTTAAATAAAACAAAAACCTATTTTTAAACGACCTTTCAGCATTTTTACTGCAACTGTCGTTGAGCTGTGCTTTCCGCTGATGCCTGCAGCCTCCCCTTTCATGACCATGCCAAATGCGCCCTCGCCCAATTTTTCCTTCAGCACCAATCTGTTTGTTACATTGAAAATAATTTTTAAATAATGCATAATTTTACATCGACCTTTTAAATCTGTAAAAGCAAAATCGGAAATTTTAATATTCAACGAAACGTGTAAGGATTGAATCAACTACCATTTTATTTGGCGTAACATGGCCTTGCCAGCAAACGGAAAGCAAAAGAAAACCGGTTTATGGAAGTTTAAATGGCAATTGGAAAATCATCTGCTATTAGCGTTCTACGAGCTATGCTCAGACGAATTATGAGTTTTTTTTTGTTTATGATCTGTGTGTAATTTATATATATACTTATATACGCATGAAGTAGCTTAGCAAAGAAAGAGGGCGAAGAGCAGTTTGCATTGAGCGGTGCATTTTTTTTTGGGCGACACTTTTGCACTGACTCACTCTGCCTATACATATCATCGACAACTTAATTCACATCATTTCCAGACTTTTAATTAACTCTTCCCTTTAGTAAAAATAATTAGGATTACTTAACGAAAACACTTTATAAATTATTTGTTTATAAACTAGATTTTAATGAGCATACTACCCCACCCCACCCCTTTGCTTTCGTATTTCTACTTCATCTTCCAGATAGACCAATTCCGACACTAACGATTACCATAACCATTTATGTTATTATCTCTCTTTTAACTTAATTTCTATCATACAATTACTTATTAATGTTTTCAGTAAACCAATTATTATTTTTTATAGGCAAATTCAATATACGTCACTTTATCATCATTTATCATTTGATAAATTGTTTGCACTAAAAGAATCCTATTTAAGTCTATTTCAGGCCGAGTTGTTTTAATTAAATTTGAATTTTGTAACGCAAACTTTTGTAGGCACTTTTGGCCGGGAGAATAATTTGATCAAAAAAATTTACATTTTTTTTAAATTAAAAAATACCCTATAACCTTCTAATATTTGAGATAAACCTTCATGATAAATTTAATTAAAATTGGTCCAGCGGTTTGGATTTGCATAACAGACAAGCGGGGTACCGGTCGCTTTCCATTTCCCGTTCGCTATTTCGCTCTCGGTCGCTTTTCCGTTCCTGCTTGCTTTCCCGTTTCCGTTCTCGCTCATTCTCCAGTTCCCATTTCCGCTCGCTCTACCACTCCCGCTACGCTCACTTTGTCGCCGATTTCAATTTTTTCCAAAAAAAACCTTCCCCCATTGACTATCAAGGTTGTGTGAAAATTCCATTACGATCGGATGAATGGATATGTAATCTCATATATATATATATATATATATATATATATATATATATATATATATATATATATATATATATATATATATATATATATATATATATATATATATATATATATATATATATATATATATATATATATATATATATATATATATATATATATATATAGAGAGAGAGAGAGAGAGAGAGAGAGAGAGAGAGAGAGAGAGAATTGTATGTATGTATTTGTATGTATGTGCGTGCGTGTAAAAAATAGAAAGCAGGGAAAAAAGAGAAAATGAACAATGTTAAAAAAGATTTTCATTTAGACAAAAGAAATGCTGGCTGACATGATCGAGGAGAGAATGACGCCCAACACTGTAACATGAAGATCGTCGTTAAATATGATGCAGAGCTGAAGTTCTTTTATTTTCAATTTTAAGAACACCATCCAGGCACTGAGTGTTATAAAGTTATAATACTAACGTACTTTAGAGTACTGAAATGGGCCGATTTTTATTTATTTTTTATAATAGTTTATAGTCCTTTACAACAGGTGTTTTAAGACTGAAATGGCTGTATATAGGAATCACTTAAGTACTTCCTGTCGTAGATCATATTTGATCTTTTTAACTGTCCCTCCTCCTTTGTCCAGGCTTGGGACTAGCTTGCAAAAACAAGGCGGAGTTTGTTTTTACAGGCCTAAAATCCTTATAACTCGTAAAAGAATCTCGGCACGGCTTAACTCCATGTCCGGTCCGATCCGTTTGAAAACCCTGATGCACTTGTCATCAGCTTTAAGTTTAAAAATACTTTAAAATTAATCGAGGTTGTGTTAAGAAAAAAACTGCAAACTTTGATCTCGGAAACTCCCAGCGTTCATCCAGCGGAAGTTCGTACTCGGAAGTATCGTGTGATGAGAGGCGGTTTCGGGATACTTCGATCCTGACGTGTGGAACGATGAATTGAAAAGTCGACGTTGATGCAGTGGTGGGTGTTTGGGCTGGACTGCCGTCCATGAGTAGGCCGCTGTTCTTCTGGAAGAGCAAGGAGGCAGTCGGAGAGATCGATTCTGCATGGGACGACATCCGGTTGAGTCTACCGTCCATGCCCAGGAGACTGCCTGCAAATATTTAATTTCTTTTGTTTCAGAGATATCTCTCTTAGTAGGCAACATTCTCTTCCATCTTCCAAGTACAGTGTGGCTATTGAACTACACAAAAATCAGCGTTGCTGGAATCAACGACGCCTATGAAGTCACTGTAGTGCGTTTGATGCATAAATATGCGGTTCTGATACGAAATGATGCTGGCTAAAAAATAATAAAAGCTGGAAAGAACCATTTGGGGGTTTTTTCTGAATTTGTTATTCACTTTTGATGTTTTTTGCAAATAACAAAAATGAATGTAAAATGAAATAAATTGCTACAATTAAGAATTTAAAAGCCTTATTTGGAAATTCAGGCTAAAAATTAAAAAAATAATTAAAATTAAATAAAATAAACTAAACTTAAATATTATGAATATGTAGTAATCAAAAAATGAAAAATAAACAATAAAATAAATAATACTAAACAAACAAACAAATAAATCAATAAATTATTAAGCAAATGAATAAATAGATAAACAAATAATGTGACAGACAAGCCACTTGGAACTAACCACTGTAAATGCTGTTAGTTTTGAGCACCACAACCTTCTTACGCATCATAGTGGGTGGCTGCTTTTGGTACTTACGCTTCAAGAGAAAAGCTATTGTAGCTATAGAGATGATGAATATTGGTACGGCCACTGCTAGCCCTTTGTAGATTGCTTGAGAGACCAACTCTTGAGTCTGACTCGCAGCCGTTGAAGGAACTTCGACAAAAATGATAAACGGGTTGGTTTATTGCACATTTTAATACAAACTATTTATTTTTGCGTATGTAAGAGCGTGTGTGTATATTTGTATATGTTGTCTGTAAGGAAGAGGGGGAGAAAAACAGATGGAAAGAGAGAAAGAGAGAGAGAAAGAAAGAAAAAGAGAGAGATAGAGAGGGAGGGAGAGAGAGAGAAAAAAAGAAAGAGAGAAAAGGATAAAGGTTGATGGGAGAAAGCAAAAAAGACATAGGTACGTTTATGTGTATCACAGATATGAAATATAGATAATAGTGCGTTGATGTTGTGGAGTATAATGAAATAGAATATATTAAATCATTCCGAACAGCCAAAATGATTCAACACTTGTCTGAAACATTGACCGACCGAACGAACGACAGAATGACTGATTGATTGATTGATTGATTGATTGATTGATTGATTGATTGATTGATTGATTGATTGATTGATTGATTGATTGACAACCTTCAAGAACTGTCAGCCATCCGCTCATAGTCGTCAGTCCCATCTGGTTAGCCGCTGCGCACATGTAATGTCCGGCGTCATCTAAGCTGATATTCTCGAGTGTTAAGGTGTCGGTTTTGGAGTCAACGAGAGGGGCCTGTAAAATAATTATCGGTGAAATGAAGAATTTAAGTTGTACATGTTCTGCTGAAAAATAATCAAACAAGAAGAGCAATTTGTGAGATCGTGAGAACCATAAGTCAACGAGTTCTATCTGGTCGGATCGTTTAACCTATGTCCTAACCAATAAATAACGAATAAATATGCTTCACGTAAGATCAGAGAAAAAAAATAAATCATTCAGTTTGATGGATTGAAAATGAACAAATAACAACAACATCAGAGAGAAACGCGCCAAAGTAATTATTGCTGTATGCAGGTTTTTATTTTGTGCACATTATTTCAAAGTTCTTCTTAACGTGAAAAAAGTGGCAATATGGTTGAACTTGTTGTCAGAGCGCTCGCTGGCGTTACTTCTCGAACACATCCTTATTATTTCCCGTGATTTAAGAGATCAGTGATCCACCGAGTTTCGTAAAAGAAGTTTACTGATTAATCAAAGTCATTCATTCCGTCGTCATCATCATCATCATCGTCATCATCATCATCATCATCATCATCATCATCATCATCATCATCATCATCATCATCATCATCATCATCATCATCATCATCATCATCATCATCATCATCATCATCATCATCATCATCATCATCATCATCATCATCATCATCATCATCATCATCATCATCATCATCATCATCACCACCACTACCACCAACACCACAATCATCATTATCACCCCATCATCACAACCCTCATCGTCACCACCACCAACATAATCACCACCATCATCATCATTATCATCTCAACCATCATAAACACCATCGTCATCATTATTATCACAAACATCATCACCACCATCCTCATCATCACCATCAATTATTCCTCAACTAACCCCAAGAACGACAGGGCCAGAATGGAAAGTTCCATTAATGAAGAAGTCGCTTTTCGTCCACTCCAGCCTGTAAGTTGGGTCGCTCATGAGATCGCATTTCATCGTTACATTCTCACCAATGTAGGCGGTGATGTTCTTCGGACCAGCAAAGATTATGGGAGCGATGGGCATTTTTGCTGTTAGTTCATGACAATAAAAAAAATAATTAATGTTTTTATATATATATATATATATATGATAAATGTTATGATAACGCGTTCATAAAAATTACATACAATAAACCGCATTATATTAAATAAATGAACAAAAACTCAACAGCTTATATAATATCTCGTGCACTGTGCACAGTTAACATTGTAAATTAAAAAATATTGTATTCCAAATGTACAAATTTTTATCATACTGCAATCGTAAAACAATGGTAATTATTTATGCTGATATTGTACAAAAATTCGCCATTTTTTGAATGGTAATTACTAATTACTAGTCTACCTATTCTAAAACCTATTCAATCATATTCTAAAACAATATGTAAAACATCTGTAATGAATAAATTAATTAATTAAGTTTTGCTTATTTAAATTCTCATTGTTGACAATCCGTTGAAAGTCAAATGGTTTATTTACCGACAGAACTGACGGTGAAAGTCCAGTTGATGCTTCCATAATCGTTGGAAATGACGCAAGTGTATTCTCCATGGTCGTTGATACCTAACCTCTCCATCGACAGTTGGAATTTTTGGTCATCAAAGTTGGTTCTGAACTGGCGACTCTGATGATATTAATAACAATTATCTGATATTATTTATTTTGCCTATAAATAGTGATATATAATGAAGATGCGTTACATTTCGGTGTAAACGCCCACTCACGCGCGACGATTGTTGACATGACAGTGGTTTGGTGAGAATAATTCGGTGAATTGGTCTTAAGTTTTAATTTAGACGGTTCGAACCTGACAAATCTAGGGCATAAATAGCGTGAGCATACCATCTCTACACAACACACGTCCCCCAGTCAAAGGTAGACTGGTTAGACTAAACGTAACCTTAACCTTTGTGGTTAAATAATTTCATCGGCAGTTTTTTTTTAATAAAAATGAATAAAATAATTAAGTATTAAATCAAAATTTTGGTGCTTTGAAACAGTGGAAGCTAACCTTCACATTAAATGGAAGCCTATTTTTCAGCCAGGTGATGTTGGGGGTTGGGTGGCCGACCGCAGGGCACTTGAGGGTAAGTTCACGTCCCTGGATCTCTAACTCTGATGTGTGGAATCCCATCTTAGGAGACCAGGTAGGGGCTTCCACATCTGTTACATTAACATGGAGAATTAAATAGAATGATTTGGGGACGGGCACAGATATTATTTTAAAAACGATATAAACTTTAACACCAGCCGTTATTGGTAAAAATGTGTTCAATAAATCGATCTACTTAATAAATCAACAATCGATTAGTTAACTAATTAACAAATAAATAGTAAGTCGATCACAAATAGTCAACTCAAGTCAACTGTGAGGCGATACAGACATGGAACTCTAAAAAAAGGTGTGTAGAAACAAGCCGTTCCTGGCGATACTGGGGTGTGGGATATTTCACAAGGTGGCGCCCTAATGTTATAATTAACAACAACAACAACAACAACAACAACAACAACAACAACAACAACAACAGCAACAGCAACAGCAGCAGCAGCAGCAGCAGCAGCAGCAGCAGCAGCAGCAGCAGCAGCAACAGCAACAGCAACAGCAACAGCAACAGCAACAGCAACAGCAACAGCAACAGCAACAGCAACAGCAACAGCAACAGCAACAGCAACAGCAACAGCAACAGCAACAGCAACAGCAACAGCAACAGCAACAGCAACAGCAACAGCAACAGCAACAGCAACAGCAACAGCAACAGCAACAGCAACAGCAACAGCAACAGCAACAGCAACAGCAACAGCAACAGCAACAGCAACAGCAACAGCAACAGCAACAGCAACAGCAACAGCAACAGC
>OZ022240.1:33055377-33060377 GCA_963978895.1 Erpobdella octoculata
AGCCTCGTCGTGATTGTTTTTCTTGATTTTTTCCGACGCTACGAACGACCATTGGTGGCCATGATACTCTGATCTGATCCAAATGTGGCCATGATACTCTGATCTGATCCAAATGTGGCCATGATACTCTGATCTGATCCAAATGTGGCTATGATACTCTGATCTGATCCAAATGTGGCCATGATACTCTGATCTGATCCAAATGTTAGACTATTCGAATCCAACCTGAATTCACTTCTTTCAAATGCCCGGTAAATATTCTCCATACATTTTAAATAACACACTGACTTCGTGAACTTCATGAATTCAATCTGTTTGCAAACTTGTTGTGGAATATTAAATGCTTGTTTCTATATATATATATAAGCAAAATTGGTGCTGGCATGAAAAAGTGACCCTGGCTACAGAGGGTGGGAGAGATGCATGCCCCACTAGAGTATTAATTGATTATTTTTGGGTAGATTAACCGGTTTTTGGAAAACGACTGTAGTTGAAAGGAACTTTCTCTGGATAAATACCTACGACAACCCCCCCCCCCCCCCACTCCCAGGTTGGCTAGACGACTTTCGACCCCAATCTCTGAGGTCACGTAAAAGACTCTGTAGCTTTTTTTATGTTATTTTTTTGAAAATTTATTCAATTATGTACCAATAAATTGTGACAGCGAATGACTTCATCGATTTTAAAGTGACCAACCTATTGTCTCGTACATCGAGTCTGACATCGTCCTTCAACCAATCAACGGATTCGTTCGATGGACACTTCAAGGTGTATACTTGACCTGCTCTTACCTGCTTTTCATTGACTGGTGTGTTTTTCGATAGTTCTGGAAACGATTATGATGATGATTATGAATCAGAAGGTGACTTTGGTAGTGGTTGATTAGTAATGATGATGGGTGGGAGAAGGGAGGCTAGGCGATGAAGCTGTGGTGGTGATGATGATGATGATGACGACGACGACGACGACGATGACGATGATAACGATGACGACGACGATGATGATGACGATGACGATGATGATGACGATGACGACGACGATGATGATGATGATGATTGTGGGAATGAATGATGATGAAAACGACGACGATGAAGATGATGATGGCGGTGGTGGTGATGGACAGGAAAGTAACGGAGAATGTGTAATAAAATCGTAGCAAAGTTGATAAATAATTTTTGAATTTTGCAGATTCTCATTTCAATTTGTTTCCAACGTTGAATTTTAATTTTAATTTATAAAACAATATGTTTGTAGCCATTCAAACATATTATTATAGTCATTATTATATTATTACGAATTATTAATACAGAGACTATTATTAATATTAAAATTATTCAATAAATTAACTAGAGGATAAATTATATTATACAAACAAAATTAACTTTGCTGGTGTTCTCACCGCTCTATAGATGGACACAATAAAGTTGATTAAATTTCATAGCAAATTATCTTCATAATTATGCCTAAACGTGCTTGACAACGAGAGCGTCGGCAAGACAGCAAACAACAACTTTCCTTTAACGCCCAGGTCCGAAGAATAAATTACGATAATTTATGCAAATCCATACCACCACCACCTCCATCCAGGTTCTACAGTGACCTATCATTAATATTCATCACCTCTCCGTCACGAACTAAGTTTTAATGATATAAATAATATTTATATTTAATTTGTGAAGCTTCCATGGATGATTTGATGACGTTTGAGAATAAAGAGAAATAGAGAGAAAGAGAAAGAGAGAGAGAGAGAGAGAGAGAGAGAGAGAGAGAGAGAGAGAGAGAGAGGAGAGAGAGAGAGAGAGAGAGAGAGAGAGAGAGCGAGAGAGAAGGGGGAGGGGAAAGAGAGAGAGAGAGACAGAGACAGAGACAGAGACAGAGAGAGAGACAGAGACAGAGACAGAGAGAGAGAAAGAGAGAGAAATACTCACCTCGAACGTACAGATAGATCGAAGAAGACTTGTTACTGTCCATCTTTGATTTGTTCTCAACAGAAAAAATGTCACATTCGTAAGAACCTTCATCCGTGTGACGTATGTTACTTATCTCTATCGAACCTTCACCAACTTGCCTGTTTTAAGGATGAAAATAAATCACAATATTTTCATTCAATACCACATCCAACGATTTCATCAACACCATCACTACCATTACCACCGTGAATATTATTTATACCATCATTATCACCATTATAATTAACAAAATCATCATCGTCATCATCATCATCGTCATCGTCATTATCAGCGGTCGTCCATTATTGTCGCAATATTTCTCAGTTAATAAATTAATAGAACAGCTGTGATGAATTGGTAAAGTCACAGTTGTGGTGATATTAATGGTGATGACGATGATGATGGTGGTGGTGGTGATGATGATGATATTGATGTTGATGATGATGATGATATTGATGGTTGTGATGATGATATTGATGGTTGTGATGACCTCGAATCAGTTCGTCCAAACTCTTTTAATGCGTTCCAGTTTTTAGTCTTGATCAGGAACAAGTGAACCGTAAAAAGAGACAATATAGATGGAACATATGAATCCTTGATTGAAAGAATAAAAAGGAAAAGAAGAACATCAACCAATCGTTTTTTTTGTTTCAACCATATTATTATTTCATAATTCATTGGTCGGTTCATTTGTCGAATGAGAATGATCTGCTCACCTGATTCTGCCATCGTAATTGCTGTCCGTCCTGGTCTTGTTGTCCTGAGAACTGACGCTTATAGGTAATTCCAAGCCCACTTTACGCCAGCGTATAACGTAGTTGTGCTCTTGGTCTTCGGGATAATTTGCCTCGCATCTCAAGACACGTGTACTGCCCGGAAAAGCTTCCTTTTTGGCATACACGAGTTCGTCCGTTGTCGACCTGGGAGACAAGTGATGCTGACCATAAGATGATGATGATGATGGCTGTACCCGTTTTCTGAAGTCTAAAATGTTTATGGGTTAGCAGTTATAAGGAGAACATCATTACCATCATCATCATCATCATCATCATCATCATCATCATCATCATCATCATCATCATCATCATCATCATCATCATCATCATCATCATCATCATCATCATCATCATCATCATCATCATCATCATCATCATCATCAACATCTCTTTGTTATCTCATCTCATATCATCAAATCTCTTTACTAACAAACTTAGTGGCAAAAACATTTTTAAATTTTCCCAGTAATATAATTAATCGAAGACCTTATATTTCTGCTCTTTATTATAGTTTTTCATTATGCAAAATTTTTAAATATTTTAAACTAAAAATGTGTATGTTGTGTAAATCTTACATAATTGCTGAATTAGTGATTAAAGTTGTTGATTCAACCTAAGACTGACCACAACAAAGATTCTGCAGTCAGCGCGTTTCAAGCACATGTTTTATTTAGGGACGTCAATGGTGGGGGCGGGAAGGCATTACTCTCATTACTCCTGAGTGGACCCCCTGACGTATTTTTGGGCCACAAAAGATAGAAATGGGGTCTCAAAATGGTTTGAAAATTGAAAAGTTTAAGTGAAGCTTCAGAGGTTTGAATAAGCTATTTTTAATAATTTTTATGGATAGACGGGCCCCCTATGACGGTGAAGTGGGCCCCGAAAATTGTTTTGGAAAAAGACTTCCGACAACCTCCCACCGGATATCAGCTTTTTTGGGAAAAAATGAAAAAAGGATTTTGAACATTTTTGATTTTTGTGAAAAATTGGCGGGTCGAAGGTCTCCGTGATTAAAAGAAACGACTCACATGGGACTCATCAACTGTTTGTGTTGCTTACTTGCACATACTGGACACAACTAATGCAATTTAAACGTAAATAATACTAACTTCAGATCAAATAGTAGCCGTCAGTTAACCTCGATTAAATTACTTAAACTGATTTACATTCTCACGAAAATGTTGCAAAAGAACAGTTATATATATATATATATATATATTATATATATATATATATATATATATATATATATATATATATATATATATATATATATATATATAATATATAGACATACATACATCATAAATCATCATCATCATCATCATGAACCAGGGCATGTTCGCGTGTTTGCGTTTCAGTTGAACCGTGGAATGCCTCCAGGTTCTTCAATGACCTTTCGTATGTCTTTCATGCCTCAGCTCAAGCTCTGTCACCATACATCACCGGTCTGATATTATATATATAGAGAGAAGGGAGAGGAGGTGATGGGGTAAATTCTAACGCTGATAATTATAACAATTGTTTTCGAGATGACTGTGATGATGATGATAGTAGTGAAGAAGTACTTCACTGCACAAAAACTTTTGAAGGTCTTAAAAATATCGTCGCAATGCAGCACGGTGGAAATCTCGGTGCACAAAAGATTGAAAAAAAATTGAATAAATAAGTTATTATAACAACTATCAAAAATGTTATCAAATAATAAATAAACGAAAAAATATTAAACGTAAATGTTTATTGCGTAACTCGTAGAGTAGCCGATAAAAGCTGATAAGAATGTGACATTTGTAAAGCGAATGCCATCGAGTAGTAAAAAATATTTTCCATCGTGATTGCATATCGGTCATAAACAAGTTAAAAATTGAAACAGGGAGAAGGGGAAGGAAAGAGATAAAGAGACGGAGACAGAGACGGAGACAGAGTGACAGAGAGAAAGAGAGAGGTGGGGTTGGGAGAAGGAGTGTGTTATGAATGGCTCCTCGTGAGAAAAAGCCCTAGGCCAACTTGAGACAGATGTAACTTCATATTTTACTAAAAACGGAAGAAAGGGCCAGCTGGTCTGGATAAAGAATTCCATCCGGAAGGAAAAGTATAAATAGAAGCAGATATTAAGAGGAAGACATGCACACTTGAACACCAACATACGGAATTACAGATAGGTACGTGGAAATAAAATCATGCACACCAACCGCTCTAAATACACACACACACAGACACACACACACTCACACACACTTATACATACATGTTTTTTATTTATAAAAAATTGTAC
>OZ022240.1:33065377-33202877 GCA_963978895.1 Erpobdella octoculata
GTTGACATGAACCAAAGACCGATATTTGTAAAACACACATTGTATTGAATTATTGAATAACGTAACCATGGCTACCCGATAACCTGTTTTATTAAAACGATTTCACAACAACTTCTTACCTGTTGCTACATGGAGTTATCTTTAATTAGATGAAATCCGTCATCAAATGATAAGATTCAATTTGTTACACAAATAATTTTCTTTTAATTTATCAACGTAACACCGACGTAGTTCTATTCGTATGAAACACTGAAGGATATGTCAGGAGGTGTTCCATATATATATATATATACAAGTAGATGGATGGATGGCAAGTCTTTTGCGTCCACACGTTAGCGCTTTCGCGCATTGGTGCGGCGTCTCTTTATGATGTGTAAGCATACTGCGGATACATATATATATATAATAGACCTAGAGTACGTACTGAAAATATCTTCCGTACACCCTGGATCGAGATCATCGTTATAGAGAGATCGCGTGCGCAGGATTTTGCTTTTGAACGCCAACAAATGAGAAAACGTAACAAGACGTGAGATGAATTTAAGAGCGAGAAAATAATGTTGTGAATGTGATTTTTTTTAAATTCGAATTTAAAGTACCAGGGATTATTTTAAGGAATTTTTTGGACTCCACATTCCCTACAATGTTGAAAAAGTGAGCGAAGTGAGCCATCAGCGACTAGGGGGTCTGGGAGAAAGTTGTAAGCTTCTGGGAGCATTTTGGTGTAAATGGACTATAAATGAAGCCCACTTTTGGACATTTGGAGCGGCATTTTATGTTGTAATAATTTTAAAAAAGACATTGTTGCGAGCATTATTTTATAAGTATTACAAACCTTTTTTCGCGAAAGAGTATACAATGGCCTTAGCCTTTTATTGTTCTTTTCATACTTATTTACACAATTTATTCAAATTTATTTCAATTAAAATTCACTAAAAATTAATTCAATACAAATTTAACCCTAGTAGTTTGCCATCTTCTGCACTCTAAAACTGGAAATACAAAATTCAGAGAAGTAACATTTTAAAAGTGATTTCAGATAACTAAATTATAGACAGTAAATTAAAGTAGTGGTTAATTAAGAGTCTTGTTTTTTTTACTGAAATCTAGAAATAAAACGAAATAAAAAAATAAATAAATAAATAAATAAAATTCTAAAATTGAAGTAAAATCAGCGAAGACACTTTAAAATAGATAAAACTGGACTTCACATTTTCATGCCTTGTATTCCACAATTGTTGGTTTGGACTCCACAAATTGGTTGGACTCCACCCTTAAAATAATGCCTGCAAAGTACTGTCCGACAAACAAGTCGTTTTCTCCGTATAAATAAAGCTCGTGACGGTGTTTGTGTCCACACTCCTCCGAAACGGCCGAACCGATTTTCATGAAATTTGTTGTGTACGTTTGGGAGGTGTGAGGATTGGTACAAGTAAAATTTCATAAAAATCGGTTTAGCCGTTTTGGAGGAGTTTATATATAATATATAAGCCAAAATCAGACAGACAGACTCATATATATATATATATATGTGTGTGTGTGTGTGTATATATGTACATGTATATATGTATATATATATATATATATATATATATATATATATATATATATATATATATATATATATATATATATATATATATATATATATATATATATATATATATATATATATATATATATATATATATATATATATATATTACAACTCCGCCTCGCTAATTGCGAGCCAGTCCCAAGCCTGGAGAAAGGAGGAGGGAAAAGTTAAAAGGATCAAATTCTGATCCACGACAGGAATTACTTAAGTGCTTCCTACATACAGCCATTAGAGTCTTAAAACACCTGGTGTAAAGGACTATAAACTATCATAAAAAAATATATATATATATTAGAGCTGTGAATCGATAAAAAATTTTAATCGAAAGTTAATTGTGATTTTTACGCAATGTGTTTAGATACAATTTGTTTCAAACACAGTAATTTCTCTCTCTCTTAAATACGTCAAACAAGTAAGCTTTACTTATTTTCTTTAGAAGACAATAATACTATTTTATTTTACATAAAATTAATCCACTTAGGAACCATTTTCTCTAATAAATGAGATGGCAAACAATTTAAATTTAAAACACATTGCAAACATTTTTTGTTATCGCGGGCCGCATATATAATTTGTCTATCTTTACAACGTTTGAAATTATGAAAATTATTTCATATTTTTAAAATTTCTTAATAATCATGTATTTGTCATTTTATTTCACATTCACACTATATATTACACATTCAAAAATCGAAGCCGATAATCAAAATAACAATTTCAAAAATTTTGCGAAAATTCTAAACGGGCCGCATAAAATACTTTGGTGGGCCGTAGTTTGCCCACCTCTGGCTTATCACATTCAAGCCGCAGGAGCAACATTTGGCTTGCAGGTAGACTTCATTGAAAAAATTTTTTTTTTAATTTAAAAAAAATCTGTTGTTTATTTGAAGTTGTATTGGCAAAAAAAAGAAAAAAAAAACTTGAGTAACACTGTCTAGTAAGCTATATAATTAATATAATGGCTTTCGCTTCCGTCTCCTTCCCCACTCTAGGTCGCTTTCCCGTTCCCTCTTTGCGCATAGCAGTGGTTTTTTCCATTCTTCGTGCACATTCAAGATATTTGTCAGAAATGATGTAACCTAATTATTTTAATTCGTGTATAGGTTCTACAATATAAACTTTTATCAAAGGTTTCAAATACAAATTGCAGATTTTATTTAGTATTCATAATCGAAGTCAGCTTGTCGTTGGAACAACATGAAGAAGATGGGATGATCGAAAAAGTTGTCTCCATTAAAAGTCGTTAAGAACATTGCCAATGCCCTTTTCTTCTTGCCTGAAAAATTTGTGAAACATCCTAGTAACTTGTTTTGGGGAACATAAAGTCTGAACAATTCTTTCCAAAAAACATCTGGTAATGGAATAGAAATGAGATAGAGAAGTGTGGAGCGTTTATCTTCCGTATTGTGAAAAACTGTTTTTATAAAATTTTGAATGTCTTTTTTGGTTAAGCCGAATGGAATTAACCTGTAAAAAAAATCCAATAACTTTTTAAATTGGAAATCGTTGTTTAAAAACTCATGCCCATACCACTGGTGCGGGTGGCTAAAAGAATTAATGTAGCAAAGTCTTCTGTGCAGATATTCAACAATGATAGGCAAATTGTGTCTTATTTTTGCATGACATTGTTCATTCTCTATAGAGAGCATTTTTTCGTAACTAAAATTAATATGCAATGATTTTTCAGTAAATTTGTATTTCAATAATGATACCAATGTAGGATTAACATCTTTATCATTAGGCACCGAACCTTTGCAGATAACAGGTTTAATTACATTGGGACCTAACTCTATGAATTGAAACTCTCTTGGATGACACCACTGAACAGGCTGCACTGAAGTTATTTCTGAATCATACATGTCGAAATAAACTAAACGTGATAGCATATTTACCATTTTGTAGATCGGCGTCAAGTTTTCAAGGGATGTCCAATTTCTGTTATCACTTAAATCAAGCCATGTCAATTTGGGAAAACATGATATCACATGTACTATATCTTTCAAAACACCACCCCAGAAATTAGTTAAAGCTAACTTAGTAAGGTTAATAAAAGTCATTAATCTTTTCATAAACTTAGAAGTGAATTTACAGTATTTTATAGAGAGACATTCAAGATTTTCACACTGAAAATCAATTTGGAGAAGATCTATAATATCTCCCTTATAATCATTATTTCTAAATCTTTCAAAATGAAACCAGCCATTCAAGGTAAGACGTCTGAGATTTGGACACACCCACACTGTACCTTGTGATGGCATAAACTTAACGTGCAAATCTAATTCTTTTAAATTCACCGATGGAGATAAATTCTTACAAAGAAAATTATACAGGTTCTGAGGCTGATTTGCAGACGTTGATGATTTGGTCTCATAACCAGAAGTTATTGAAATTCTATTAAAAGATTTTTTCTTTACAATGAAGCTCTTGAGTGATTCGGGAACTGTATTAACATCTAAGTTGAATAAGATTAAGTCGTGATAGTTTTCTAGTTCGATATAACAAGCTAATAAGTAATTATTTGGAATTTTCAATCCTAATTTTTGACCTCTCGACAGCACTTCTTGAAATATATTTAAACTTAATTTTACGTTGCTTTTCACTTTGCAAATAGGAACATATTCTGTAGATTTGTCAAGTAAAACGTTTTCAAAATTAAATAATATAAAATCTGTGCAAGAGATTTTAAGAGAAAAACACTGTTTGGAACTAGAACCAAGCATTTTAATTATTGGTGTTTTAATTAAGAAAAATTTAAACAAATGTTAATTTTTTTATGTCCGGGTTTTCGAATAAATTGCGTTTTTTCTAGGACTGAATATGATAAAAACATGAAATGTAGAAACTTGAACTTGTATAATGGGAAATATATATATATATATATATATATATATATATATATATATATATATATATATATATATATATATATATATATATATATATATATATATATATATATATATATATATATATATATATATGTGTGTGTGTGTGTCTGTTTGTATGTTTGTCCTTTATGTATTGCTACATCATTCATTCGTGTAGTTATTTATATTTATTAGCTGTTGAAAACTTTAAAAAAAATAGTGATGAAAACACAAAACAGCAAGTGACTAGTTGATTTTGTCTTCTGAATCAGCTTCCTATATAAAATAAAACAATATTAAGTTTTATTAAGAAATAGCAACCAACAAAATCAATTCATTTGAATAGCAAAAAAACTATGAAAGCCATAAAACTTGAAATAAAGATAACTTACAGGGTTGTCTCTGGGAGATAAAATGCTTTCAATGTACAACTGAATATTTTCTATAGACTCTTCATCAGAAATATCATGAAATAAAAACGAATCTTGGTGGAAGATCTGGAGAAAATATAATTTTCAATGAAAATATTGTTTGCAAATAAATTATTATATAAACTATGCAATGAGACTAGATGAAGCTTAACCCATTAATAGTCACTACATACGAAAATACTAAAAATGATGTTGCGTTTTTGCAACCGTAACCGTTAATGGGTTAACTACATATTTTTGACATAATTTAAACAACAAACGCTAACTAATATTGATTTATCCTGATGAAAAATTATATTTTTAATAAATTATGCATCTCTAATGTGTTCTGTCTGGATCAGAACTGAACTGCTACAACTTCACTCAAAATTAAAATCTGCTCACATCATCAAGTGATCCACTGCAGATCTCAGCAGGGTGAAAAGTTGGCATTTTACTAAAATAATTCCTCAGAGAAGTAACAATCTTCGATTCGTCCTGATATGTTTCAATCTGATTCTTTAAATCTTCATCGAGTAGATCTACTTTCGTGCACACCGTTAACACCTTCGTCTGTGAAAAAATTGCACAAAAAATTTTAATAAAATTTATATATACAAAATACAGCAAGTTCCTGCATGACCAGCTTAATGTGTACCAAAATGTTGTTTATCACAAAAGAAGTTGTCATGTGGATCAAATATCCAGAGAAAAAAAGCTCACAAGAATGGAACATGCTTGGCTTCTATTTAACATTTGCTTAAAAAAGCAGAATATGCCAGATTTGAGCAATTTTAAAAAAAAGTAACAATGACGGCATGGTTTATTGATAAAGAAAAGTTTCATTTTCCAAGCATCTGCATCTCTGTTGGGTTATTTGTTATGTAGGAACCCATCAATTATTATGTAGCAAAATGTAAAAACAAAATATGAATAAATTAAAGTTATTGAATTAATTAATAAAATGAATATTACTTCGATAATGTTTGAGACAGCGAGTACCATCATAACTAACGAGCACCAATCAAACGGATTTAGAAGAAGTTGTGAATCGGCAGTGAAGACGAGACATGATTCGAGTCCCATGTTCGTCAGGTTTTTGGTAAGAATGTGAAAGGCTGTGTTTGAGACGTACAGTTCCATCTGACCTGTCCGGATTTTATTAAGAATATTTTTTATGTTCTATATTAAATTTAACAAACCACAAAGACACAATAGTTCATATTCATAGTCAAACTTTTATATTAACCATAAATGCATGAGAATTATGTTCATAGAAACCAAATTTTTACAATAGATTTATGTATTTGTATTGTATATATACCAATTATACAAAATCAGTTAGGTGATCAAAATTGTGAGAGTCTCCTACATCTGGGTAAGGCAGAGTCCCAAGTACTGACTTGACTCATCTGAACAAACCCACAACAAATAATAATATTGAGATATCAACAAACCAGGACAGTCAAACAGAATGACTTCTACTTCACCTTCACTTGTTGCTTCTTCAACAATATCTACCAACCATTTCGAGTCAACAATTACATATCTAAAAATAAATTAATTTTAGAGACCATTTAGCATACATAATTGCATTATTGTATATAATAAATAATTATAAGTAAAGTTGGATATTTTGAGTAGTAGGTTTTCTTACTCAATTAGTTCTATGACATCCTTATCAGAATCTATAACAAGTGCATCTTCAGAATCTTCGTTATTTAAAAATTCTCTAACATCTTTTCATAAAAAAAATAACATTAAGAAACCATTGTATAAGTTAGTCAATAATAATACTCGATAAATAAGTTAAACACCTCACCTGCATAACATTGGTAAGGCAAATCAATAGCAAAAGGGTCAAGATTTATAATGCATGTATTTACTTTAGACTTTTCATAATACTTGGCAGTGAATTCACAGTACTTTGACTAAAACGAAAAAATATAATATAAAATAAAAAAATATACAAAAATAAAATCTGCTGAGATTTCCAGAAATGACACAAACAATGATATAAAATGTATTATTCATAATTAATTAAACATCAACAAACATAATTTCCCCATTTCTGCAGCATTATTTGATAAAAAAATCGAATCAATTTTGACGAGTTAAAGCGCTAGCTACCAACATCAGCTCCAGGAAGTTAGCAACGCTTCGGGCAACGATTTTCGGCAATTATTATTTGTCACTAGGAAAGTGTAAAATGTAATTAGATATTTGAGTTCTACGTTAAATTTGCTATAAGAATACATTTGTTTGAAGAGGCGGATAATTTTATTATTTTTTTGATTAATTTTTTTCCGATTGGCTGTGTCGGTAACATATTTGTAAGGTCAAGTCGTGGAAGGCATTTTTCACAAAGTGTCAATGAATATTTTAAAATAATTTTTGCACTGTTCAATCAAGCTTATATTTCTCTACAAGAAAACAGTTGTTTGAAGGGGCGGACAATTTTAGTTTATTTTTTGTTTAATTAATTTGTGGCGATTCGGATCGATTGAAAGCGGAAGCATTTATGTAAATGACGTTTATTATTATTTGTCACTAGGAAAGTGTAAAATGTAATTAGATATTTGAATTCTACGTTAAATTTTCTATAAGAATACATTTGTTTGAAGGGGCGGATAATTTTATTTATTTTTTGATTAATTTGTTTCTGATTGGCTGTGTCGGTAACATATTTGTAAGGTCAAGTCGTGGAAAGCATTTTTCACAAAGTGTCAATAAATATTTTAAAATAGTTTTTGCACTGTTCAATCAAGCTGATATTTCTCTAAAAGAAAACATTTGTTTGAAAAGGCGGACAATTTTAGTTTATTTTTTATTCAATTAATCTGTGGCGATTTGGAGTGAAAATAGACATCGTTTCCCGCTTCGTTGCTAACTTCATTCACCTACCAACATCAACATATAAAAGTGGTAATAAAAGTCATAATATATAAAGAATGATAGATTATTTTTTTCAACTAAAAATAACCTTTCCACTATGCGAAGGTCCAATTACGATCTGACATTGGACAGACATAATTCTAACAAATATAAACTATTATAAACTGAAATAACGGATTTCACTGCTTTTATTAGAAAATAATAAAAACTTGTACCTTGTTTATAAACACAGATCAGGAAAACAAAGATAAATAACAGATTCAAAATTGTGCTTGCTACGTTATGAAAACGTTTACGCCTGTTTTACGGCAAAATTATGTAATCATTTTAAAATAAAACAAAATAGAAATTTTATAATAATATGGTAACAAACTGACAAAAAATAGCTAAGTATTGGTCTTTTTTTTAATGTTCTTCGACATGCAGTTTTTTTTATGTTTGTATTACTTATCTATTAAACAATTTATTAACATACGAGCTGTTTTGCTTACTATTGTCACATCAACGAAATGAACTGGAAACCTTTGCACATAATCGAATTTGAGTTTAATTTAACGCTCTTAGTGCAAGCAGCGCCGCTGGTGTAATGGTATCATGCAAGATTCCCATTCTTGCGACCCGGGTTCGATTCCCGGGCGGCGCAAACTTTTCCAATCATACTTTTGCTTTTCATACGCTTTTCGTCAGCCCACATATATAACTTTTACTATCTTTTGCAGATACAAAGCTGAATTCACTATTGTACACATGTCCGTTGAAAAAGTCAGTAAATACATTTTGACCCACTTCCCAGCACGTTTTCGGTCTGAAACTTGGAATTTATTCGTATTTTGAATATGGATGCCTTAAAAAAATAGTTTAAAAAAACTGATATTTATACTTCAAATAAGTATAGGGATTAAGCATGGAAGTTTGACATTCGGCTTTTTTCGGTTTCTTACAGTTTCGGAAATAGTTTTCTTCCGAACGTTCGGTATTAATCGGTTTCGGAAAAAATGTTTTTCCGAACTTTCGAAAACCGATACCGAAAGTTCGGCGTTATCAGGATTTTTTCGGAATAGTCGCAACACTTTTGAAAATCATTCTGTTTTCGAGGAAATATTACGTTTGCAAAAATTAGACTAAATCTAACGGAATTTCACACATTAAATTAAAAATAACACTTGAACAAAGGGAAAACTAACGAAATCTTACGTATTCAATTAAAATAACATTTGAACATTGAGAAACTAACGAAATGTTACGCATTAAAGTAAAAATAATACTTTAACATTTGACAAATTTTATTTTCCATATACACATACAAACAATTTACACTATCGAAAGTACCTAAACAATTTTATTTGCAATATTTTACATGGGATATACATAGATAAAACAATATTGTAAATTTAATAGAATGCACTGTCATAAAAAACAAGTTTTTACAATCTAAGTTTTAACTTGAAGAAACTTCTTAATGTTTAATAGGGAATATACTCAGGGACCAAAATTCAGCATTTTCCAGGGGGGAGGCAAAATTTTCCCACCATTATATAGCTTACTGACAGGGTTACCTGGTGTTGCCCGGGTATTTTTGCTTATTTTTTCTCTTTTTGCCAATGAAACATCAAATAAATAATTTTTTATCAATGAAGTCTACATGCATGCTAAATGCTGCTCCTGTGGCTTGGAAGTGATAAACGAATGCTCCCACAAACACATTACCTTGTATATCTATACTAGCTGACGCAGCAAACGTTGACTTGCTTTTTAAATTATTTTTGTTTTTATTGAAAGTTTAATGCTTGCTCTCCCGGTCGCTCTTCCGCTCCAGGTCGCTCTTCAGCTCCAGGTCGCTCTTCAGCTCCCGGTCGCTCTTCAGCTCCCGGTCGCTCTTCAGCTCCCGGTCGCTCTGATTTTGGCCTATATATTATATATAAACTTCTCCGAAACGGCTGAACCAATTTTTATTAAATTTTTTGTGTACCTATCCTCAGACCTACCAAACGTACACAACAAATTTCATAAAAATCGGTTAAGCCGTTTCGGAGGAGTTTGGACACAAACACAGTCACGGGCTTTATATACATATAGATAAATACGTAAATACAAGCAGGGAGGCGGGGAAAGATTCATTCCCCCAGTCCCCACCAGAGTACCGATTGATATTTTTTGGGTATAATACCTGGTTTTTAGAAAATAAACGTTTCTTTTTTGGGAGGAGAAAGTCTAAGTCTTTGAAATTTTTTTTAGAAAAATACGACTACCTCTCACCGGTCATCAGCTTTTTTGAAGAGATAGTGAACAACGTCTGAAATGCACCCCCACCAAAAATTTCTGGATCCGCCACTGGGTATAAGATGCGTGAATGATTTAATCATATTGCAGGGTCAAGTACAGGATTAGTAAAACAAGTGAAGCAAAAAACAAAGTTTTTTAAAAACACACTTTTATATTTTTACACTATTCAAGTGATCATTTTCATCTTCTGGACGTTGATGTTGTCCAATCGATCCGAAAATAATATATGTTACATAAACAATGAGCATAGACGATAAATAGTTCGACGAAAATATCACAAATAATCATTTAATTCAATTTTGTCCAATCGATCCAAAAATATGATAGAATGCATTGTTAATCAGTTCGGAGATATGTTTAAATTTTTAAGTCTCTAGCTTTTCGGAATGTTAGTTTAAAATCGATTGCAAAATTTGACGACGGACAGACAGAGAAGTCAAGTTAAGTGAAAGTGTGTAAAAATGGATGTCCAAAATGGGGTGTGTAGAATTTTTTTTATTTTTGTGTAATAAATAATAATAACTTTGATGTAGACAGCTGTGAGAGAATCAACATCGTATCAATACCACTAATAGGATAAAGTTCCACGAGTTCGTTGATTGTGTTTTGGCACAGAAATCAGCCAAGCCTTGGACCAACGCTGATACACAATTTATTACTCTGCATTTATTGGTAAATCTAGCATCGAGCTAAGATATAAAATTGTCAAAACATGCAAAAAAGATTCCAATGTGCATTGAATCATCATGAGGTTGAGTAAACTTAAAATTCACAAATACAGTAAACTATAGATAAAATAATTTAATTTTGGAAATCAGAGAGGGAATTGTCTACACACGCCAGGAGGATTCCAATACGCAATGAATCATCACTAGGTTAAATAAAGTTAAAATAAAAAAAATAGTAAACTCTAGATAAAAAAATTTCAAATTTCGAAAATCAGGGAGGAAGAAAATGGTTCCCCCGCAATTTACGTCTCTGGATATACTTCGCTGGCAAAAGTTTTCATTAGGGTGGAAAATGATTATTTGCTTGAAAACTCAATAATTGGCAATTGGAAATGTGAAAACATTAAAATTCAGTATTTAGATTTAAAAAAAAAATAATAAGAGTGTTTAATTCATAGATCTACAAAAAAAGTTGAAAGCTGTTTTGGTTTTGTTGTGCTGATTCCGAAAATGACTTTCATTTTTGTCCAGAACGTCAGGTTTTTTATAAGACGCACTTGATTTTGCACAATAATCGTTTTTAGAGATATTTTAGAGTTATAAATAAATGCTGTCCGGATTTAAGAAATAAGTAAAATTTTATTTATAATTGCGTAGCAAAACTTGTTTTTTTAATCTAAAATACATTCATTGCTAAGCACTAAACACATTTTTTTCCAACGAGACTTTTTTTGGTACACATCCGCTTGTTGAAAACATCTGGAATGTTTCTCTAAAGCGTCCTTCCAGATGCTTCCAAAAGGAGTCTCACTGGGAAAAAGAAGTGTGTTTAGTGCTTACTAATTAATGTATTTTAGATAAAAAAAACAAGTTTTCTAACGCAATTATAAATGAAATAGTACCTATTTCTTTATGACTCGAAGATAGCCCAAAAACGTCCTTTTCATTTTAAAATTTTTCGTTTTAAAATATAACCTGACGGTCTAAAAGTTTTTAAATAATTTTTTTGTTTTCAGCACACCTACATACATAACAGTCAGTTAAAACATCTAAATAGCATATTTGTACAAATTTATAAATGACTCGAAAATACTCCTAAAAATGACTTTTTTGCAAAATCAGGTGCGTTTTGCAAAGATACCTGACGCTTTGGAATTTTTTAGTATTATTTTTGATTTCAGCACAACAAAATACATTTTAATCAGTTGAAAACATTCAGACAGGTTTTTTGTTTTATATCTGTGTTGTTTATCAAAAAATTAGTTTTCGAGCTTTGAGGTTTTGTGCCCGTTAAAACTGGCTAAATCCAGTTCAGCAGGAACCGGGCCAAACCTCAAATTTTGTGCCTATGAAAAGGGCCGGTTTGGGCCTAAAAATTTGTGCCTAAATTACAAACCAGACCTGGAATTTTCTGCCTATAAAATAAGCCGGACTTGGTCTCGAAAAACCGTGTAGGACTCTATGAATTATATTACTGCACGAGCCTGGCCAGGCCGTTATTTAAAAGTCTTTAGACGTGCCAGGTCAGGCCGAGTTTTATGCCAAGTGTATAGGGATTTTAGGCATGTAATGATGGAACGAGCCAAGCCTGAAATTTTGCTCTATGAAAGGGGCCGAAACCAGCCGGGCCGTGAAAAAACGGCCCGTGCAATATACTACCATAATGGGTGCACGGTTCAAATTCTCTAATAGAAGTACACGTATAAATATGTGTTAATATGTTGAAATACAGAGAAAGAGAGATGTCAACAATAAAAGAAAAATATCTAGAAATATTTGAAAACTCCGTCTAACTAAATAATAACATATGAACTTGCTGCTTTTTGCAGAAAAAGCTGTAGTAGCACGTTTAAAAGAAGTGATGCCAAAAAGGCTTGTTGATGAGTTTACTAGGAAACAACATCGAAATTACTATTAAAACTTTTATATTTTATAGATGTTTAAATTTTATTGACTAAAAAAGAAATTGTGTTATGGTCTTACTTTACAAAAAAATGACGCAATGTTTTACAACCTAAATTCAAATAAAAAAAATTGACTTGCTTATAAAAAAGTGAAATAGTCCATCTTACTAAACGTGTTCACTTATATTCAAACTGAACTATGGCGATCCACCCCTCAGAGCCAGGACAAGATGTAAAACCGAACCTCCAGCTATTTTGTAATCCGCTGCTGTTTTATCGTCATTCATCTGTTTTCCGCTGTAAATGAGTCTTTGTTGAGCTGGAGGAATTCCTTCCTTTTCTTCAACTCTTTCCTTAATTCGTTCCACCTTGTCCGTGGGTTCTATATCAATTTCAATTTCTTTACCAGTCAACGTCTTGACTTTTATAAGCATTTTTAGACAATAAGATAAAGCAAATAAGTTGGAAACTGCAAAGCTTTAAGATGATAGTAAAATTAATGTCACTTGTGCGTTGAGCTAGTTTTTAGAGAAATAGAAAATTGTAGTATATGTATATATATATATATACATATATATATATATATATATATATATATATATATATATATATATATATATATATATATATATATATATATATATATATATATATATATATATATATATATATATATATATATATATATATATATATATATATATATATATATATATATAATTTTTTTATCAAGAAACTACAATTTTCTATTTTTAGAGCTAGTTTTTAGAGAAATAGAAAATTGTAGTATATGTATATATATATATATATATATATATATATATATATATATATATATATATATATATATATATATATATATATATATATATATATATATATATATATATATATATATATATATATATATATATATATATATATATAATTTTTTTTATCAAGAAACTACAATTTTCTATTTCTCTAAAAACTAGCTCAGCGTACAAATAACTTTATTTTTACATTTTAAAAGCTTTGCAATTTTGGACTTTTTTGCTTTATCTTTTAGTCTAAGAATGCTTATTAAAGTAAAAACGTTCACCGGAAAAGAAATTGAAATTGAAATAGAATCCAAGGACAAAGTGGGACGAATTAAGGAAAGAGTTGAAGAAAAGGAAAGAATTCCCCGAGATCAGCAAAGACTCGTTTTCGGCACACAACATATGAATGACGAAAAAACAGTTGTGGATTACAAAATCGCTGGAGGTTCGGTCGTATATCTTGTGCAGTTTAATTACATGTGAACACGTTCAGTAACATGGAGTATTTTACTTGTTTATTTCGGCTTATATTATAAGCAGATCTTTTTTTATTTTATTCCTGTTTTTGTGTCATTTCTTTTAAAATAAAACCAAAACACATTTATTTTTAGTCAATAAAATTTCAACATCTATAAAATACAAAAGCTTTAATAGAATTTTGATGAAGTTCTTTTAGATAAGCCCCGCGAAAAATAGCAAGTGCATTTGTTATTATTTAGCATTCTGATTTTATATTTTTACAAACTTTTATTTAGGTTACAATTTCTCTGTTTGTTTGTGTGTGTGGCTTTCTCTGTACACAAATCTTGCGAGTAAAATTTAACCAGCTTTTTTGACTAGTTAGGAAGCTGAAACTTTCAGCATAGCTTTATCTTGGATGACATTACATGATTCAATTAAACAAAATTTAAATGTTTCCTTCTCCTCTTGCTTTCCCGCTCCCTGTCGATTTCCCGCTCTCGCTTGCTCTACCGTTCACGGCCCCTTTCCCGTCGGCTCTTTCAGTCTGTGTTGCTTTTCTGTTCCCGCTTGCTTTCTTGTTTACGTTCCCGCTTGCTTTCTTGTTTACGTTCCCGCTTGCTTTCTTGTTTACGTTCCCGCTCATTTTCCAACTCTCGTTTCCGCTCACTCTCCCGCTCCCGATCTGCTCAGTTTGTGACCGATTTAAATTGTGTAAAAATTTTATTACGATCCGATAAATGGTGTAGCAATGCATAAAGGACATACATACAAACAGACATACAAACATAATCTCATTTTTATATATAAAGATCGTATATTATACTAGAACAAGTAAAGGAAAAAAAGAGTTTTTAACACAAACTTTAATTTCAAATACACTTGATTTAAAAATACGAAAGATGTTCAAATTAAAGTTTTTTTTTCTTAATTGAATCAATATAAAGTCATGCTGAAAGTTTAACATTTGAACATTTACATTTGAACATTTACATTTGAACATTTACATTTGAACATTTATTGAGCACGAAACAAAACAACAGTGAAGTTATAAATAAGGAAAAAAAATCAAGTGCTCAAAAGGTTCATCCAAAGGGAATTACTTCCCGCTAACTGGACGACCTATAAACGAAAATTCAGATACGAACCGAGACAGAGAAATAAAAGTTAACATAAGTGTATAGGAGTAAACATAAGTATATATAAGTTAACATATCTGTATCGAAGTTAACATAAGTATATAGATATTGAAATTATGAATCTAGCTGTAATATGTAAGATTTCAACGATTTTTTAAATAGCGAAATGCTTTTCAATGAGGATATTGTTATTGGAATACTTGAATACAACCGCGGACCATAACACTTTATGGAGAATGTTTTGAGAGTTGTTCGAGCAAAATCGGACCGAAAGCAATGCAAAGAACGCACATCATGAGAATGTACATGAGACGATTTTGTGAAAAGGTTATCAAATGACGACGGTAACATATGGTTGTCATATTTGTACATGAAAATACTAACAAGAAAAAAATTAATTTGATATACATTCAGTAGGTTGTTCTCGATCATTTTCATTTTACAAGATGATGTAAAGGGCAAGTTAAATAATATTCGGATGATTCTTTTCTGTAAGATGTGGAGAGACTTTAGACGTGTAGGATAATTTGAAGCCCAAACAATATTACAATAGGACAAGTAAGGGTAAACGAGAGCGTAATACAACATCATAGAAATATTTTTATCCACAAATCGACTCACGCGAGATAGAATTCCACAATTTTTTGCAACTTTAGAGGTGACGTAACTAATATGGTCAATCAGTGAGAGGTGCTCATCAAGCAACATTCCAAGAAATTTACACGAGGAAACTCGCGCAATAGGTTTATCGTCAATAAGAAGTTGATAATCAGAACAAATTAATTTATTTCTATGGTGGAATAAAATATAGTTGGTTTTACTTATATTTAAAGAAAGTTTATTCGCACAAAACCATTTATAAACGGAAAGTAGTTCATGATTAGTAACATCATATAAATCTTTTAGGTTTTCACCAGAAGCAAAAAGGTTGGTATCATCGGCGAACAAGACAAATTCGAGACGATGCGAAACAGTGCACAAATCATTAATGTAGACAAGAAATAAGAGAGGGCCTAGCACCGACCCCTGAGGCACGCCACAAGTTACCCGCCGCGTTGATGAAGTAACTTCGTTGTAGTGTACCTGTTGAGTTCTACCGCTCAAATAATCTTCAAACCACATTAATGGAATCCCTCGGACACCTTAGTGTTCAAGTTTTTTTAGCAAGACTTTGTGATTCACTGTATCAAAAGCCTTGGCCAGATCCAGAAACACGCCGATGATGTAGTCTCCTCGATCCATAGCCTCCGCAACCCTCGAGTGCAACAGAACGAGCGGCATGTAGGTAGAGTGATTTTTTCTAAAGCCGAACTGACTCCTGGTAATGATGGAAAATCTGGCAAGAAATCCATAGATCCTGGAGTGCATAGCTTTTTCAAAAAACTTTGAGAAGAAACATAAAATAGATATTGGCCGATAATTGGAAATGGTATCTTTTTTGCCAGATTTGTGAAGGGGAATTACTTTTGCCGACTTTAACTGATCAGGAAACACCCCTGAAGAAAAAGAGCAGTTTATTATGCAGGAAAGAATATGGGCTATCCGTGGAACAGAGCATCTTGCAATACACGGGTCAATTCCGTCGATTCCACTGCTGTGTGAGATTTTTAATCGTGTCGATATTTCAATGATCTCGTCCGGTGTTGTAGGTACAGCATCGAAAGATGCCGGTCAGTTTCCTAGCTAGTCAAAAAGCTGGTTAAATTTTAGTTGCAAGATTTGCTTACAGAGAAAGCCACACACACAAACAAACAGAGATTGTAACCTAATTACAAGTTTGTAATTAACGGCGCACTTCGCAAGCGGAAAACTCGAAAATTTGAACCAAGTTTAAAAGAGCCCAGCATTTGTCAATTTTTAAGTCATATCTGGCTTGTCGGTTTTTTGAGCTAACCCGGCCTATATTTTTCATACGCATTTCGCTCCCGATTCCTTCCCCGCTTGCTCTTCCGCTCCAGGTCTTTTTCCCGCTTCCGGACGCTTTCCCGCTCCCGGTCGCTTTCCCGCTTTTGGTCACTTTCCCGCTCCCGGTCGCTTTCCCAATCCCGCTTGCTCTCCCGTTCCCTGTAGCTTTTTCACTCGCGCTTGCTGTCCCGTTTTCGTTCGCTTTCCCTTTCTCAGTCATTCTTTCGCATTCGTTTGCTTTTCTGTTCCCGCTTGCTTTTTCGTTCCCGCTCATTCTGCCGTTCCCGTTTTTGCTCGCTCTCCCGCTCCACTCATTTTATTACCGATTTCAAATTTTTTATATTTATATATATATACTAGCGGAGATACCCGGCGTTGCCCGGGTTTTTTAGAGGTTTTTCTAATGTTTGTCTCTTTCTCTCCCGTTTCCTTTCCCACCTGTTTTCCCACTCCTGTTCGCTTTCCCGTTTTCGGTCGTTTTCCCGCTGCCGGTCGCTTTCCCGCTGCCGGTCGCTTTCCCGCTCCCGGTCGCTTTCCCGCTCCCGGTCGCTTTCCCGCTCCCGGTCACTTTCCCGCTACCGGTCACTTTCCCGCTCTCGGTCGCTTTCCCGCTCCCGGTCATTTTCCCGTTCCCGGTCGCTGTCCCGTTCCCGCTCACGTTTGCTCTATCATTCCCGCTCACGCTTGCTTTTCCGTTCCCGCTCGCTGTCCGTTCCGGGTCGCTTTCCCGTTTCTATAATAGACAAACTAACCCACAAACATTCATATATATATATATATATATATATATATATATATATATATATATATATATATATATATATATATATATATATATATATATATATATATATATATATATATATATATATATATATATATATATATTGCGAATAAACTGTGGAATCAATAGCTTTTCGTTTAGGTGGCATAATTAATTCGATAGAAAGATTTGAAATTTGAAATTGTATTTGTTCAGCCAATTTTCAATATATGACGATGTTTTAAAGGAAATAGTTTTGTACTTTATATATATATATATATATATATATATATATATATATATATATATATATATATGTATATATATATATATATATATATATATATATATGTATATATATATATATATATATATATATATATATATATATATATATATATATATGTGTAGTTCCCGCTCGCTCACCCGCTCCGCTCCGCTCATTTTGTGACGGATTTCAAATTTTTTTTTTATATTTGATTCCCCTTGACTCTCAAGGTTGTGTGAATATTTCATTACGATCGGATGAATGGTGTAGCAATGCATAAACGCCATTAACATACAAACATTCATTTTTATATATATAGATAAATGAATATATGTATGTATGTATGTATGTATGTATGTATGTATGTATGTATGTATGTATGTATGTATGTATGTATGTATGTATGTATGTATGTATGTATGTATGTATGTATGTATGTATGTATGTATGTATGTATGTATGTATGTATGTATGTATGTATGTATGTATGTATGTATGTATGTATGTATGTACTAGCAGTGCCCGTAGCGGCTTCGCTCGCATGAAATTAGAGAGTTTGAACCTTGCATCCATAGTAGAGATCATTTTTTACCAATGCTTTTATTAACTCGTCGTCTCTGTTTCTCTGTCTGTCTGTTTCTCTGTCTGTCTGTTTCTCTGTCTGTTTCAAATCTTGCAATCAATTTTTGAGTCACTTCCTGATGATAGATTTTTTTCAAATTTTGCATACATGCTCAAAATAGAAGACAATGCAATATTCAATTATTAGTTTTACAATAAGTCAATTAATTTAGTTAATTTTAATTAATTTCGCACATATATATATATATATATATATATATATATATATATATATATATATATATATATATATATTTATATTTATATATATATATATATATATATATATATATATATATATATATATATATATATATATGTGTGTGTGTTTATATATATATATATATATATATATATATATATATGTGTGTGTGTTTATATATAAACAAACAAACAGAGACGACGAGTTAATAAAAAATTGATTGCAAAATTTGTGTTTTAATTACATATAAAAGCATTGGGTTTTAAAAATTCGTTTTTAATTTACTTGTTTAGGTCTCGGCTCGGCCCGTCGACAACTTAGCCCAGCCCGTTTTAAAAACCCATACTCCTGGCCCGGCACAGCCCGTCTGAATTAGGCCCGGCCCATTTTTACAGGCCTAGAAGTTCTATATACTTGATGAAAAACTTTGGCCCGTCCCACCTTGACCTCAGGTTTGGCCCGGCCAAACTGAAGACCCTAAAATCACTAAAATATCTATATACTTGGTGAAAAACCTCGGCTTTCACTTTGATTTAAGGTTTGGCCTGGCCCGTGTGAAGACTCTAAAATAACGGCTTGCCGGCCGATGATAAACTGGACTTAGCTACTTTTAACCGGCACAAAACTTCAAAATACTAATTTTTACATTTGTAGCACTTACAGTTTTTCAGTAGCAGTTATTTTGAAATCAAATAACCCTTATTTCCACCCACATTTGAGGTCCTGGAAACCAAATTTTCAAAAAATGCTAAAACACGTATTTCATTATTTTTGGAAATACTAATACTAAATACTAATTTTTACTTCTGTAGCATTAACAGTTTTTGAGTAGCAGCTACTTTAAAAACCAAATAACCCAAAAAATGATAAAACACGTATATCTTTTTTTTTGAGTAGATACTAAGTATTAATTTTTACATCTGTGGCAATTACAGTTGTTGAGTAGCAGTTACTTTAAAAACCAAATAACCCTATTTTCCACCCCACATTTGAAGTCCTGGAAACCAAATTTTCAAAAAATTGTGAAACCCGTATATCATTATTTTTAGAGTAGAAACTAAATACTAATTTTTACTTTTGTAGCATTAACAGTTTTTGAGTAGAAGCTACTTTAAAAACCAAATAACCCAATTTTCCAACCCACATTTGAGGTCCGGGAAACCGAATTTTCAAAAAATGGTGAAACACGTATCTTTTTATTTTTCAAAAAGAATCTATATACCAAATTTCAAAATCTCCTCATTTTTGGTTTTCGAGATATACATTGTTTTAGAAAAAAGTTTGTTTTCCAATTTTTTCCTCTCAGGAGCAAAATTTTCAAAAATCCTTTCTTAGCGGATGTTTACGCTATAAAAGTAATATGAGTTCTAAATTTCACGTTCCTAGGATGGCGTTTCAGCTCGGCGTTGATTATCAGTCAGTCAGTAAGTCAGTCAGTCAGGACATCTTCTTTTATATATATAGATATATAAATGAATGTATGTATGTATGTATGTATGTGTGTATGTATGTATATATGTATGTTCTTTATGCATTGCTACACCATTCATCCGATCGTAATGAAATTTTCACACAACCTTGAGAGTCAAAGGGAATCAATTATAGTGAAAAAAATTTGAAATCTGTCACAAAATGAGCGGAGCGGAGCGGGTGAGTGAGCGGGAACTATATACATATATATATATACATATATATATATATATATATATATATATATATATATATATATATATATATATATATATATAGACACATACATATACAAACATAAATGAGCAAAAACGGGAACGGGAAGCCAACTGAGATCAAAAGATGGAGCGGGAAAGGGAAAGCGACCGAGAACGGGAAAGCAACCGGGAGCGGGAAAGCGGAGAAGGAAACGGGAGCGAGAGAGACAAACATTAGAAAAACCTCTAAAAACCCGGGCAACGCCGGGTGCCCCCGCTAGTATGATAATATAATATAATTGGAATGCTCAATTTCATCTTGAAACTGAAATCTAAAAACGAATTTTCAAAATAATTGACTATATTAAGATTTCTGGAAGCCCTTGTTAGTGAAAAGAGTTTCAACGTAAATAAACCAAAAACTCAGATTTACTGAAGTTAGGTGCTATATATGAGAACCTACAGAATGATAAATAATAACATATTCAATTGGTATTTTTTACAGTAAAAGCTAGAGAAACACGTTTGAAAGAAGCAATGCCAAAAAAGTGTGTTAATGAGTTAACTGGGCCCATCTAGAAAACAACATCAAGATGACTATTAAAGCTTTTATATTTTAATAGATGTTGAAATTTTATTGACTACAAAAGAAAATGTGTTATGGTCTTACTTTACAAAAAAATGACAATGTTTAACAACCTAAATTCAAATAAAAAAAATTGATCTGCTTATTATATAAGCAGAAATAAAAAAGTGAAATAGTCCATGTTACCCAACATTTGTATTCACAACTTGTATTCAAACTGAACTATGGCGATCCACCCCTCAGAGCCAGGACAAGATGTAAGACCGAACCTCCAGCTATTTTGTAATCCGCTGCTGTTTTATCGTCATTCATCTGTTTTCCGCTGTAAATGAGTCTTTGTTGAGCTGGAGGAATTCCTTCCTTTTCTTCAACTCTTTCCTTAATTCGTTCCACCTTGTCCGTGGGTTCTATATCAATTTCAATTTCTTTACCAGTCAACGTCTTGACTTTTATAAGCATTTTTAGACAATAAGATAAAGCAAATAAGTTGGAAACTGCAAAGCTTTAAGATGATAGTAAAATTAATTTCACCTGTACGCTGAACTAGTTTTAGAGAAATAGAAAATTTTATTTCCTTGATAAAAAATGTATATATATATATATATATATATATATATATATATATATATATATATATATATACGTAGCACAGTGGTGAAAGCAGTTATGCTATCATCCTGCCGTCGTGGGTTCAAATCTCAGTCGCGGCGAGGCGTAATTCCGTTGAGCAAAGAATTCACTCACACTGCTCAGGCTAACTCAGCCTTTCATCCTTCACTGGTCGATAAATGAGTACCAGTTTCACGACTGGGGTGTAATAGGGTTCGGCACATTCCGATTTCGGAGACACGTGCAGGTGGCAGGTAATACTGTGTGATCCCATATGCACGAGTCGTTCCCGGCGCCTCTGAAGCTTAGCAACTGGCGCTTCTAATCGATCCTATTATTATTATTATTATTATTATTATTATAATATATATATATATATATATATATATTTATATATTTATTTATTTATATTTATATATATATATATATATTTATATATATATATATATATTTATTTATTTATTTATTTATATTTACATTTTACATTTTACATTTTAGGCGTTTTATAGGTTTTTTTCTCTTGTTATTTCTCTTCCTCGCCTTTTCTCTATCTCGATCTTTTTCTATATTCCCAAATGACAATTCACTTAACTTGTATCTATGTACTGTATAGGTAAACGTGTCTGTGTATATGTTCTAAAACCAGAAACTCTAAATCAGTTATATAGAAAATAATTAAAAATTAGACAAAATGAAATGACTTTATTAAAAATAGTCAAAATAGCAAATACTTATTGTAAACCACAGTCCCAAAAAGAAAAGATCAAATAAAAAATGTTATTTGTACCACTCAGAAACGTCTCAGTTTTTTCTCGACGTCTTTAACATTTGACCACAGTCTAACTTTCTGGCAGCTTCCCTCTCTCAAAGATAATTTGTTGTTCATCATGGTGTAACGAATAAATATCTTCAATAACTACAGTTTAGGTGCTAAAACATCGACCAGGCACCGCTTAAAACTTTCAATTCGAAAAAAAGTTGATGACTGAGGGTGGGTAAAATCTAATCTAACCTTTCCTCAAAAAAGATATATAAATTGGGGAAAGTAAAAAATTGTTTCTCTAGAAAACGTCGTGGACAGGGGTTGGAAAATCGCAATACCACAAATGTTTTTTCTTCCAATTCCTTTTATGCCACCTTGTAAAGAGTTGGAGTGGATAATTCTCTCGACCCCTACGCTACGCCACTGTTTTCTACTGTTACTGGAGAGGGGGGGTGGTGAAAGCCAAATTTCAGTATAAACAGTTTAGACATTTAATATAAATGTATTGCTTGAATTCTGGTATAGTTTACAATTGAGTATTATTTTAAATGACTGGAGCAAAACAGCGGACTAACTCTTTGGAAATTTGCGACAATATCTCTCATTTTCTAGTAAGGTAAAAATAGTGCTGTTTTAACTGTGTTTTTGTATAAGCTAATAAGTGAGTGGACTTAACAAGGAAAGCCAAATATTGTCTTCCAAATATTTATATCCTAAAATTAATCAAGATCCGAGCTTTGTCAAGAAATTTACTTAAAAATTTATTAAAATATAATCACGACAGATTTTTAGCTCTTTAACGCTTGTCTCCCTCTTCGATCAGATAGTTCGGGGATGGTGAATGCTAGATAACAACAACAACAACAACAGGAGCATCGTAAATTGTCTCATAAGTAGAAGCTTAAATTTTCAACATTTCTGATACAAATGACAGTACTCGACGTTTGTCTCCATTATCCATTAGTAGACGACGGATGTAAGCAGATTGTGAAAGTTAATCGCATTTTCAAATTCATTGTTAGATTGTAGATTGTCTTTCAGGGAATGAAAACTTTAGAAAATATCTCAAAATCAATTACGACGTTTTAGGTAATCATTAAAATTAATAAAACTGTCCTGTTCAACTATCGTGGACTTGCTCGAGGATTTAAATAACAATGACTTTCTATGACCGTCCCAGATTCACTTTTCACACCTTTTCATTGGCTGCTAATTTAGGCCACCAGGTCGCCGTATGTTCAAAAGTGTCAACACCTAACTCGCCGCATTTAAATCAACCAATGGCTGTCTGGTCTATTTTTCTACTCATCCGTGTCGCTCCGCCTACTTAAAAAGCGAATTTCAATCTGGACAGTTAAAGGTCCAAGTTTAAAGATTCTCGTCTTCTGTTATAGTTTAAATCAATTTCTTGATTCAGTAACACGCTTTGGGAATTGAAGTCTTTTTCAATTAGAAGTTGCTTATCTATCGGTCTTGGCTGTCATCGTAAGAGATTTGTTAATTCGTGATAGAAGCATTATCGGGATATGATATCAACAATACCAAATCAAGGTCTTTTTTATAATCGTCCATCTGGTACGAATGTCGGTTACGACGGGAGATCTTCTGCCTTTATGATGGGATGTAGTAGGGAACCATTCGAAATAGGATCTCCACTCCGAAGAAGTGTGGAGATTTCACCGCCAGGAATGACGGCCGGAGGAGCCATGTACTCGGTTCACTGCTATTATAACTGTAATAACTTACAGCCATCGGGCAGGAGTGACCATTTTCAGGATTACCACAATACTGGGCGTCTGTCTGGGAAAGAAATATTTGAAGAAAAAGAAATTGAAAAAAGCAGAAATCTTCCAGGTTGAATAAAAACTATTTTTTCTGATTTTTTGTACTAACTAACAGCTTGTGGGTATTTTGAAAATCGATTGTTATCAGTGAATATTTGTTGAGTTAATTTTATTTTTGGTGTGTATTTCAGATTCTGAAAACAATCCCACAATTTCTCACAAGTACTCATCAGCTTATTCATCTAACAGTCAGTTAGAATCCAACGACTCCTCAAATCCTCTCCTGGATAAAGTTACTGTAACTCTTGAAAATGAAGAACTTTGGCGTAAATTTAATGCGATTGGAACGGAAATGATAATAACTAAGTCCGGAAGGTAATTATTATTTCAAACTTGCTATTTTAATTTTTAGTTTTATAACCCGGGTCCTAGAATGCTGGTATTCGAAAGGGAGCCAGACCGATAATACAGATAATGTGATGTATACTTGCTTAAAATTTTGCAGAGGTTTTTCAGTTGATAAAAAATGTTTTGGTAGCCTAATTATGAGTCTTGTGATATTATTGAGGGACACATATCTATTGTTGTAAACTTGTTCTTCCAGGCGCATGTTTCCTCCTATAAAAGTTACGCTTTCTGGTTTGGATCCAGACGTGAAGTACGCCTTGGTCATGGACGTGATACCACTCGACAGTTTTCGTTACCGCTACCACAATTCAAGATGGATGCCGTGCGGAATCGATAGTGGAGATGAGTGGGAGAGAGCCTCTTACAATAACAGTTGCCGCCTACATCAAACCCCGAACAACTACCGAAGCTACAACTGCATACAATCTGAAGGTTCTCCTAATTATTCACACCACCATCACAGAGCTTCTTTTACTATATCTCCTGAACACCAGAGCATTCATCCTTCTTCGCTGTCAACTCCACACCACGGTAATTACTACGGTAAAATCTTCGATGACAGCTGCAGCCAATCGTCTTTCAATAAAACATTTTACGCCTCAAAGCAAGCCCAATATCTGAGTGGTAGCGCCCATGCTCCAGCCATGCCAACCTCTCCGTTAGTTGCACCTTTGGCAGAGTTCTGCTCCGGCTACGTCCGTCACAACAATTACGACTTCTTAGAAATGGTGTCCGGTCAGAGCTACGCGAATGCAAATCACTTTACACAACAGAGGCTCTACGTCCATCCCGATTCCCCCTCTCTCGGTTCTCACTGGATGAAACGAATGGCTCAGGAAAGTTCGGTGTCTTTTCACAAACTCAAACTGACCAATAATTTTACGGATTACAGTGGTCACGTGAGTGAAATTTATTTAAATTTGGAATAATTTTTTTTTTAATTTTTAGAGAAAATCAAATTAAACAGTATTATTCTTATACAGATCATTCTCAACTCTATGCACAAGTACATGCCACGATTGCACCTAATCCAGCTACCAGATTCCTTCACCAACGACCATTTAACCAGCGAGTCCCTCTTGCTCACTGTCCTCATGCAGGGTCAGTCCCTCCCGAAGAAAACCTTTGTTTTCCCTGAAACTAGTTTCATAGCGGTCACTGCTTACCAGAACGAGAGAATTACTCAGCTGAAAATAGATAACAATCCGTTCGCTAGGGGGTTCAGAGAGCCGAATATCGACGCGAAGAAGAAAACCTCTTCTGCTGTCAATAAGAAAAAAGCCTTGAAATTGTGAGTTCTTCGATTTCAAGATGTTTGTATAAATAATTATTAGTGGAATAATAATCTAAAAAAATTTGAGACTAGTTATTTGAATTATTTATAATGAGTTTTATTTATCACATTTTCAAGAACGCCATTGAAAAAATTGACTAATCGTCAAGGCGAAAAAAGCAGCACTCCAAAATCAAGTTTGTTTGATTTTCTCAATTATTCACAGAAAAAAACTTTTGAATTCCTATTCAACGATTTTAATAAATTTCATCACAAACATTTAACTGTCATTTTAGAGTCAGTTAAGAAACTTATAGAAAATGAATCACTGCACGGATCAAACCAAACGTTTCTTGATCGGTTACAGCAGGGCGATCAGCAAGACGACATGATTAACGCATACCAAGAGCTTTATAATAATCATCACGACCAACAGCAGTTACAGCATAACTATCATCACCTCCATCAGCAACATCGAAACGAATTTTTACTACCTCAACACTTCCAAAACACTTTTCAATCATGCTCAAGATTATAAAACATTAGCCTCATTATCATCTTTTTCATCACCATCATCGCAACCATCATAGTCATGGTCATTTTCTTAGCCGTCATCTTCCTTTTGTCAGTCGTACTTGGCCAATTTTATCTGCACTGCCAGTAATGTCATCATTAAGAGCTTCCACCACCAATCCGTGTCCCTGTCAGGAGTTACGTCATTGTGTCGTCATCTTTGTCTTAGCCAATGAGAACGAGAATGTTAATTAGTGTCACCATATTTTATGAATAACATTGTTTTTTTTATATAAATATAGAAGTCAGTTTGCTCCAAGTTTTTATATGAGAGCAGTCTTATTTGATCTTTGATACCTTTTTTTTTACAATGAAAGACAATTTATATTGATACATTATTGTTTTGATTATTGTTTTGAAAAGCCAAGATTGATGGACAAAAACTTGGTTGATGAAAATAAAAATTTCTCGAAACATTATTACAGCTTTTTCTGTAAAATTCTGATTAAAATAAGTTATGGAATATTTTCAAACAAAGCTATGATTCAAAATTTATTTGGCATGGCTGTTTGTTATTCGTTTTATTTGATACTAGAGATAGTCCATCAAAGGTGACGGATTTTTAAAATATCATTATATATCATTTTGCAATTGCAGCGCCACCTAACAGCGTTACGCAAAGTTATAACATTCATAAATAAATACATACTGAGATAAGAAATTCTGTATATTGATTTTGTAAAACCTGAATAAAATGTATTAAATTTATAAAACAAGCAAAAATCAAGAAATTTATTTCCCTCAAAACAAACCCACAGATCAGACTGACTCTTTCCGCTGAGTTCAAAGCTCAATTCCAAAGGTCAACAAAGACACAACAGCGTGGCTCCTTGTAATTATTAAAATTCTAGAGCTACAAATCGTACGTCTAATCGATCAAAAACGGCAAAAAATCGCCCCAAGCGATTTCCACACTGAGACGCCTCGCTACATCGACCGCTACGCAGCAAACCACGGCAGACAAAGTGGAACTAACAGTACCCCCTCGCTACGAGGTGTTCTAACGAGGGCCCCAACCGGGTCGAATGTGTCGGCACTACAGGTGGGTTGCACCTGAGTTTAAAGGTGTTTAAAGAAATTGAATTTTAATTAAAGGTGGATTGAATAAGAGTGCATTGGAGATCTTGTGTGCACTGGTTTTTGATCTGAAAATGTTCTCTTTTTTATGCAGATTTCTCTAGATAGAATGTTATGACGTGGATCCGTGATAAGCATGTCATTCGGTACCATCATCATCATTATCACCACCACGCAATCTCTAACGACATCATCATCATAACCACAACCAAGTTCTTAATTATTATTGTCTTATTCAACATAAGTATTCCCGCGACTGAATTTTTTAAAGTTTTTCACACGTTTCCAGTTGCAGACTGAAGAGGAAAAATGAGGAATGAACAAGAAGATTATTAACAGGAAGAATTTCAATGTTTTTCTGAAACACTCAGTTCTGTATTTTTTTTCATATTTTCGACAATTTTTTTCACAATTAGGGGTGTAGGGGGCTGACCTCCTTGCAACTCCCCCCCCCCATCGATGAAAACCAAATACGCAGACGACCTTTAAAACCGAGCAATACGTCGGTCTATTTCTATACAAGTGGAGCATTTTTATGGCTTCGCGAATCCGACACGAAGATATGCTTTATTACCTTCCTGCCGCAGTTTGCGGTTCATCGTAAAAATAGTAAATATATCTGTTAGTTGTTTGTTGGAGTTTTTCACGTTAGAAAGTCTGATTTTCTTTCTGTAAACCGTCACTGAAATTACTTGCTAATTTACTCTCAAATATGGCAATTTACAATAACAGAACAAGTGAAACCTTTACATGGAGCAGCAAAAAAAATATTACAAAATATTTCACGTGTAGCAAAAAACAATTAAATTTATCAGAAATAACAATTACATGTAACAAGGAAAACAGTTACAGTTATTAAAAATAACATTTACATGTAACAAGAAAAACAATTTTAAAAATTATACAGTATTACAGAGAGCAGGACCAACAATTGTAAACTCCCAGGCAAACATGCCCTCGGGCATCTTTTGAGAGAATTGTAGATTTTTTTCTTGAATGAAATGTCGTGGCTATTGAACTTGTGTGCTGGAATAGCACAGTGAAAAAAGCTTATAGAACAATTACCTGACAGAAAAATTACCTAGGACAGTGAATATTGAGTAGAAGTAGAACAAACAACTGACAAAACCAATAACTAATAGAACCCATATTTAGCATAAGCGATACGTAAGAAAAAAAAGTGATATAAAGATAAAAACATTACCATGGCAACCTAAAGTGATAAAAAAACTGATTGCTGCATTCAATAACTTCGTGTCATGCCTTTAAATTTATTTGACATCAATCAAGAGTGTTGAAAGTTTTTAGAAGGCCAGTGAAAGTTATCACTTTAGCCTTCTAAAAAAACATTATGCAATTCATTGTACAGAGTCGGGTTGCCATGGCTGCATAGACGAGTAATATCGCTCACTCTCTCTCTCTCTCTCTCTTGTCATCAATCAATTTACAGATCTATGTAAACATAAGAGACAAGATTGGCTAGTAATTATTCCATGCTCGAGGGCTATCATCAACACCTCCGCTAAATACAAAGACATCGTTGCTGACCGTTCGTTGATATCACGTGCTTGTGCCGAGTGTGTATTTGTGGGTATGTGTGTGTGTGTGTGTGTGTGTGTGTGTGTGTGGGTGTGTGTGTGTGGGTGTGTGTGTGTGGGCTGTAAAGAAAAAATTGTTCACGAAGAGTTCGAAAAGTAAAAGTAGTTTTTTCTAATATTACATAAAAAAACATTTGCTTGCTAGTTTTATGACTTCATTTTTGTGATTCAAAAAAAACTTTCACATTTCGACTAAAAATATTTTCTACTCATATTTTGGTTGCCGTAAATTAATAATTAAAGCTTTTCAAATAAATTCATCCTTCAATTGATTAACATTTAATTTCGTTATTCAAAAATCTGTATTCTTTATTTTCAAATCTTTCGTTTTTAAAATCAAGATTGAAGGCTGATCAAGCACACTTCATCAAACAAGCCAACATGGACAGAAGACTCAGTAGCAACAATAATAGAACTAATGGACAATATTAGCATAACAACGACCTCCTACCAATCCCGGTAATAAACACTTTCTCTCATGATCACCTCTAATCATCATCATCACACAGGTAATTCGAGGTGATATCTATTACTACAACTACTACTACTACTAGGGCCAGCCTAACATCGCTAATTCAGGTGTCAAAATTGTCGCACCTTGATATCGAAATGCTGATAGACCTAACAGATTGTAAAACGGTCGCTCAGTGTTATTCTAATCGGGGATGGCACGTTAAAAATAATTTTTTTTCTAAATTTCAGTTTCCTGTAGGCTTCTTCTGTTTTTCATTTGATTTTTTCTGTTTTTGAATTGTTGAGAATATATTTTAAATGTATAATAAATATAAAAGTGTATTGTTTTCTAATCATTTGGGAGCTTTTATTTAATAGTTATAAAACCTTCACTTATCTATGTTTTAAGTGGGTTTTCCAATTTTTGCGACCAAACAAACTTTTTAAAAAATTAATTTATTAAACTTGGCATTTACATGGATACAAAATATGCCTTATTTATTGTGTATTAATTAAATTTACAAACACAGAAAATTAACGTATCAAAGTACACAAACAGCACACACAACCACATACGATCACATCCACACACACGCTCACATCCACACACACGCTCACACCGACACACGGACATTTAGAAAAAGGCGAAACATTTGATGACGACGCAATAATGGACAGTGAGAAAATTTATCGGCACATTAGCAGCATTTCGTCGCGAGATGCCTTCTGTCCAGCAATCAAGAACAACAATATCGAATGACTGTGTGAGAGGCACGTGCTTGTTTGCTGTAAGACAACACATCTTTTTGTTGGTTCAACAAAATCTATTTGTGGTTTCAACAAAATTAGTTGTTACAATTTAGTTTTTGTGGGTCTGAGTTGATGCATCGTCCGAAACAGGCGGCAAACCAGTTTGAAAGTTGAAGAACTATTTATGGAAACCTTAGTAACAAATCATTTTATGTATTTCCGAAAGCGGCAAACAACATCGCAACAATGTTGTGACTTGTCTTTCGCAACAATTCAAAATAACTTCAATTACTGCAGTTTGATATAAAATTGTTGTCTCCAAAAAGTACATCGGAGAACTGAGAAACTGAGAAAGTACAACTGCATGGAAAAACAAACTCATTAACTTTCTTGCTTTTTTTCTGTGCCACGTGGTCTAAAAATGTTGAAGTTTGTAGACACGGGCCAGGAGTGTTTATTACGAATAATATCAAATAAATAAATATTTTAGAAGTTATAAAAAGAAACTAAACAAAGAAGTAACTCGGAGTAAAAAAGCTTCGTTTAATTTTGTCATGAGTTTGTTTATTGCGGAGCAGTCCATCATCTGCGGCAACCAGAATAGGTATTTATTTATTTAGACGGATATGTAAGGAAAGTTTTACAGATACGAGAAGTTCATAGCCTGTAAACAGGTTTTGATGGGGCGTGAAGTGGTAAGGTCGTTGGCGCAGCCCCGGGGGTGTCTGGGGTTGAACCCCCTCTCCCAAGGGTGCACTCAAAGAGGGAGGTTTCTGGAGTTAGAACTCCCCCGAAATAATTCTAGAATTTATTTAATGCATGAAACGTATTACTTGGCTTGATTTAGTGTAAATTAAAAGAAATAAAGATTATTGTAAAACTTGTTATGTTTGTTTAATATTAACAGGAAAATTTGCAGTTAAAACCTCCCACCCCAAAATATATTCCAAAAATTTGTACTGGATGAAAATATATGAATAGACTGGTTTAACTGATGATAAAATCACAGAAAGATTGGTGCAAAATTATCTTTGTTAATTAGCCATTATATATCTTTTAGTATGGCCCTACTATTGCTTTCATGAAAAATATTTAGGGGTTTTTATTTTTATATAAATATTTGGCAAAAAACTGTTTTTAGAACTTTTTCATCGGAGAACAGATTAAGTGGTTCAACTCTCTTGCATTTGTATAGATATTCCACATCAATAATGGACTACATTTGGGATAAAATGGCTGCTAAATTATCAAACTAGAATAGTTTATTTGTCTAATTAATCCACAATATTTTTTAACATTTAAAAAAATTATATGTTTTTGAATTTAAAATAAAATTAATCTCATTTTTGAAATCGAATTTGATTTAACTTTATTAAAATCTTTTGTTGTTTGATGGGGTTTAAAAAAAATAACTAAAACTGAAAAAAATGTTCCGATACCCTCCAAAAAATATTTGTACAAGCCCTCCCTCCCGAAAAAAATCTTGGGTATACCTTTGGGCGGAGAAAAGGAGGATGTGTGATCGTTTGCTCTACTAATTAGAGGTTTGGTCGGTGGGTTGTCCAATTGTCCCCCGATAAACTAAGGCGGTTTAACATTGCTGATGTGGTTGTAGTTGATGTTCGTGAACGAAAAATTGAGTGAGTATGGATAAACTACAAAAAGAGAAGAAACAAAATAATTAAAATAGAATTTTCCTTACAGAGAAAATTTAAAATGTATGAAAAATGTAAAGGAAATTAATTAGTAAAAGACATTTTTATTTGGTTAACTGTTTTGTTTACGTTCCATCAGGTTTCGAATTCGAAGCTTAAATAACTAAATATTGCAAAAATAAAATTGAAATTATCCAGCGTAAAAATGTTTCATAATCAGTAAACTTGTTTTGATATCACGCAGAACCGACTGAAAGTTGGACGCGGTGGTGAATATTCCAATTAAAACTAATTTTGCAGTGCTAAAATTGCGAAAGCATAGGCTGCGCGCGTAAGCTGTAAAATGGAATTGTTTATGGTGATGATGACGATGATGACGACGACGATGATGATGATGATCTTTATAATGATGTTGGAATAATTTTAAGACTCTGAATTGCAGACATTTTGCATCCTAAAAACAAGCGCGATGTTATGACAAATCAAGATTATGACGTAATACGATAAGAAATCAGACATGCAACATCATCATCCTTATCCTTATCATTACAATCACCACCACCAATACCCATCATCGTCTTTGCCATCATCATCGTCGTCGTCGTCGTCTTCATCATCATCATCATCACCATCACCATCACCATCACCACCACCACCATCATCATCATCATCACCATCGTCATCTTCATCGTCATCGTCGTCGTCATTGTTATCGTCATCGTCATCGTCATCTTCATCATCATCATCGTCATCGTCATCGTCATGGTCATCGTCATCGTCATCGTCATCGTCATCGTCATCGTCATCGTCATCGTCATCGTCATCGTCATCGTCATCGTCATCGTCATCGTCATCGTCATCGACATCGTCATCGTCATCGTCATCGTCATCGTCATCGTCATCGTCATCGTCATCATCATCATCATCATCATCATCATCATCATCATATCATCATCATCATCATCATCATCACCACCCTCATTCTTCAAAATAGCACCATCTTTATTATCATCGTAGCTATCGTGATCATCAGTACATCACCCTCATCACACTATCTGAAACATATCTTCCTCTCTCATGCTCATCTTCCCTGCTCTTTTATACGTTTTCTCTTTCTTCTACACTCTCCACGAAGAGCTTCCAAAAATACACCAACAGCATGTTATCTATTCGGGTCTGTAAGGATTGTAAGGAACTATGCTATAATAATCCACACAAGAAGCAGCTCTGAGAATACGTCCATAAATGATTGGCTAAGTAAGCTACGTTCAACAATATTTACTTTGGCATTCGCTTTAATTGAATCAGGGAATTGTTATTAAGAAGGATCTGGAAAGATGCTAAACGTCATTTCATAGAGTTTATGTGGCGTCTAAGAAAGAGGCTGGTGGAATTTCATGGTTGATTGAGTGGTCGGGTAGCGAGTGAGTGCGGTGAGGAGTGATATATAAGTGAGGTGAATGAGTGAGGAGTGATATATAAGTGAGGTGAATGAGTGAGGAGTGATATATAAGTGAGGTGAATGAGTGAGGAGTGATATATAAATGAGATGAATTAGTGAGGAGTGATATATAAATGAGGTGAATTAGTGAGGAGTGATATATAAATGAGGTGAATGAGTGAGGAGTGATATATAAGTGAGGTGAATGAGTGAGGAGTGATATATAAGTGAGGTGAATGAGTGAGGAGTGATATATAAGTGAGGTGAATTAGTGAGGAGTGATATATAAGTGAGGTGAATGAGTGAGGAGTGATATATAAATGAGATGAATGAGTGAGGAGTGATATATAAGTGAGGTGAATTAGTGAGGAGTGATATATAAATGAAGTTAATGGGTGAGGAGTAAGTGATGAAAACTTGAATGAATGTTGAGAAATACAAAGTTAGAGAAATGATAATTTTCAAACAAACATCTTATTCAGCTGGAATATTCACCTGACAGATGGGTTGAACGAGAACGCGAAGACATAAAAACTGAATTGCTTGTAGTTCATTCCAGGCTGTTGTTGGACACGGCGTAGCTTTAGGTTTCTGGGTAGGTAGGGCAACAGTTTCAGCCATTATATTACTAAACTGTTTGACCTATGACTTTTATACCTAACCTACAAGCACACTCACACGGATACATACACAATATATACACAAGTAAAGAAACATAGCTCATACACACGTACCAAGTACACTACAACGCACACAACTAAACACTAAAGACATAACTTTGGCATACAGGTGTGACTGCGTTCACCTTTTAACGATTATTATTATATTATTAATATTATTATTGTTATTATTATTATTATTATTTGAGTTTTTATTTTTCTTATTATATAAATTATTATTATTAGTAGTAGTATGTCTACGCTTGCATCTTATTGTTATTCTTGTTCTTCCTGTTAAACCTGGGCGCGTGCTTGAAGCATTTGAGAGGATGTGGAAACTTAAAACAGTGGATGATGGCCTGTTGGTGAATCTCCACAGTCAGTTGCCTCAATAACCGAGGTTCGATTTCTGCTAACTTCTTGTAATCTATATATAAATATCTTCGAGTACAATATTCATTTCAGATATAGATTTCAATATAAACTTGTAATATTTTAAATTATAATTTAAGAATGAGTTATTATATTTAACTTGGAATTGAAGATTCATTTCGGTTTTTATACATTTCATTTTTCAGTCACTTGCAGAGGATTAACTGCGTTGTGCTTGACTGTTGACGCAAGAGAATAAGGAAAGGTAAACCGTGTTCTCCATCAAGTGATTTGTAGAAGATTGTAAATTAATTAGATAGATTAATTTTATTTTTTTTAATTTGATTGAAAAATAATAATTAATTCTTTATTGTTTTTCTCAGTTATTTTTATTTTACATTTCTTACTTCTTGCAGCGTCAACCGCTGTCATTTAACACGTAGCTTTTATAGTTCTGTATTTAAAAAAACGGTTTTCGATAAACAACAATTGCACTTTATTACTCATAGGCAAACAAAAGGACTCTGACGTAAACAGCAATTTATCAACTGACTCTTCCAAGTAAGCCCATCATAACAACAACCTAAGAATAAAAATTTCAATCTAATGCTGGACTTTCGCCATCGCTACCAGCATTAAGAATTGAAGTTTACTTTTGAAACTTTCAAACAAAATGGAGGACGCCCACACCAAACACATCGAAGAAATTGTAACTTTCTTCAGGACTGATGCCGACACGGGATTGGACGATCGCTTGGTCGCTGAATATCAGGAGAAGTTTGGACCCAACGGTCAGATGATTATTATAAAACAGTATTATAATAAAATTATAAATAATAGTATTATAAATATAATATTATATTATTAGTAATATTAATATTAATAATAGTATTATAATCAATAATAATAAAAATTACTATTATTATCATTATCATTATCATCATCATCATCATCAAGAATTGTATGACTCTTTTGAACCTTCACTAAGAGAGATTTGAACTTGAAACCTTACCCAGCACGACCTTGCATGCATCATAAGGTCAAATATTAACACGAAGATATGGAGCGTATGCAATGGAATGCCAACTCATAAATAGAAGAACTTCCATGCTGGAAAAAAATTGTTTTATTAATTACTTCAGGTTTTAGTCAAGTGTTTTCTCAACTGTTCATGTTAATTTATTTGTTTATTAAAAAAATAAACATTTTTAAATTAATTTATTTGTATATTTGTTTATTAAAAGCATAATTTTTTATATTTATGTGTATAATTGTTTATTAAAAACCATACAAATTTTTGTATTAATTTTATTTTTATATTTGTTTTTAAAACACCATGAAAATATTAATATTTTGTTGTTTTTTTTGTTTTGCAGAGTTACCTGTAGAAGAAGGTGAGGTTTCATTTTGCATTGTTTATCAAATTAAAATTTAATAAAATTTATTATAAAAATTAAATAATTGGAGTAATAAAAATGTTTACAGCAGTATAAATATTTGTATTCATAAGTAAGTTTTAATTTTTAATAATAAGAAAGAACTTTGTTTTTAACCGAATTATGTTGAGTTGAGTGAGAAAGAACATTTACTTGAAGCATGCAAGAAAGGAATCATTTTATGAATCAATAAAAATTAATGCGAATAAAAAAATAAGAAATGCTGATAAATTAGTTTTCAAGATAAGGTGAGATGTTGTTGAGAGGATGACGATGACGATGCTGTAGAGGTGATGATGATGATGATGATGATGATGTAGAGATGATTATAATGTAGAGATGATGATGATATAGAAATGCTGATGACGACGATGCTATAGAGAAGACGATGACGATGGTGTTGAGACGATGGTGGTGGTAGTGGTGACGGTAGAGCTTGTTGTAAGCTGTTAATACTGTAAAACAAGGCAATCTTATATGAAAAAAAGAACTCCTGTGACAGAAAAACTGAAAACAGCTATAAAAATTCACAAAGTAAATAAACAACAATATGGTATTGTCTCAATACCATCATTGTGGCTGCTTGAAAATAGAAAAAAACGACAATATAACGATGGCGACAAAATGTATTTCTTTCGCAGTCTCTCTTGCTTCGTTGAAAAATAAACATTAACAATTTTTCAAGATGACGAAACGTCAACAAGTAAAGATTTTTATGGCTTGAAATCAAAGGTTTCTTAGATAGTATAAAATAATAGAAAATGAAAAAAAAAACATTGAAGTGACATCGTCTTTCAAGACGTAGTTGTAGTTACAGTTTGGAACGAGGAAAGATCAGGAACCTGATCATGTCTCGAGAGATGCTTGAACTGTATAGTATGTAAACAAGAGTAAGTTATCAAAGCTTAACTTTCATCTGACTCTCTTATACTCAGACTTTTCAGAAAAGAGCGATTCTCTTATTAAACCTGACACCGGAATGACCTTACTGTGCGTGAGGCCTACTTATGATTCAATCTACTTTTCATCATTCCATCATTCCTTGATGAGCAGACTTTCGGTCTAGATTTCATGTACATTTGTACATTTATGTCAACTTTGTCTGAGACTTTGGTAGACTTTAAATGAGATTAGTTCAAATCAATGTAGACAGATAAAACAAACTATAAGTAGGAAATGAAGAAACGTTATGACTTATGTAACTCGGTATCATAGGAAAATCGCTAAGCCTAGTCGTTTGGACCATGTAACTGCCTTAGAGATCTAAATTACACGTTTTCTTTACAACGAAAAGGGGTTCTGGACTCCCAAGACCCCTGTATCTTTCCCTGCTTTATTCCATATAAACCGCATAGACCGCATACGACGTGCGCCACAAACAATGAGTGCGTTTACATTTTAAACATGTGGGAAGATATGATAAGGAAGGAACTTGTTTAAACTGATAACATCAGAATCAACCATGTTTAAGAATGGACATGAAGAGCAACTACATTGTACTTCTTATTGTTGAGCGATACTGAAAAATATTTACACAATTACACAATTCCAAGAGGTGGTCGCACAGTGCACGGATTGGTAAATAAACTCAATAAGTTGTTTAATTGTAAGTTAAAAGTTTATTGGTATAAATACTATAAATATTATATGAGAAATCTTCTCAGGTGATCTTTTCATGTTTGAAGTTGTTATTGTGCGTGTGTCCTGAGTGCTGGTGCATGGAGTTGAAATATCAAGACTGTTTGATGAATGGGTGGGGATAACTGTGAAGTTTATTTGTTCTAGTTAACATCGGGATTTATTTGAAAGCCTACAAAATTTTCAACAAAATGAAATGCAAAGATAAAAGAGAGAGAGTAAAAAAAGAAAACGAGAGAAAGAGAGAGAAAGAGAGAGAGAGAGAGAGAGAGAGAGAGAGAGAGAGAGAGAGAGAGAGAGTAAAAAAAGAAAAAGAGAGAAAGAGAGAGAGAGAGAGAGAGAGAGAGACTTTTTAATTATGTTTGTTTCACAGTTCAAAGATTGTTTATTTGAGACACAAAACTTTCAATGAGACCGAATCGCGATGACTTTAATTTGCCGCGAATAAATTCTTCATTTTCTGTAGCAGACTGGAATCACAACAAGTAAAAGAAAAAACGAGTTTTTCAACACAAACTTTTATTTCAAATACACTCAATTTAGAAATACGAAAGATATTCAAATTAGGTTCTTCGGTTTTGTAAATACCACTAAATTTATTATAAAAAATGTCGAAATCAATTGAATCATGTATTGTCATCCAATATAAAGCTATGCTGAAAGTTTCAGCTTCCTAGCTAGTTAAAAAGCTGGTTAAATTTTATTTGCAAGATTTGCGTACAGAGAAAGATACCCACAAACAAATAAACAGAGATTGTAAGTTGAATAAAAATGTGTAAAAACCGGATCACTCAAAAGTTTCCCATATAAGTTTTCTCTGACACAAGAGCAGACACATTGAGCAGGAGCAGGTTGTTCAGAAATCAGGAATATAACATTAACGACAGCTGCATAAATATGACTATTATTATATACTTTTAAATATAACTATTATTATATAGTCTTAAATATGACTATTATTATATACTTTTAAATATGACAATTGTTATATACTTTTAAATATGACTATTATTATATACTTTTAGTACTGTTGAAATTATTTTTTTTCATTTTGAAATACTTCTTCAAAGAGTTTCGAGTTTTGAATAAAAACGTTTTAACATTTATTCTTCATTTATTAACACTTATCTGATTTAATGTTGTTCAAATAAATTGAAATCTATTTACCAGTTTATATATTTCAATTCATTTAAATTTTAAACAGTTATGAATCCATATTTCAAGTATTTTAATCTGGCAGGTAAGTCTTTGTGGGAACTCATACTCGAGCAGTTCGATGATCTTCTTGTCAAAATTCTTCTCCTGGCTGCCATCATTTCATTCGTCAGTTAATTTTTTTTATTGTTAAGTATTAAATAGTTTATATAATTAATTTTTTATTATTAAGTATTAAATAGTTTATATAATTAATTTTTTATTATTAAGTATTAAATAGTTTATATAATTAATTTTTTATTTTATTAAGTAATAAATAGTTTATATAATTCATTTTTTGTTTTATTAAGTAATAAATAGTTTATAAAATTCATTTTTTATTAAATTAATAAGGCGAGATGTCCAAGCAGTTAATTCTACATTTGAGATCTTTTGTTAAGCTACATTACATTTAAGAATTGATTTTTAGTAATTGTGAAGTTGTGATATAACGGCGGCACATACATACAGATACTTAATCATACGCATGTACAGACACCAATGGATGAACGAGTGAATGAACCTATGGCAAATTAATTTAATAAACAATTATATAAATAAATGAATAAAATATTTAAATAACTTAAAATAATTTAATATATGTCTATCGTAATGTTAAAACATCCGTCCTTGATACGGACAATCTTCTAGTAAATAAATAATGAATTATGTCAGAACAGTCAGTGGCTGCTAGAGTTTCTTCACTCTTTGAGTTTTGCAGTGCCGGGAAATGTTTTCGGAATGCTGAGAAACTGTTCCGCTTATTCTATCGGTTCTTTGCTTAACGTATATTTATATTTTGTCAGTTTATACTCATACTCTGTGTTACACATTTGCTTGTATCAATAGCAGTTTATTATGACTTAGTGTGTTATAATGGCGCATGTGTCATGTGTGTGTGTACTACTGTACTGTACATGTGTGTGCACTGCACATGTGTGTGATCTTGTTTTGAGGATGTGTGAGTAATTATTACTAATGATTATGAAAGGTGTAAACAGTAAATTAAATCCTTCTGTTTATAACACCTGTAATAAAAGAGGTTGTTCAACTGCAAGCAGTTTACAGTTACACAAATATCTGAAGTTACAGTATCAGTCGTTTGTCAGTGAGTCCGTAAAACAGCTTAAAAAAAAAACATTATCATTGATAGAAATTCGCGATGCTAAAATTAGCAAGTGGAACGCGGAAGAATATATGATAGTAATTCTTCCTGATAAGAGCGGACGAAGTTATCAAATTTATTAACATATTTAAGTGCTTCTTTTTCTAATATCAGCTCAATTGAAATAACCAAGCTTCGGCTATTACGACAAAATAAATGTGAGGTTGTGTCGTTGTGAGGTTGTGTCGTTTAAGGTTTAGTTTTTTCCAGAGGTTGTAGTTGTTTGTCACGTGGTATTATTCCCTGTTATGTTGAGAGGGGTTGCTATGACTACTTCTGTTTGTAATTATTTTTTCTTTTAAGAGTTTTTTATATTTGAAGGTCAACTGAAATACACAAATTTAATTCACAGTTGATTTTGTTTCAGAACATAAAGAGAATGAGAATGAAAGGGAGAAAGAAAGAAAAAAAGATAAAAGGGAGATGGAGAGAGAGAGAGAGAGAGAGAGAGAGAGAGAGAGAGAGAGAGAGAGAGAGAGAGACCTCGGCATCACACCAAGATAAATTGCATTTTAGGTATAATTCATTAGGCTTCTTGTGAGTCAAAGAAACGAAAATATAAGTTAAAAATAAAAACAGAGTGAGAAATACAAAAAGAACACATGAGAGATGCGTATCTCTTGCCTTTTATTTTTTCCAGGTGTGGTTCTTAGCACCATAATTTCTTTCTCACTCTTTCTTTCCCTTCCGCATCTTTCTCTAACTTTCTCTGTCTATCCCTATTTATATCTTTCTATCCCTCTTAATATTTGTCTTCTTTCCTCGCTCACGCGATGCTTTCGTCTCCAAATAATTCACTTAGAAAAAGAAAACTTTTCTTCCGTCTTCGAGAGAAAAACTTGTCTGCCTCTCTCGCAGACTCATTCCACCACTCCACCACGTATCTCTTGTGGGCTCTAATATATAACTTGTACAGTACTGTACAGTTATGTTCAGCTGCACGCAAGTCAGCGGAATGCAGGCTGCAAGTTCGGTTAATTGGAAGAACTTTATCGCATAATAAAGGAACTCTGCCACTGCTAGGAATATATTTGCTGAAATGCAAAAAATGAAAATGAATGCATGGAATAATAATAATAAAAATAAAAACAATCTAAATAATGCTCAGTAAATGATTTATTTGATTGATGGATTGATTAGAATGTTCGTTGAAACTTACAGCAGCACAAAACTTGTGTAAACAATAAACAAACAAACAGGAGAACATGCAAGCAAGCAAACAGGAAAACGTGCAAACAAACAAACAAAACCTTTGGTCCACTTGTTTAGTTTTGTACGGTTTTCCCGATTTTGTTCACCCATGGACGTCTATTATATAGACGTCCATGGTTCACCATACTCAGACTGACATACTCACATACACGTAAACACATATACACACGCTTTGATAGGAACAGTCAAAAAAGATTTCATTAGAAAACGAATAAAAATTTCCAGCTCGGGTTTCATAATGTTGAGAAGAAATAAATTTGGTTGAAAAACATGATTATTAAGTTATTAACAATTAAACTATCATCCGTGATTAAATCTTTATTCATGAAATATGAATAAAATTAAACATTCATTTGTAAAATGCACAGTTGATGTATAACGAAAGTGGATAGTGTTTTTGTAAATAATAATTCATATTAACTGACATTTGACAAGTTGATGTTTGTTTATGGTTTTTATTTTTTCTTTAAAGGTATTGGCCTGGTTTGAAGAATCAGATGATCAGATCACAGCCTTCGTCGAACCATTTGTTATCTTACTGATCCTCATAGCCAATGCAGTAGTCGGAGTCTGGCAGGTTATTACCACGCTGAGGTGGAGATGGGTCCATTTTTGGTTTCGGTAACCGGAGCCAACTCAACCCATCACTTACTCTATTAAGCCCAACCCAACTCACCTGAAAAGTTAAATTTCTAACTCAACCCAAATCAACATACTAATTAAAAAAAGTTGAACCCATCTCAACCCAACTCGACCCGACCCCGACCCAGCCTAACCCAAGGATCAACCTAACCTTGCTATAACGTTTCTTGTGGTCATCTAGTGGCGGGGCCACGTAAAAGCTGAGGGGTAACATCAAGCTATCTATTTTAAGCTCTTAGAGATGTTTTATTAGCTACTTTGGGAATAGATTTAAATTTAATTTAACTGCATTATTTCATTTGTGCGGAAAATGCTATGGTAGTGCTAATTTTAAAAAATCACAAATATGATAGTAATCTATTATATAAAGCAGAGTATAATTAAGTTTTTACACATTTTTACTTAACTTGACTTCTCTGTCTGTCGTCAAAATTTGCAATCGATTTTAAACTAACTTCCCGATGAGCTAGAGACTTAACAATTTAAACATACCTCCGAACTGATTAACAATGCATTCTATCAAATTTTCGGATCGATTGAACAAAATTTAATTAAATAATCATTTGTGATATTTTCGTCGAACTATTTATTGTCTATGCTAATATACTCGTTGTTTATGTAGCAGAATGTGGCCTACACAATCGATTATATAAAAGTGTGTTTTTAAAAAACTTTGTTTTTTGATTCACTTGTTTTACTGGTGGATTGATCATTGAACAACTAAATGATTACAAACTAGATTTTAGTCTTTTGTTCTATATATACATTTTCAAATAATAATTATAAAATTCATTTAGGAACGCAATGCCGAGGACGCCATAGAGGCCTTGAAGGAATACGAGCCTGAAATAGCCAAAGTGACGAGGAAGAACAATGTCACAGTTCAGAAGGTCAAGGCCAAAGATCTCGTTCCCGGTGACATTGTCGATGTTTCCGGTCAGATATCATCAATTATTTATTTATTTTTATATGAAATAAATAAATAATATTATTTAGATATTTTTTATAATTCAGTCGGTGATAAAGTTCCTGCCGACATCAGAATAATCAAGATTTACTCGACGACGCTTCGAATCGATCAAGCAATTCTGACGGGTTTGTTGACAAACAAATCAATATAAATAAATAAATCACACTTTTTTAAGTTTAATTAACAACTTTATTGTTTAAAAACAATTTGTATACAATTAGAAATTTATATCTTCCGCGGCACAGGTGAGAGTGTTTCAATCCTCAAGCACACAGATCCAATACCAGATCCAAGGGCAGTCAATCAAGACAAGAAGAATATTTTATTTTCGGTCTGTTTATAAAATACAAATATTAATTTGTAAAGAAAATGAGAATGAGAATTTGTTATATTCATATAATATAACGAATTTCATAAATAAATTATTAATATTTATTTAATGATTATTTGTTCGAATAATTATTTGGGGTACAAATTAATTAGGATACGAATATTATTTAGGGTACAAATTAATTAGAGTACGAATATTATTTATGGTACAAATTAATTAGGGTACGAATATAATTTAAGGTGCAAATTAATTAGTGTACGAATAATTATTTAGGGTACAAATGTGGCCGCTGGAAAGTGCAGAGGTGTCGTCATCGGGACTGGCCTGAACACTGAAATCGGTAACGAATTTAATCGCTATTGTGAATATTAGTTTTCTCACTAAAGATTATCTCATAAATTTTATTTCTATTATTTTTCAATATTTGTTTAGGTAAAATTAGAACCAAAATGTGCGAAACTGAATCCGACAAAACTCCTTTGCAGCAGAAACTCGACGAATTCGGACAACAACTTTCTAAGGTTGATTTACAAGATTAAATAAGTTAACTCATTCAAAACGTTCTATAAGAAATTAAATATATATTTATATAAACATAATTTAACTCAATAATTTAAATAATTAATGGGGGGCTTACCTACCTACCTGCTCAACTACTTACTTTAGGTTATCTCGATAGTCTGCGTAGCTGTGTGGGCAATCAACATCGGTCACTTCAACGATCCGGCACATGGAGGATCGTGGATCAAAGTAAACTCGTCAATAGTTTTTTTTAAATTTAAAACATGTTTATTTATTTATATTGTAATATTACTTTTTATTACTTCAAAGTTTAATACTATTTTGATAACAAAACCTTTAGAAGAAAAAAGAAAGGAGCTATATTAACTAGAATGATTGATTTAAAACGCGACAGTAGCAAAATGAAATCTTGAAACAAATACTTCGATAAATTTGTACCTTTTTTAAGTTTGCATTTAATAAAAATAAAACTGTTAAGAAGATAAATCTAAATAGAAACAATACTTAAGCAAAACATGAGAGGTAGCTAAAAACAAAACACTTAATGTACTTAGAGACGGAAAAACCACCATAAAATGTTTTTATTATTTTTAAAACAATCTCTTTATTAATTAAATATTTTTTATAGACTGAATAATCTAACTAATTAATGGTTCGACAAAAATAATCCAAGCTAACAAAAGAGCATCATGGAGTGACTCCTACGTAACATTTACAGCAAATTTAAGGTCTATATTATCTAATAAAAGAAGATTTTGTTTCACATATTCATTTCTACCTGTGTTTAACTTCCGATATGGAATAATTGGTTCACTTTATTAATTAGGCGACTTCGTGAACAGCATGAACAAATTATTCTCGCATGCGCCTTTCCACTTAGTAAAACCTCTGCCACCCGCTACTCCGAGAATAGCTACTCGGAGAGTAGTGCTTACTATGCGAGTAGCTTACTCGCTCTTCATGCACACGGCCCCTGGAGTAAGTGGAGTAAGATCTATCGAGTATTCAGAGAATTTAAGAACAAAGTTTCAGTATTACAAAGATAGTTATTGGACAGCGGCGAGGGTCAGAGGGTCGACTTAACTAAAAATATTAAGACTTAAATTGTTCTATGCTACAGTATTTTTTCTTCGCCACTTTGGAAAAAAATAATTTCAAAATTTGGCAATCTTAGTGCAAGGTCTCTCAGCCTGTTCAGACGTTTAATTAGAAATTATGGGAACTTTTGTGATGTTTTTCAAGGAGCGGAATAGAAAAAATGTACATATAGCTGTAATCACAATGTTATATTTTTTTTAAATATGTTTAAAGTTTGAAATTAAAATTTAATCAATCCTAGCAAAAATGTATCAATCTAGCTCGCTGCTAAAACATGGATTCATAATTATGCAATTGAAGAAGCATGCCATCAGGAGCAGAGGAAAATAGTTTGATAATTTTAAAATAATCACACATATGACTGTTAATGTTTACTCAATAAATTAAAAATAGCTTGAATAAATTTATTTATTACAATTAAATGCCAACGACGGATTTTATGATTTTGTTTAAGTTCAAAGCAGCTACGCTCGTTAATTAACAGGTGAGCAAAATAGAAATTACTCCATTATTATAGGGTGCCATTTATTACTTCAAAATCGCCGTGGCACTCGCCGTGGCCGCCATTCCAGAAGGTCTTCCAGCTGTTATCACAACCTGCCTCGCTCTGGGCACGAGGAGGATGGCTAAGAAGAACGCCATCGTTAGGAGTCTACCGTCAGTTGAAACTCTGGGCTGTACTTCGGTTATTTGTTCAGATAAAACTGGAACGCTCACAACCAACCAGATGTCAGTTTGTAAGGTGAGTTGTTAGTCGGGACCAATCCTCTTCGTTTTTATAAGTAACAGAAGACTACGGTAATTTTTTATACATGGTTTACTAGCGTTGCTAATAAATCAATAAAATAAATATTATTATCAAGTATAATAATAATAGAGTGAAACAAATATTGTGCAAGAAAAATTTTAATTGCAAATTCTTTCGTTTCCAGCTTTTTGTGTTCAGCAACGTACAAGAAGATCAAATTTCAACCCACCAGTTTGAAATTTCTGGTTCAACGTACGCTCCAGAGGGTGAAGTGTCAGTTAAATTCTTTATTGAATCATCATCATCAGCACTATACTCCACTGCCAAGGCGTATCATAAGCTTCAGCAGATCTACCATCACATTCTATTTACAAAGCCATGCCTTGATCATTATCATTATCACCATCTCTAACAACAACATCATCATCATCATTTCATCATCATCGATATCATTATTTTTATGTCAGGTCGCTGGGAGGCAGAACTGTTAAATGTTCCGACTACACGGCCCTTACAGAACTTGCTACCATCTGTGCTATGTGTAATGACTCGGGTGTTGACTACAATGAAGTTAGAAGATTTTGTATTTTTTTTATTAATTAACTTTTACTGTAGCAATAATTTTTCAGTAAGTCCATAAACTAGCTCTTAAATTTTATTATTATAGTTTTAAACTTAAATAATTTATTAAATTTACAGTCTAAAGGAGTATACGAAAAAGTCGGCGAAGCAACTGAAACGGCGCTTTCCGTTTTAGCCGAGAAAATGAACGTCTTCAACGTGGAAAAATCTGGTTTCAAACCCAAAGAACTTGGCTCCGTGTGCAATCAGGAAATCCAAACAATGTGGAAGAAGGAACTGACTCTCGAGTTCTCACGTGACAGAAAATCGATGAGCGTTTACTGCGTTCCTCTGAAGCAAACGACTCTTGGACCTGGTCCGAAGATGTTTGTTAAGGTGGAACAATTTGTTTTCCAGAAAATGCAATCAATCGATCAATTTTTAGATTGTGCTATTTTTATTTATATTTGAACAATGCCTACAATACAATAAGAAATGCTCAAAAAATATTTTTAACCTATTTCCGTCTCTAGACAATAAAATAAAACCCGCACTGTCAATAAATAATAAACGAAATAAATTAGTGTTTTACGCTCAATAAACAATAATAAATTTTTTAGGGTGCGGCAGAGGGAGTCGTAGACAGGTGTACTTTTGTACGGCACGGGAATGAAAGGGTTCCCATGACCCCGGCACTGAAAGCAGAAATAATCAAACATATCAGGTTCTATGGCACAGGTTTGTAGAACTGAATATTCATATTTATGTTTTAAAATATAATCTGAACAGTTTTCATCTGTGTTTAAATATAAATAGTTATTATTTAGGTTAAATTTGACGAGAGAGAGCTTCTTGGCTGTCAATCTCTCTCGTTCTGACCTGGCTGAAATTTGATATTTGAGATTACATTTATAAATGATGCAAGATAAACTTAAGCGTCATAGAAAAATACGGAGCCTTAAATAATTGCACTTTTATTTTTTTTTTGCAATTCAATTTATTAAAAATTTAATGTTTCAATTACGTATTATACCAATTTTTTTTAAATTCAGGTAGAGACACTCTTCGCTGTCTTGCACTGGCTACTGTCGATAATCCTGTGAAGAAGGAAGACATGAACTTAGAAGATTCCAATAAATTTGTCAATTACGAGGTTATTAAATAAAAATTCTAGCAACTGATTTTCATTTAGTTGAAATATTTGTTATTTTATTATTTTAAAAACGATGCTTTCACTAAAAGTGAGATTAAACTAAATGAAATACAAATTTCATGACGATTCAACTTCCAGAGCCAATGCACTTTTGTCGGAGTTGTTGGCATGTTGGACCCTCCACGAAATGAAGTAATTGATGCTATAAAAAATTGTCGACTGGCTGGAATCAGAGTTATTGTCATTACTGGCGACAACAAAGTAAGTCTCATTTTCTTTATGATGCGTTAACCAGGATTTTTTGCGTTGGCCTACTACTAGGTTGAATTGTTGGCTATATTTATGATCTGAGACAAACATAATGATGATGTTTTAACGACGTTCACTTTGTCATTCGAGCCATATGCATTTTCAAATAGGCAACAGCGGAAGCAATTTGTCGCAGGATTGGAATCTTCCACGACAACGAAAGTACAGCGGGAAAATCCTTCACTGGTCGAGAGTTCGATGACCTCCCTGACGATGAGAAACCACACGCTGTCAGACATGCACGTCTTTTTGCCAGGGTTGAACCAGCCCACAAAAGCAAAATTATAGAATACTTGCAGCTGGATGGAGAAATTTCAGCCATGGTAGAACATTCTTGTTCTTCAATGTCTTAATAGTTTAATTAAGATTAGAAATTTTATTTAGCGTAAATTTTATTTTCACGTGATTCTTGTCAATTCCTGAAAGCCTACAATGTTACCACGTGATAATTTGTAGACAGGAGATGGTGTCAACGACGCCCCAGCTCTGAAGAAAGCTGAGATTGGAATCGCCATGGGTTCCGGAACTGCTGTGGCCAAATCGGCTTCGGAGATGGTGCTTGCTGATGATAACTTTTCAACGATTGTTTCCGCTGTAGAAGAAGGACGAGCTATCTATAACAACATGAAACAATTTATCAGATATCTCATTTCTTCTAATATTGGAGAGGTTTTTTCTTGAATTATATTTTAATGTTTATATTTTTAAAATTTAATTCGTTTATTATAGCTAGCTAAAACTATCATATTCAAACGTAATTTGGATATTTTTTTATAACGAAATCTATAATTTATCTACAGGTAGTGTGCATCTTCTTAACAGCTGCTCTGGGTATGCCCGAAGCACTCATCCCTGTGCAGTTATTGTGGGTCAATCTGGTTACTGACGGTCTTCCTGCAACGGCCCTGGGCTTCAACCCTCCTGATCTTGATATCATGAACAAGCCTCCTAGGAATGCCAGAGAACCGCTGATCAGCAACTGGCTCTTTTTTCGCTACATGGCTGTCGGCTGCTACGTAGGCTGTGCCACGGTTGGCGCAGCTGTCTGGTGGTTTACTCTTTACGATAACGGTCCCCAGCTTAATTACTATCAGCTGGTTATTATTTTTTTATTTTTTTACTTTTTATTAATTATTTCTTGGTTAGATGACTATTAAATTATCAAAAAAATCCGGAATATTGCACCTTGAAAGCTGTTACGAAATCACGGTTTTAGAGGAAACGATGATTATAGTTTCTAACAGAAGCTGGTGCAAATGTAAAGAAAGTGCACTACTTAGGTTTTATTTTTATATCTCCATCTCGTTATAGCCTGGGCACTAAGCTCAAAGTTTGCTCTCTAAAGTAGAACATCATTTCCAACCTCAAAATGTACTTATAATGATCTTTAGCAGTTTTCTGTTATATTCTCCGCAATCCAATACTATTTTAGACTTCGATAATTTTAATAAATAAAATGAACCGTAATTTAAAAAATTTCTTATCTTATATTCACATAACGGGAAAAGCCAGAAACGAAAAAAAAAAACGTTATAAAACAAACAAGAATAAACAAGTTGTATTTATTATTATTATTGCTGTTGTTATTTTTAATATTTTTTTTTTCAGACCCACCACATGCAGTGCCTGGTTCAGGACGAGCGCTTCAAAGGAGTAGAATGCGAAATATTTGAAGATCCGCACCCGAAGACCATGGCTCTTTCAGTTCTCGTAGTCATTGAAATCTGCAACGCACTCAATAGGTTTTCCCATTGTTTCAAATTATATAATGTATTTAAAAAATTATGTTGGTTTCAGTTTAATTTATATAAAATGAAAATAAAAGTTAACAGTTGTGTTTTGCCTTCTTATTTTATGTAGCATATCAGAAAACCAGTCTTTGTTAGTGATGCCGCCTTGGTGCAACTATTGGCTCATGGGTGCAATTGCACTCTCAATGTCACTCCATTTCTTAATTCTCGAAGTTGACTTTTTGTCCGTAAGTTGGTTTTTTAACTTTGTTTTTATTTTTATTTTGCCTACAAATTTTGGTAAAACATCTAGAGGCAGAAAAGGTTTATTAAAGTTTAGAAAAAATTCAAAGATCTGAAAAATTAAGGTAATAAGATAGAAAAGAAGAAAAATCAGATTTTGTAATCTGAGTTTAACAAGTTTTTTTATCAAAAAAAACCTACCAAGATTATGAAAGTATTAAAGATTTACAAATTTGTAACTTCAATTGTGTGTTTTTACGGTATAATATTCTTCAGAATCTGTTTATTTAAAATGTCGTAGTTTGAATAGCGTTAATTTTATATTTATTAATAATTGAATTGTCTACTAGACCCATAATAACTATTAAAATAGTCGACTCGATTTTTCACCCGACCTAACTTTTAGGTATACTGATTATTTAAATACAAACTACTGGCATATCGTCTAATAATAAATTTTTAAATATTTATGTTTCCTGCAGTCTGTCTTTCAAATCACCCCGCTTGGAATTGAAGAGTGGGTTGCCGTGCTCAAATTCTCTTTTCCGGTTATTCTCATCGACGAAGTTCTCAAATTTATCGCTAGGAGAGTAACGGATGGTAAGAGATCACTTAATTCACTTTCATAAGTAAATTAGATCTAAAACAAGTAAATTAAAAACGAATTTTTAAAACCCAATGCTTTTATATGTAATTAAAACACAAATTTTGCAATCAATTTTTTTTTAGATAAAAAAATATAATAAACACACACACGCACACATATACATACATATATATAAACACATATATATATATATATATATATATATATATATATATATATATATATATATATATATATATATGTGCGAAATTAATTAAAATTAACTAAATTAATTGACTTATTGTAAAACTGATAATTGAATATTGCATTGTCTTCTATTTTGAGCATGTATGCAAAATTTGAAAAAAATCTATCGTCAGGAAGTGACTCAAAAATTGATTGCAAGATTTGAAACAGACAGAGAAACAGAGACGACGAGTTAATAAAAGCATTGGTAATAAAAACTATAACTTGTCAACATTAGTGTAGACACAACTGATGTTTAAGTTTGAAGCTGAGGTAGAGCAGAAAGTGAAAAGTGACAAATGCTCTGTCAGTTCTCCATGATTCCATAATCGTTAGGCGTGCCGATTTCTGTATTTCCACGTTATTAGCCAGTTTGAATTAAGCTATTTTATAGCTGTTCATGCCATTATATGACGGTGACAAACTTTAGCTCGAAATGTAAAATTCAAACTCAGAGGTGGACTGGGGTCTATTTTTGGCGACCCAACCCACCTGAAAAATTATATTTTCTAACCCAACTCAACCCACAGTTAAACATTTTTTGTTTAATTAGAAAAAAATTCTATAATTTTTCAATTTGCACTGGTCATCCTCAAGCGAGATTCATCTCTTCGGATGTTCCTTTTGGGCACTACTCATTCATTTTTTGTTGCATGCTTTTATTTCAATTTTTATGTGTTTCTTTAATGTGTTTTTGTATGCCCAATAAACAATGATAAATAAATAACCCAACTCACGCTTGTCAATAAAAAATTGGACATAACCTAACCTAATACAACCCATGGATCATCCTAACCATTGTTTTATACGTTTAAATAATGAATTTTTGAATTTTTACTAAATATCAACTTCAAGAATTTTTATTTCATCTTTAGTGGCTAGGGCGGCAGATCCGATGGAAGAGGGATGAAGATGATGATGATGATACAAGAATAATAACCATTTGAAAAAAATCGTCTCTAATTATTTTTTTAAACATATAAACATGCGGTTGTTTGCTCTTTGCATTGTTTTTTTTTTTAGAATTGGGATTGTTCAAAGTTGTATTTCTTAGAATGCTCGTTTTGTTTTAATGAATATTATTAAACCTTCAAGAAGGACTCACTAACAAAACTGAATCGGTTTTGAGAAGCATAACAAATTGAGAATTTTATAATTAGGGGTTTCCAAGCCTTCGCTTTTCTAGAATTTTAACATTGGTGTATTATATAGGAATGATTCAAATTATTATAAATAAAATTTTGATCATGTACTCTTAAGAGTAGCCACTATGTAGGTAGTCCCCGCTCACCAATCAAGTTGATAAAACTGAACAGTCAGAGGAGGTCCATGGATGGTACCTTATGAGGTAAGTCTAGAAACTTTTGATGGAGGAATAGTCCATTCAAAAGGGATTTTTGCAAATTCGAAAAAAGAGCAAACAAATGAAAATTGAAATTAAAATTAAAGCGATTTTAAAACTGACGTCACAGAATAGCTCTGTGCTACACAATGTTTGAGCAAGATATGAAAATATGAAATTAAAACAAATATTATAGAAGATAAAAATAATTTGCGTAATGTTCCATCCAGACCCCTTGACTTTGGGGTTATTTTAAATCTATATGGTATATTGGTATATATGCTACGTTAAAGTTGAAAAAACCAATAGCCGGGAACAAAAAGGTGTCATTTAAAGAGTCGAAAATCATAAGACTGCAAAATTAAAATGTGAATAATTAAAATGTTGCATAACAAAAATTCAAAAAGGACAAACGTCAAACACTAATAAAATTGCAAACTAAAGTCAAAAACAAAAAGTTTAAAATAAGAAAGTCATTAAATTTTTAATATTAAATGATACTTCACCATGCTTGCTTGCTTTAACCGTACGTTGGTCACATTGTGACGCTTAAAAAACATATATCCTACTTTCCGTCATCCAATCGAGATAAAATTTGGTGTGTTGAATTGCTGTCAATGACATCAAATCTTATTACATTTTCAGCTCTTGCTCTTCTCTCTTGCTCCCGTTTTCTTGCTCTTCCGCTCCAGCTCGTTCCTGTTTCCATCCCCGCTTGCTCTCCCGTTCTCACTCGCTTCCCCGCTCCCGCTCGCTCTCCTGTTCTTGCTCGCTCTCTCGTTTACGCTCGCTTTCCCGTTCCCGCTCCCACTCGCTTTCCCAATCCCATTCGCTTGTCCGCTCCCGTTCGTTCTCCGGCTTGCATTGGCGCTCGCGCTCCTTTTATTTTTCCACTTCCTCCTAACTCCTTTTTGCATATAAAGCATAAAATAGATCTGTTAAAACTTTCACACTTTGTTACGTAAACTAAATTTAAATATTGTTACGCAATAACCTTTGATGTTCATACAGAACAGAGGCACTTTTGGCACTTTAAAAAAAATTAAAAAATACTCCATAACCTTCTACTCTTTGAGATCTACCTTTTTGCCAACTTTCGTTAAAATTGGTCCAGCAGTTTGGATTTGCATAAAAGACAGACAGACAAATAAACAGTCATTTTTTTATATATATTGATATATTTTTTCTCTGTAATAGTTTATAGTCCTTTACACCAGGTGTTTTAAGACTGAAATGTCTGCATGTAGGAAGCAACTAAGTACTTCCTGTCGTGGATCATAATTTGATTCTTTTAACTTTCTGGCTCGCAATTATATATTGATAGATATTAGATGCTATAAATAACCCGTTAAAAATGACGGATTTGTTAGAATATCAACCCGTATAATTTCCATTTTTTGCGATTGTAGTGCTATTGTTGAATGAATAAATTTTGGCCAAAAATATGAATAAATAAATTCTGGCCAAAATTATATGTTAAACTCAAAAAATGCAACATTAAATGAGTAAAAAAATTCCCCACCACCATATTTAAGATTACTTTTCCTAAATCTCATATCCCCCTGACAAACTATATTATTATGTTGCCAAAAAAGTAATAAACTAAATGGTTTAGCTTATGATTAGCTATGACGACATAATGTAAATGCTTGAGCTTATGGCTGAAGCTCTGAGCTTTGTTGATGGGTTCATTTTTCAAAGACTATAAATCTATTACTTCAATGTTTATTTCAAGTAGTCGATGAGTTCTTAGTAAGTATATATATATTTATTTGAAATAAAACGTTTTTTCACAATTATAAATAAATATTCTTAAAAATAGCTGAATTCGTTCTCAAGACAAATTAATTTCTCACAAAAATAAGTTAACATGATCTAGCAATAAAATGTTGAAAATAAAATTTTAAAACATTTTTAACACGATTAGAGTGAATAATAATTGTTCAGACAGCTATTTTCGGTTGTCCGATCTTTCTTTCTATTTGCATCAAGTATTTTTCTTCTATTCCGGCACTCCTGTAAATGTCATTTTGTAAATGATATTAAACTTACCAGTGACATTGAAGTTGCATAGAACTTATGCTCCTCTGATCACATTCAACTAAATCATCAACTAAAAAACTCTAAAACAGTACTAGGATTAAGAACCATGTCACTGCTTACAATCTCACATCACTAAAACTCATTAACTAAAACAGCTCTCTTAGGAGCATGTAAAGGATTGTCCCTGAGGTTCTAAAGGTCTGAATATCTCAACACCAAGATGAATGTTTACTGGCGGTGGTGGCTAAGCGGTAAAGCGTTCGCCTGTCGCCTTGTAGGTCGGCGGTTCGAATCTCACTGGCGTCACCATCGTAGCTTCCTTAAGCAAGGAGTTTACATGCATTGCTCAGGTTGAGTGTCTCGCGGGGTTAACAACTCCTTTCACTAACCTTAAAAAAAAAAAAAAAAAAAAAAAAAAAAAAAAAATGTTACATGGACATGAAGTCCCATTAATACAAAATATGAAATAATTTTATTACTCTGACCTGAGTTCTTGCAGTTTTTTCTGTTTCACTTGTTCAAGTTTCATCTGTTTCTGTTTTGCTTCTTCGCTCAGTTTAATTCCCTCTTTGAAGAATTCGCTTCTTTCAGCTATCCTGGTCTGTTCTTTCTCTCTTATCTGCAATGTTGCTATTTTTTTAAATAGATGCCATAGTTATAAGTAAATTAATTGTTTATGTTTGACTGAACAGATATTTTTTTTGCGAGCACATAACTGGTATGAGTTTTGATTTGCATCTGTACAGATCAGAAAAAAGTCTGGCATGCTAATAAATCATACAGATATTAAGAAACCACTGAAGTTTTTTTGTTTTTTTCTATTGCTCAAAATATTTTTTTCTCCGAGCTGCCCGGCTGGTCTCCCGTATCAGATCTCATGCGGACGCAACTTCACTGGCTTCCATTCCCGCAGAGAATTCAGTTCAAGTTGGGTCTGATGGTATACAAGTGCCTCCACCACACGGCTCCGGTCTACCTGCAGCAATTGTGTGTACCGATCTCAACGCTTGCTGGTCGGTCCCACCTTCGATCGGCGGCGGCTGGCGACTTGTTCGTTCCATCATCAAAGACAACGACTCTCGGCAGGCGCGGATTCTCCACTGCTGGTCCAGTTGTTTGGAACAGCCTATCTGCTGACCTGAGGAATCCAGCTTTGGACCTCGGCGGTTTCAGGAAGCTGCTTAAGACCGAACTTTATTCCTAAATTTATGATTTGACGCGATGCGCTTTTGTGACTTTTTAAAAAAAGCGCATTACAAATTTACATTTAATAATAATAATAATAATATTTCAATGCGGTAACATGTAATTAAGATTTTATACCAATTTAAAGGGTACCTATTTTAAAAACACAGAGTTTAACATGCTCACTCAGTATAACATTACAGGCTACCATTTCCGCACATTTACAATGAAAGTGTGCCAAATCTTAATGTTTTCCAATCTTTTATGAAGAGAGGCAAACTAAGATTCAGTCTGCCATTTTGCTTGACAATAATTTCTGCATGCATCATCAAAGCATATCAATCAACTCAATTTCATAGTTTGAATAATAATTTTGGTAAAAATACCAATTTTGTGATTTCACTTGAAAACTCTTTTTTCTTTCTTAATTGTTTTTCTTCTTCTTTCTTTGCTTTCTCAATCTGTTCCTGTTGTGCCCTTTAAAATTGCAATAATTAAATGTTTGAATTTAGTTAAAACAAATAGTTAAAATGACCAAGATAATAGGCAATCAGCAAATAAACATAGCAACCCACTTGAGAACTCTTTCAAAATCCAGCTTTTCTCTCTGAGCTTGCATTGCTCTGCACTGTTGCTTCTGTCGCGTTTGTAATTCCCTCGCATCAGCCAGGGCAGCTTTCATAGCTGCTTTCTTCATGACTGCATGTGCTTCTTTTTGACGCCATTCTCTTTCCATCTGTTCCTGGGCTCTCTTGACTATCAGCTCTTCTCTTTCTGCTTGTTCATCTCTTGCTTTCTCCTGCATCGTTCTCATTCGAGCAAGTTCCCTCTCTCTGACTGCCCGAGCCTCGTTCTGTTCTCTCTCCAAAGCTGCTTCACGTTCCTAGGTGTATTGAATGATGATAATTAAGATAATATTAGATGAGGATGAGTATATAGCTGATTGATTCAAAGGGTGCCAGAAAAAGTGGTTTTTGGGCGGTGATGTATTAGATAATGATAATTAAGAATTTAAACGCTGTTTCTGGTTGATCAATGTTTATGTATACTAATAGTTTAATGTCTGTAAAAATTTGAAAACAAATTTTCATTAAAGTTATTTCAACTAACAGCTTTAGCTCTTTGGTACTCCATGGCTTGTTCATCCAGCATTTTCTCTTGCTGCTTGGCAATCTCTTTTCTTCTGTAGACTTCTTCGCTTTCTTTTATTAAATGACCTTTCAACTTTTCCTGTTCTTTCTTTCTCATTTTTATTTTTTCTGCCTCTTCTTGGCAGAGATGGTCCAAGTACTTCTGCATGGCCTGGTTTTCTTTATCTTTTTTTTCAAGCTCCAGAAGTCTCTCCTAGAATTTTGGTTATCAAATTGCAATTGACATTAACAAAATAATTACAGTAAAACCCAGTTTTATGTCAACGGTCGACGGTTTCGAGACAATGGTGGCGGAAATATACAAACATGAATTTGGCGGTTCCTATTCAAAAGCGTGGACATAAAAGGGTTGGTTATTTAACCGAAGTTGAGAAAAGGTGGGTTCAACTGTAGTAGTTCTGGTACGCAGTATTACTAAATGACATTATGATTATTATCTAGACTTGTATTGAACATAACTGTATTCATAAAATTTCATATCTATATTAATGTAACATTGTTAAGATACTATTGTTAAACATAATTTCATATGTAAATTATTATATAATATATATATATATTCATATGTACATGCAAAATAATCAATGACAAACCTGCTCATTTATTTCAATCTGTTGCATAATCTGTAATGCTCCAACCAGTTTTTCTTCTTTTCTTCTCTTTTCAATTTCTTCATCAATCTTCTGGGCATTTATTCTTTCAATTTCCATGATTTCATCAAGTCGTCTCTCTTCTTGTTCGAGTTCTTTTTTGATCGACTGTTTCTCTGCCATCTGGACCTCACGAATCATTTGGCATTTCGCATCCAGAATGAGCTGCATGGAATAATTAGTGTTGATAAATAATTTCTGTTAGCACTAGATTCTCATTGTTATTATTTGATAACGGAAGTTTACAGACAGAGTGAACATGTTTACCAATTAACTCTTAAAGTCATTGATATGGTCTACTAATTTGGAAAAAAAGTCATCATCCATGTTGAAATGACTTAATCTGATGGTCTGTTATAAAATACCACAAGATATTTTGGCATGCATCGTGCTACCAAAATGGTAGCTTTTATCTCTTAGTGAGTATAGATAGAGGAGCCTGATGTAGCTCCTCTCAATTAAAAATATCATATCACTTTAACTATGACAGTTATCAAGAAATTACCTTATTTATATGTTAGGTTTCAGAGATTTATTAGTTTTTTGATTCTGATAAAACGAATTTAAAATTAAACTCATCTCACATTATCTGACTGCTCAAACTGATCAGGCCTGGTTAATTAAGTTATGTTCCTAGCTGAATCAGAGAGCTGTTAATTTTTGATGATGACAACAGTGATTAGTGCCATAAAATAACCAAATCCTCATAATAATAAAATAACCAAATCCTCATTATCATAAAACAACCAAATACTCATTATCATATTAAAATTAAAACCTCATTCAGTTTCTTAATCTCATCCTCTTCTTCCATCCTCAACTCGAAAGCCTTCTGCTTCAAATGTTCATTTTTTTCTTGCTCTTCAAGTTCGAGGTCATTCAATCGTTTGTTCTGCTTCCTTTGCAGTTCCAAGTTCTTCATTTTCTCTTTTCTTGTTATCATGGCTTCCTTCATTGTTAATAACAATTAATTTATTAAATTGTATAATAACAATTAATTTATTGAATTGTATAATAACAATTAATTTATTAAATTGTATAATAACAATTAATTTATTGAATTGTATAATAACAATTAATTTATTAAATTGTGTAATAACAATTAATTTATTAAATTGTGTAATAACAATTAATTTATTAAATTGTGTAATAACAATTAATTTATTAAATTATAAAACAGGTTGCTAAAAATAATATATGTACTCATTTTAAATGAAAAAGTTAACTTCTTGTACAATGATATCTTATAAAATATTAGTTTCATATTATTGTAGTATTCAAAAGCTCAAATATAAGCAATTGACAAATTATATTTAATTGTTTTTAATGTAATTTTTTATATAAGACAGTCCTAGAAAATTTAAAGAATTACAGCTGGGTAGTAATGTAATGTGGGAAGAATCTCTATAACATTCCCTTACAGCTAAGCTGTCTCGGAAACTCTTTAGTTTTGAAGCCAGTTTGTTAAATATAATAATTTTGTCAGCTTTAAGCTTACGATGTCTTGTTGTTTGTTCATTTCCGATTGTTCTCTTTGTTGCTTCTTGAATGAATCAAAATCCATTGTGGCAGCCTGCATTAGTCTCTCGAAATCATATCTGTCAATCACGAGAGATTTTTCGGCTGCAGATTGATTCCTGAAACGATTTAAACGCGAATATGGTTTAAAATTATTTGTTTATAATGACAAATTAATCGAAACAATTTAATTATTCCTTGTGTATGAATGTTTGTTATTTCAATTTCAATAATAATTTATTCACGACATATTTTTACTTGTTGCCTGCGTCTTGTTTTTGCAGCCTTCCGCTGGTTCGGTCGAAGGCGTCTGCTCCATTCGAGGCACTCACACTTCTTCTCGTTCTCAGTCTCTCGTCCGCCTCCATTTCCAGCATGGTTTTCCCTCTTTTCAAGCTTTCGTCGAACTGGTCATTCTTCTTGACTTTAATGTTTTCTTTGTTGCTCCCGAATAAACTTTCGTCAACCTGTCGACGAAGCCACAAATATATTCAGCGCTCAAGTGATTTCGTGTCATTGTGCTACTGATCTAACATCGTTCAATAAAAGATTATTGCATTTTAATATCTAAAGTTTATTTCAGAAGCAAATACCATTTTTATTTTTTTATTTAATATAATCTAACTAAGTTTCATTTTTTAAATGTTTTTTTCCTGAAGTAGTTTATTTAATGTATTATTAAAACCATAAAGTTTTCATTGTGTCAAAAACGAGCACAACCATTTTACTAGTTGATGAAAACTACTTGTAAAAAGTCATAGCCATTCAGAAACACTGTTTTAAGAGTATCAACAGAGCAAGTCAAATTTTAATAGTCCCATTTTCAATGAAGTTTTAATTAGTAAATAATTAAACAGCTTATATGTCAAAAACTTAAAAAAAAATAATTGAAATGAAAAAAGTTATAAATTTTTTACAAATAGCTTGAAACAAATTTAAAAAAGAGTGTTAGCTTCTTGCTAACTTGTTAATTTCTCTTTGCTATCATTTTATTTTGTGGGTTTATTTATTCTTAACTTTTGCTTTTTAGAAATTTAAATACAAGACATTCATGTACTTGGGAAGATGAAGCGATTTTCATGTAAGGCCTTGTCTTAGGTCTTTTCTTGAGAGTGTAGCCTCCATTGTTATAATTGTTGTAACCAGAACTTGTAGAATCTACGGCCGATGTAGTTCTTGTACTCTGCCATTTTTTAGCAAAAACTTAGTTATATCATAATTGCTAATTAGTAGTAGTAGTCAGCAATCACAAAAATTGTTTATGTCAGTTTTTACTTTGAAGAAGTTAATAATCTAACCATGTTTAAAAGGCTTGTTTATTGCACTTGATACTGTATTGATAATAAATACTGTTAAAAATTTTCAATTACCACTGCCAAAAAAACTGTTAAAATTAAGACTGACAGCTTGTTTACTGTCACTTGCACGTTGTCCTGACGACGTGGTTAAAAAAGGATTGAAGTTTAGATTATTAGTTTTACTCCTTTCAATACAATTTTTTTTATCAAACAAAACTTTTCAAAATTTTAACAAAAACAATTAAATTGTCAATCATTTATTTTGACAAGTTGAGGTGGTTATGGAAAGGTTCGTAACATGACTACTGTAGGCCAACCCCATAAAATTGAAATAAAATTTGAATATAAACGATAGAAACGATATAACAAATTGTATAAGTAATTCTAAATTTTCAGAGAAAAAAAGAAAATTAAACAGTTTACTGAAAGATTCGGCCAGAAGTGGACAGAACTTTTTCTGGCGAAAAGAAAGCTTAAAAAATTAATAAACCAATTTGATTTTCATTCCTAATTTTTGGTTTCCAATAATGGACGTCATTTGCTGGGAGCAGGGGCGATGACGATGCCAATTACATAGCCTACTTCTAAACCTGAAATCCCATCTCATCCGCCAACATCCAAAAATGGCCTTCAGGCCCTGCGGATGGATGAACGATATTCAGAGTCATCCGATGTGCCTAAAAATAAACAGTTATTCACACTGTTGAAAAGCTGAATGTCACCACAGAACAGGTTGCGCCCCCTATGTTCAGCGGAAGAAAGAGACAGACTGTTTTAAACCATAACTTGTGGGGTTACCTGGCGATGGTCGGGGTTTTTAGAGGTTTGTCTAAGGTTTTTCTCTCCCTTGATCCCTTTTCCAACAAGTTTAAATGCTTTTGATAAAAAAGCGTGTAAAACATTTAAAGGTTTGAGTGCAACTGACCAATTATTTATTGAACAAAACTTTAGAAAAATTAGATAAGAAACCATTAAATTCTGACAAAGATTTGAGAAAATAAATAATCTTGATGAATCATTCGCCAGAGTTAGTAGGAATAAAGATTTTTTTCATGACTGTAATTTCCTCATCGTAATTTTAGTATATATATTTATGTGAACATATTTAATATTTGATACATCCAAAGTAGAACTTTTTTCATTTCAAAATGTAGTTTTTTTTTTACAAATAAACACTAAAAATCTCATTTAATCACTAGCACATTGAAGGGGCAGTGTGTCCTAAACTTTTCTTCCTTAGGCGCTCCTTTTTGTATTTTGTACCATTGTCTGGAATACAGATAATAGGTACGTTATCAGTAAAATCAGAAGCAAAAATCAGGTAAGCTAAAACGATTTATGACCATGACGCTTTCAGTTTTGTAGCTCCCAGCATACCACTTATTACATATTTACATCCTTTGTTTTAAAGCCACCACCGCAGGTCTTGCTTGCTTTCCTCCTTGATTGCTTTCTCGTGGAAAAATCTTATAAGTAAAAATTATAAATTTTTTTACCTCCAGCCTCCAATAAAGCTAAAATTTCGGTTCGGTTGAATAAGCTAGTCAGGAAAAGATTGTGGACTAACAAGCAAGCAAAAGAAAGTTAAATAACTCCATACAAAAAACTGGGGTTAAACTGCATTTTGCTGTGGGAACTTTACTAGTTAGAAAATTTACAGAAAATTCGTAGAATTAAGCTTTATAAACCTACTAGCGGGGTTACCCGGCATTGCCCGGGGCTTGTAGAGGGTTTTCTATAGTTTTTCTATTTTGTTTTTTCTCTCTTATTTTCTCTTTCTCTCTCTTTCTTTTTTTTCTCTCTCTCTCGCCTTATTAGGGCGAAATTTTTGAAAGAATTGAACCCAAACTATAACGGAAAACTGACTCGTTACGTCTTCGACTCTTTGTGCGTCGAACTGGTATTGCAGTACCCACTTTGGGGGGGGGGGTTCACCTGACCGGTTAAGAACACCTGGTTTAACTGGTATTGTAGTACCTCTGAATTGGTCTAAATAGTAAAAAGTACTGGTACTAGCGATAATACAATATGCTACACGACACTTAACAGCGCTTCTTCTGAAATTTCGACTTTAAATTATCTTAAATTTAAAGAAGTTAAATTAAAAACGTTTTTAATGGTATGTATGCTGACATTAGCATTTTAAGTCATTAATTAATGCTTTAACACATTAAAGACAATTAATCAGTGAGTGACATTCAACACGTCACTAGCTTGATATGACCAAGGATATCTTGATATAACAACTGGATCTACAACTTCTCTAGTAGGCCAAGACAGTTCAGCCAATTACGTCATAGTTACATCAAAATTTTTAGAAATATGATATAACTACTATGCTTTTGTAGTTTGTCACATCAATTTATTTATAATTATGATATAAGAAACGGTAAAACATTAGGCCTACTAGAGTAGGTTGTGGATCCAGTTGTTATATCAAGATATCCTTGACATGACACAATAATGTTAGCATTAACAAACGTCATCAAAGCATTCTTTTGTTCGTGATGTAATTAACCCTTAACGTACAGTAATCAGATTAGAAACACATAAAAACCAAAAAAAATGAATATAATTAAATAAGAGCCTTGACGTCTAATAAACAATAATATACATTCAACTAATTATCAAATATTACACTCGGTAATACCTGTAATCCGATTACTGCTAATACCAGTAAAGCTAATTTTTAAAATAAATTATTGAAAGCTCTCTGTACTAAGACCACAACCAACAATGGCCATGCAAATTATTGTGGCCCAGATGTATCTAACCAGGTGAGTATGTATATAAAGGTCGACATCAGCCACAAAAACCATTTCGAATCCTCGTCACTTCGGGTTCTGCTTCTCTTCTCCAACTGACTTCTCAGGTAATTCTTTTGGATGGTTTTGTTTCTAGAAAATAATTGCTTGTGAGCGTTTTTATTATTATTTATTAATTTATTTTAGCTGGTTTATTGAGTAAAAATAAAAGTGTAAGTTTTCCGTTTTAATTTATATTTTTTGGCAAAATATTTAATGGGAAGTTTAGTATAGAAAACGCATTTGATTATTATTTGCAAAGCCTTATTTAACTATAATTTTCTAGCCTGCTAAAACTTTTGTCTCCATATATTACAATGTAGTTAAAAAAATAAGATTTACGTTGTTTACTTCGTCTCGTTCTTACTTTAATTTTTTATTAACTGTTTCAATTTTTTTAACATTTTAAAAAAAGCGTTCTGACACATTCGATTTAATATTCGCTTACTTTGTAACGGCCTCATATAATGAAAATCTAAACAGTACTTTTTCATTCAAATGGTTAAATATTCTTCAGTCAGTTAATATTTTAATTTATATTTAATATATTTTTATCTCTTGCTTCAATATCGATGGATATTGTGTTGCTAATTAAATTATGCCCTTCTTTTTGTTTTCTACATATGATGTAGATGCTGCACTACATCGAAATAAAATATTAACTTTTTCTTCAACAATGCACTGGCAAGTCCAGTAAAACATTCCCAAGAACCAACCCAGTCTCCGGTGGAGGGGTCCTATAAAAATCTGGTTAAGAAAACTGAATTAAAATTTTTTTAAAGATTTTGAAGGAAGTCAAGAACCCTTGTCAATCAGGGTACAACACCCCCCCCCCCCATCTACTTGAGTCAACTTTAGTTTGCATGTATTCAAACTTTGGCACACTTAATTTTTGCTATTCCAACCGACCTGTCATATATGATGAATTTACTCATGACAAGCTCAAGTGAACGACGTTTAGCAGCTGTGCCATCCCAAAATAGGCGGACGTGTTGCAAAGGTCGGCATGCAAATCTTAAATTTTCAAGTTGTTTTAGCTTGTGTATATATATTAACAATTGCAATTCAAAATATCGTTTTTACCATAGATATCTTGATATAACTACTGGATCCACAACCTAATAAAATAGGCCTAAATAGTACGATTAGTTAAGCCATGGTTATATCAAGATTTCAATAAGTGTAAAATAACTTCTAACGCTACTGTTGTTTGTTACATCAATTAATTCATTATCATGATGTAATAAGTAATAACGCAGTAGGCCTAAATCGGTATTTTTTATTAGGTTGTGGATCCAGATGTTATATCAAGATATCCATGGTTTTTACTAATGAGCTGAATTCTTATTTAACTTATTTAGGCTTGCGAAATGATGTTATGTTACAACACGGGTTTTTATGCAAAATCATTTAATTGTCATGATGTAACATTGTAGGATTGTTTTATGGAATAATGTTACATTCTTCCATGCAATATTATACGTTTATTTTATTAATCATCAAATATTTTTTCAAAAAAATTTTATTTTTCATAATTATTATAATTATAAAAATATTTAAATTATTTTTTATGCAATATTGCGTAATATTTTCTAAAATTAAAAATAAATATGAAGTAAACTCCATTTGTATTTATGAGATGAAGCAGTTTTGAAGAAAATTTATAGTTTTATGAGAATATGAGAAACTAGTCTCGTAACATGACACCTTAGCTGTTTAATTTAATTTTACTGAACTCTACTTGAATTCTTTTGTAAATTAAATTTTTATTTTGAGTCGTCATTTTTATCAAAAATCCTGCATGGTAATTAAGTAACCTCACAATATTTGTTTATTAAATATAAATTGAGATTTAAAAAAGAAAAAAAATTATGGAGTTAAAATGTATGTTACTTTTTTAGTGTTCCAGATATGTAAACTCTTTCTGGCTCATGCAAATGGCCTTCAACGAGAATTGTTTTGTCTTGTTCTCTTCCCTTATCGCTAGTTTATCATAAACGTTTCTTTGTATTCAAGGCAAGTTCAATATTCAGTTTCATGTCTCGAGGTGTTAGAGAAAGTAATTTATTTACTAATTTTTTGTGTGTTTTTTATCTTTGTTATGGCGGAGTAAGGCCAACTAACACTAAAAATGTCAGACAATGTTTTTTAAGTTTTCTTTTTAGGAATTATATCAATTTCTCTTGTTTAGCTAATTGTTATATAAGTATATATACATAGTTTAGGTTTCATATAAGCATACATAATATGTTCTACGTCTTTTTGGGAATTAATAGACTTTTATTATTTTATTATGGTTTATTTTAACATTATCTATATATATATATATATATATATATATATATATATATATATATATATATATATATATATATATATATATATATATATATATATATATATATATATATATATATATATATATATATATATATATATATATATATATATATATATATATATATATATATATATATATATATATATATATATATTAATAACATTCATTTAAAAAATGTTATTCTTTAGATTTTCTTTTGTGTTTAAAATGAGCCACTTATACAGGTCGCGTTTGTAAATTCCCAATCCAATATGAATCAGTTACATTGAATCTTGTCACATAATTGCACAGTACAACAATATATATGAAAGGCCTAGATTAAGTGACCTAAAATTGATTAAAATTATAAACCCATTCATGGATTACTAGCAACCTGTTATGATCATAGAAAACATTTCCTATTGTGACCATTCAAGGTCGTCTTTCTATTTATGTTTGTTTAATGCTTGCAAGTATTTGATTTTTAGTTTGTCTAATATATCTTTATTCTCGTGTAAGTAGTGTAGAAATGTTGAGTCTAAACGTCAAAAATTATTATAAATTTAATCTTATTTCAACGTCTTACCAAATCAGACGTACACGAATTTTCAGCCCATCCCTTAATATTGGCAGTCCGACAACTAGACGAAACTAAAGAATTTTAACTTAAAAATTTTAGTTGTAACTTGCTTATAGAAAATATTTTTTATCTATCAAGTTGAAAGGTAGATCTGCGAATTTTATGTTTTCAAATTTTTGTTCTTTGTTGTGACGCGCGCACGACAATTTGTAAATAATCAACATTATTTTTTATACAACATTTCGACGTGTGGTTTTCATGTTTGTCAACATGTTGACTTATAATTGCTTTTAAAGTGACTGAATATTGAACGTTTTGGAAGACTGGATTCGAGCAAAGGCTTGCGAGATGTTATCCAGTACGTTTTAAACTATTTTTAAGTCAAACCTTATTAAAATCGACTAATTAATTTCGTAGCTCGATTGCGATATTGGCAAACTCAAATATTAAAACTGAACAGTTTTTTATCATTTCCTTTATTGTGAAAAGTTTCCTTCTTTGTATCATTCATAACCATCGTTACTGCTATAATTTTCCTATCACTGACATCCCCGACATCATCAGTTGTTTCGATATTGTCCTCGCAAAACTTAATTACAGCAAAACAACTCAACCAAATTGAGTCATCACAGAATTTAATATAATAACAGCTAAGAATTGATTCGAAGTGAGTCATGGCTATATAAGTGATTAACAAGTGATTTAAATTTTAAATAGCTATACTATATTTAAACAAGCGTCTGCCACACCTCTCACCCCAGCTCTCACCCCACCCCACCTCTCACCCCTGCCACACCTCTCACCCCTGGTCCTCCTCTCACTATAAACGCGCCAACCTTCCCACACCTTGTCTTGCTTTACATCTTTAAACTAACTTCTTCATCAGTTCCGCCTTTTAAAACTTTTATTTCTTCAGTTCAACTTTAAACGTCTCATGTTTTTCGAGGTTAAAGTTTAAATTTTTTGTTTTTATGATCTTTGATATTTTTACGGACTTGGTAGCTTCAAGTAATGTATAAAGTGTTCGTCTTCCCCAGTGTTTTTGGTTTTTCTTAATGAAACACTTTTGTCTGCATCATCGTTCGAAGTTCTCATCTTACATTTAGAATCGAAATTAACGTTATTATGGTGAATTTTTATATCATCAATTAACTATGAAGTAATCGAACTTAAATACGAACTGTCAGGCTTAGGAGGAAAAATTTAAAAATCTCTGTCACAATAATAATAATATTTATAACAATTTTAAATATATGTTATATTTTGTGTGATTGCAGTGTCCAGCTAGCATGACGACCAACGGTGAAGTGAGTAACAATGACTGGAAGAGACCCGACAAGCCCAGCAAGTGCACATGGAAGTTGGGAATGTCAGCCCAAAAGTCTCCTCATTTCCCCGATACCAAGTAAGGAAATATTATTATTTTTTATAATACCTGTTTCCTGCTAGTTAACGTCATAAAGTAAAAACAGAATTAGAGATTAAGTGTTTTGTTATTTAAAATTTTTGTATTCGTAGGTACTTTAAGTTTTTAATTAGGAAAGTTTCACTTACAGTTATTGAAACATACATGGTTTAGTTAAGTGCATATTATTCTCAATATTCTCCAATAAATTCTAAAACTATTCTTAGGAGCATTTGTACGCATAGCAATATTGTATTGATATCTTCAATTATTGATAAATTAGTTAGGGTATTTTGGCACCGGAGGTATCGAAGTAATGCGTAGTTTCGGTTGGCCATTATTCTTCTGCAAATGTTGTAAACAGAAGTTTCAACGTAATTTATTGACCTTAGGAAGATTAAATGTTATGTATTTTTTAAATATAATTTATTAATTATAGTAGTTTTTATAATTTGCTCAGCTAAATTAATATTAATAAAAATATATAATATTTGTTAGAATAATTTTAGCATAATTTCGTCATAGTGATGAGACGTAGTTGATGCCTCAATTTATTTTTTCGTTTTAAAACGAAAAGGCGCATTAACGGTCAAGGCTGATCAGTTGTAAACATCTTGTTACTACTGCTCCCGATGCTGCTGATGATGATACTTCTACTTTGTTCTGTTATTGTTGTCGGATGTTTTTCTGAACTTACGGAAGTCGTATTAGGACAGGCGTGGTGTTAAGTAAAAAAAATATCAAAAAGACGAAAAAAAGAATTAAAACTGAACACTTATTTTAGACTTGCGCAACCGTAGCATTCTGTTCAAACTCGACCCACTAACCTACACTGCTTTTTAGATTTTCTGCATAGCATCTTCGTAAAGGCAATAAAACTATGGCGGCAATAATAATTAATAAATATGTATATTATGTATGTATGTATGTATGTATGTATGTATGTATGTATGTATGTATGTATGTATGTATGTATGTATGTATGTATGTATGTATGTATGTATGTATGTATGTATGTATGTATGTATGTATGTGTGTGTATGTATGTGTGTGTGTGTATGTGTGTGTGTGTATGTATGTATGTATGTATGTATGTATGTATGTATGTATGTATGTATGTATGTATGTATGTCTGTGTGTGTGTGTATGTGTGTGTGTGTATGTATGTATGTATGTATGTATGTATGTATGTATGTATGTATGTATGTATGTATGTATGTATGTATGTATGTATGTATGTGTGTGTGTGTGTGTGTGTATGTATGTATGTATGTATGTATGTATGTATGTATGTATGTATGTATGTATGTATGTATGTATGTATGTATGTATGTATGTATGTATGTATGTATGTATGTATGTATGTATGTATGTGTGTGTGTGTGTGTGTGAAAAAACTTGACACAGGACGTCAGTACAGCTCAGTTTGTAGTGCGTTTGATTAAAGTTGACATCAGCGCCAAAGGTTCACTGGCCGCCATGTAGATATTAGATAATGTCAGCATTTGTGAGTAAACTCGTTAGAGTGGAGCATGCAAAAGTTCAGTGGCACATATGAGGTTCCTAATAAATAACCACATTTCAATGTGCTGTGGTATTAATGTGCTGTAATTTTTCACTTAATCAATCCATCATCAGTTATTCTAAGCTTGAAGTTTTTATGTTATTGAACTTCTTAAAATGGCTTTGTCATTTTTATTTACATATAACACCACTTCTTAGGACCTTGTAAACTCAGGCAGCTACGGCTATTTTTTTTTTATTTCCATGCCCATCATGCAGCTACAGGGTTACAGCCCATAACTCTCTTTCTAGGTTTTATTACAAGCTCCTCAACGAGGCATGTGGGTTTCTGGCTTACTCGTTTTTATCTAAGGCTTTCCACTTAGCTGCTTGCCTTTCTGGTCTATGGTAGGTATAACTCCTTCTTTGTTTAGGCAGCACTGGCTTCTCTTTGCAATTGATTAACTGTCACTATAATCTGTATGGAATGTAATTATGTAAACAGATTTCATGTTGTTTTTTCCTGATTTAACTTGTATCTTTTACTTTAATTATTGATTTTGTACCGAAACCTGCACAGATTTTGGACAAATGACTTTGAACTTTTGACTTTTAAGAACCTGTCCTGATTGAAACGCACAACGCCAACTAACTAACTTTTCGTCGAAATTGAACTATTTAAATATTGATTAGGTAGTTTACAGAAACAGATGTTGAAATAGTGTATGTATTTTTCTGTTGTGTAATTTGTTATGCAAAAGAGAAAAAAGGGAGAAGAGAGAAGAGAGAGAGAGAGAGAGAGGGAGAGAGAGAGAGAGAGAGAGAGAAATGAGAAAAGATGCGATTACATGAGTTTGCTAATTGAAGCGACCGAAAAATTCATTATTAATAAATAAAAGCAGAACTTTTACATTTTTAGATTTTTTTACCGCCACAAAAAACAAGTTAAAAAATTATAAAAACGTTTTATAATTTTTTACTACTCGAAAGTCTTAGGTTATACATAAAAGGTCCGACGAAGAGCAGATGTCGCCGTGGCAACAAAATATTTGAGTTACGATATGGCAGGCCTGGTGTTAGATTTAAAAGTTAAATAAAGCTGATGAAAATAAAGCTTATGAAAACATGCAAAAGATTCATTGCGACCGGGAACGGGAGAGCAAGCGGGGAATAAACGGGAGCGAGAGAGAAAAACGATAGAAAAACCTCTAAAAACCCCATGCAACACCTGGTAACCTGCTAGTACTAAATACATTTGCGCTTCACTCACTCATTCACTTTGGAAAGGTCGCTTTTCTAAATTTGACTAATTTATTATAAGTTTAATATATTTATTTCTATTTTTATCTTATATATTTCAATTAACATATTTATATTATACGGCAATATTACTATATGTATTGCCGAAGAAAAAACATTGTTGTTGTTGTTCATTCATGTCCTTGTCACTTTTTCAGCGCTTAGGACCAAAACGTAGGTGCTTATTTCTTATTAGCTTATATACGTCACTAAATGTCATACCCGGAACGGTGGTTGTTACAAACAATTTTGTCCTTGGCTGTGTACTTCGTTTGCTGAGGTTTTCCTTACATTCGCTAGATAGCAGTTGATATAAAATGTAGATAATAATAAAATAATATTTTAAATTTAACGGGCTAATGTTTGCCATCTATCAAAAAACTAAAAACCAAAAAGTAGAAAATAGTTTATTTAATTTAAATTTAATTTTAATTTAACACACGCCTTAATCACCTTACAACTACACTTGCATACAATAATTTTATTTTAACAGGCGCAATTTATTACATTCGCTAGATGGCAATTGAAAAAAAAAACTAAAAAGTAGAAAATAATATTTAAATATTAATCTAAATTTAACAGTCGCCTTACAACTACCTAGCTCCATTTAATAACTATATGAACCTTTACAGGGTCAAGAAGCCAAAAGTTCTTCCAAATGTCCTCCACCACATTCACGACACCCCGATGGTGAGATTAAACAAGATTCCACTTCAAGACAAAGTCAACTGTCAAATTTGTGAGTATTACTTTTTTGTATTTTAAATAAATTAATAATCCCTTAAATGAACTGTTTTAAAAAGGTGGTACGATAAAAATCTTTGATGAAATACTATATTATGTAAAAGCAGCAAAAGATTCATGGCCAGACCCCACACACACACCCTGGCACTTATTATTTAACATTTTCCAGTCTTGAGTAAATTCAGTCGTTGATTTTGAATGAGTGTTACAACTTGGTTGTAATTTATTATTTTTTTTTTTTAAATTTATTTGTTATTTTTTTAAGATGCCAAATGCGAGTACTTCAATCCTGGAGGTAGCATCAAGGATAGGATAGCCATAAGGATGGTCGAAGAAGCAGAGAGAAGTGGCCAGCTTAAACCCGGGGATACACTCATCGAACCTACCTCGGGCAATACAGGTGAGATACCTTAGCATATAGATTTCTAGCTGTTTTTCGTGGCTAAATAAACATATATTTGTGACAAATTAACAATAAAACAAGCAATGTTAAATAATTTGTAAACATATTTTCAAAGGAATCGGAATTGCTTTGGTAGCGGCCGTGAAAGGATATCGCTGCATCATCGTCATGCCAGAGAAAATGAGTCAAGAGAAGGTATGTCTTGATATGGTCAAATAAACATGAGTTTTGAAGCATTATAAAGTATAGCACATTCCCATGTATGCGATCATTTATGAATAAGCTGTTCTTGGAACTGATCTGGCATTATGTTGTGATCTCTTGTTGGAAATTTATAATAATTCTGTTTTCGTCACCAGGTGGATGTACTGAAAGCCCTCGGTGCCGAAATCGTAAGGACGCCGACCAGCGCCAAGTTCGATTCTCCAGACTCAAACATCAGGGTGGCAGACAGGCTGCTCAAAGAAATACCAAACTCTCACGTTCTAAATCAAGTAAGATTCTGAATTTTTAGAATTCATGCCTAAATTATTGTTCCAATTATTTCGTAGCTAGCTAACAAGCGTGAAAGTTGTTACGGCTTGTGACGACAAGTCATTTTCGTAGCGCAGAAGCCTGCTGCACAAAAAATAACACAATTCAAAAATTTCGTTTCCAGTACAGAAATCCTGCAAATCCATTAGCTCATTACGATCGTACTGGTGAAGAAATCTTGGACGCATTCGATGGTATTTATTTATTCTTTTATACAAAATTCACTCGATTGGAGTTATTTCTTCATAATGGATTTAATATGTCTTAAATAAGCATCTTTTTTATTGATATATTGATTGATGGATGGATAGATAGATTTTCACTCATTATTTATCTCTGGCGTGATTGTTTGTACACGAAGGCAAACTGGACATGGTCGTTTGTGGTGCTGGAACAGGAGGTACGATAAGTGGAATTGCTCGGAAAATCAAAGAGAAATGTCCAACTTGTATAGTTAGTTTGTGTGCAAATAATTTATTTAGTGAATGTTATTGGTGCCATTGTTGTCTTAAAAAGTATTATAAATTATACAATTTAGGTCTTTAAGTATATATCGTAATAAACAGTTTTGATATTGTAACAAATAAAATAAATGGAAAATACTGTTTTTGAGTTTTATAAAAAAAATGATTTTTTTAAAAATAATTTAAAACGTTTAAGAAATATAATTTTCTGTTTTTAGGTTGTCGGTGTGGATCCAGTTGGCTCTATATTGGCTTCTCCGCCGGAACTGAACAAAACTGATAAGACGTTCTACGAAGTCGAGGGCATTGGATACGATTTTCTTCCCACTGTCTTTGATAGATCTGTTAGTTTTAAATGAGCTAATGAGCCGTGGCTCTATCAATTTTTACTAAAAATAGAACTTGAAAATTCCGAATAAGTTTGAAAAACACTGCATGAACATATAGCTAATTATATGTGTACATAAACTATCCAAACGTTTATAGAGCTTGTTTAGTCGTTCTTAAGGGTTGGTTAGTCATTGAACTTTAATTGATTTTTTCCTCCGAAGCAACTGAAAATAATCGATATTTTATTGTATTTTTTAGTGTATCGACAGATGGTACAAATCTGAAGACAAGCCATCGTTCACAATGGCAAGAAGGCTTATCAAGGAGGAGGGAATCTTGTGTGGTTCGCAGCTGTTTTGTTGAATTTAATAATTAACTGTTAATAAGTTTAAAATTATTTCAATTATTAAAATAAAAAATAAACATTTAAACATGAACTTTCAAATATATTTTATAATAATATTAAAAAACTGTAGTTTAAACGAAATTTTAACCGATCAGGTGGGAGCAGTGGCTCAGCAATGTACTGTGCCATACAGGCTGCCAAAGACTTCAATCTCGGACCTGACCAGAAAGTGGCAGTCGTCCTACCTGACTCCATTAGGAATTACATGTAAATATTTGATTACTTTGTTTTTCAGTAATTATAAAGTAGTTAAAACTGTTAAGTGATTTATTGAATTAATTTGAACGTTCTTGATTTTATAAACTGAACAATTAATTAAGGGTGTTGGTGGTGATACGGTAGAACGTTTGCCATTTTAGCCTGAAGGACGGCGGTTCGAATTTCAAGCACCATAAAAAACTGTTTCTAATTGTTGTAGTGGTTCTCATACAGATTTCAGTCTTCTGAATCACTCTAAAACATGTTAATTTAGTTAATTTTTTTAAATAAAAAAAACAATTACATGTCTCACTTCCACAAATTATTTCATCACTCTTAAATTTAATTTTTGTTTTCTTATTTGCTGTAAAACAAATAAATATGATAAGAATTTATTGTCTCACGAAGGTCAAAACACTTGAGTGACGAATGGCTCAAAGCTCGCTCCTTGGTCGAAGATGACGTCATTCAAGTAACCAATGACGCGTCAGTATTCTTTTTCGATAATTTTCCTATTCATCAGTAAAATTCAATTTCATGTTAACACTCATCTTATCTTTTATTGATTTTCTGAATGAGCGCAGATGGATGAGCGAAAAAGTGTCCGTCTTGTCCCCATCGAAGGTGTTCCTTTTGAAGCCGACCACCACCGTAGCGCAAGCAGTTGAACTGATGAAGCACGACAACGTAGATTTTGCTGCAATAGTTTCAGATGGGTGAGTAGTCGATTGATGTTATGTTCATATAAGTGAAAGTGTGGATGAAACTATAGATTGTAAGTGTATGATGATGAGGATCTGAGTCAAGACCCACATTGCATTTCTAGTTATTAATAGTTTTTAGAACACAAAAGTTTAATTTAAATCAATATATTTGATCACATATAAATTGCAAAAATGAATAAATAATCTTTAATATATTTATTTTTACTCAATTCTTTCAGTGACGTTATTGGGAGCGTGACTGGCAGTCTTCTAGTAAGCAGTATCCTTAAAGGAGACTTAGAAGTTCCTCTTTCAAGCATTATGAGCAGACAACTCAGAAAGGTTTTTGGTCTTTTCTTTAAATAAATAGTTGGCTTAATAGGTCGTAGTTTAATGTGGTTTAAATTAACATAATAATCATATCGTTATATTTTTAACCTACAGGTGAACATAGATGATACGCTGGGGGTCCTATGCAGCCTCCTGCAAACCGAATCACACGTTCTAGTCTTTGACATGAAGAAGGGTTTGTTTACTTTACATATCTTATTATACTATTGGATTTATCCAATAAATTTTGAAAAAAGAGAGAAAATAAAGAAAGAAAAAACTAACCCATAAAAACAAAGTTTTTATTATAAATCCTTCATATACGATCCTAGATTTTTAATTACTAATTCCTTTTACAGCCCAGAGCCAAATTCAAAAATTAAAAATCCGTTAAAATTTGGTGTTTTTTGAAAAACTTAATTATACAATATCCGATCAAACTGAAATTTTGATAGATTCAATTGTCTCGCAGCCCAAGTCGATGTGCCAAATTTCAGCTCGGTCGGATAACGGGAAGTGAGTTAATTTTGAGACTCAAAGTTTGTGACCGACAGGAAGACAGACAATCGAAAATAATATAAAGGATTTAAAAAGAGAGAGAAGGCTTGCCACAATTTGAGATAGACTAAAACCTCCGAAATTCCGGACATGGCTGTGATCTAAAAATTATTCTAATAATGGACTCGCCGTTTTCTGTCGTTCCATTAATAAGCCAACGATAAGTCAGTGATAACTGGTGATTCAAATCCCACCAGCTCTAAGTGCTTTTTAGAACAATTATAATATCTCCTCTGATTGAAAATCTACGCTCGCTTTAATCAAAATTTATCATAAAATTTGTAAGCATAAATTAATTAAATTATGAAAATGTTTTATTTGCTTTATTTTATTCTTCTACCTCCTCCAATATCTTCAATGATTTCAGATATTACATTTTAAGAGAATAAATCAAAAAATATTAATTTCATCTACCATGGTGAGTCTATGAATTAACGCCACGTCAAATATTGAATCCAAAAGACACAACTAATTCAACATGTTTGATTAATAATTCTAATCATTTCGCAAAATGGCGCTTCGTTTTATAATCAGATAAGACGGTACAGTCTCAACGCTCTATCACATTGTCTCTGTTTAGCCAAAAAGGAAAGCACCCGTGTTAGTTGTTTGTTGTATATACAACCGTTATACTGCCGTATTTATTGCTCTTTTAGATTAGATGACATGTTGAATTACAGTTTAACATGTTACGTAGTTAAGTGACTAACATAAATTTTTTTTTAATTGTTAGTTAAGTAGTTTTGTTTATCGTTTAATTAACTTAAATATTAAAATTAATCGTTGTGAGCATATTTAGAAAATCTTCTTTTACAGAGCATAGTTAACCTTAGACGACTATCTTAGCTAAAAATAAATTACAGCTGACTGACCGTTGAAAGTCTACTTATATCAAATTTCTTTGCAAAATTTTTCCTTTATATAGTAAAAATTTAATCAACAGTTTTCTAAAAGTAGTAAGTAGTGCTAGAAGTTTGCCGTTTTGCAGTAAGCGAACAACTTCACTGTATGCTATTTTCGTATTTTCGTATTTTCGTATTTTTGTATTTTCTAAACGCGTTTCATCGCACAAAGTTATCAAGAGAAGTTTAAAGGTTAACAAAACTGATGAGTTCTGCTGGTAATTCCAACGTTTTAACGGCTTGAAAAGACATTTTCGTTAGAAGTCTCTTACTGATGAGCTGTCACTTTGTCCTGATGGTGGTGGTACTGATAGTTTATGCGTATTTCTATTTATGTACAGTTTTTTTTGTTATAATGCTGTTTGTAAAGCAATTTTTCATTTAATTGTTTTTCTTATGGGAAAAAACACAGTTTTAAATATTAAACATTAATTTTTTTACTTGAAAAAACATAAAATTATTTAAAATTGTTCATTCCAGATTCCGTTAAGAAGCCGGATTCGCTAGTTGGTGAGCTCAAGTGTCTCCACCTGGCCACGTATCTGTCACAGAGGAAGGCAAAGTGACCGAATATATGCGGAAATATATCTATAGCAACGATGCTTATGATTTATGATTATGTTAAGATGATGATGATTGTGATGATGATGCCGATGTTGTTGATGATGCTATAAATGAACATTTTGAAAAATAAGTTCTTGCTAATAAGTAATAAACGATGTATTTCTTAAAATCACTCATTATTATGCTGTTTATTTTTGTCTTTCATAAACTGTATTGTCTTATCTTAAAGTATTGAGGACCGCACTGTTACTTCGTTTAAAGACATCGGTTCTTTCGTGTCGGAAAAATCTAGGATTTTGTACCCCTCATGTTTAATAGCCAGTACTTGTTCTCGAGGCGAGATGTCATTGAGATTCACTGAAGTTGAAAAAAGAAGGCGGGGCAATGCTTTGATGCAACTATCATATGTACAAACTTTTATTCAACACGTTTAGTCAGTAGCAGCCAGTGCAGTTGTGCGAGTACTGTGATATGTCTGTATGCTCCAGTCTAGTCTAACCGGAATCAATCCTCCACAAAAGCCAATTCCCTTCCTCACTGCTCTCACAAAATTGATGACTAGCCAAATTTTCCTCCAAAAAAGACACGTGTCGTTTAGTTTTATTTTCAACCATTTTCCTAATGAATAAAAAACAAGTAAAAGAAAAAACGAGTTTTTCAACACAAACTTTTATTTCAAATACACTCTATTTAGAAATACGAAAAATGTTCATACTTTTTTTTTAATTGAATCATGTATTGTCATCCAATATAAAGCTATGCTGAAAGTTTAAGCTTCCTAGCTAATCAAAAAGCTGGTTAAATTTTACTTGCAAGATTTGCGTACAGAGAAAGTCACACACACACACACACACAAACAGAGATTGTAACCTAAATGAAAGTTTGTAAAATTAAATAAAAAAACTAAAGCTCTGTAGGCCAGGGCCCAGAGGACGCCATAAAAAAAATAAAGTTATAAAAAACTAAAGCTTCAGATAACTTTAATTTTTTCTTTTTTTCTATTTCTCTCTGTTTCTTTTTTCTTCTTTTTTTTGGCACCCCCTGGCCATGTTATAACAAAACGAAAATGTTGATAATTTCTTTTTGGTAATCCAATTTTAACTAAATCATAAACAAATTCAATAATTTCAGGACCAAGTGTGTAATTTCTAAGATAAAAATCTCTGCGCAAACAATTCATAATAACAGAAAAATTACTTTTTATGATTAAATGATATTCTTTTTGCTTCAGGAATAATCTTAAGTTCATCAAAACTTCAAAATAAAAAGTAAAATCATAGATACCGTAAATCATTGATGTTATTGTCTTTTCAATATTATTACTAAAATCGTCTAATTTTAAATCGCGAACACTATTCAAGAACTTCTTGGAATAAAAATCTTCAACATGAGCAAGAGAAAAACGATAGAAAAACCTCTAAAATTCCTGGGCAACCGCTTACTAAAACGTTTTTTGTCCATAAAACACCAACGTATTAAAATTATTTTGTCAAACTTTACACAAGCCACCGCCTGATTATCTTACTTAAGTGTGAGCGGAAAAGCAACTGAGATCGAAAAAAGCGAGAAGGAAAAGTGACCAGGAAGAGGAGAGCAAGCTGGAGCAGGAAAACGTAAATACGACCTGGAGCGGGAAAGCGACTGGGAGCGGGAAAGTGACCGAGAGCGAGAAAGCGACCGAGAGCGAGAAAGCGACCGGGAGCAGGAGCGGGAGAGCAAGCGGTGAAGGGAACAGGAGCAAGAAAGAAAAACGATTGAAAAATTTCTAAAAACCACGGGTACCCGGCTAGTGTGTTGGATAAAATAGAAGCACTGGACTTTTCTGCTTTAAAAATACTTCTCAATGCCATGGATTAAATTAGCTGTTGAGAATTTAAGTCGTTAGGACGCAACTTTAGTGAGTGCTGAAAATTTTTATCACAATTCATGTTCAATAAACTTTTTGATTTGAACAGCGACATTAGTAATACGCTTCTAGAAAATTTGAAAATTCGTGTAAATGAGCAATTGAATGAGGACGTTTTGAAGTTATTACGAAGCCTCAAGGATCCAGCAATCATTCCATCAAAGGCCACTATTATTTTTGCAGGCAATCTAGCCTCTCGTCTTTTTGGGGTCAGTGATGATGTAGATGAAGCAGATCGAAAGTCGCCAAATATTGATGAAAATGAAAATCTAACGTTACATGATGAATTGAATATGTTACTCCAGAAAGACGATTTGTCGTCGGCGCAATTTGGACGATCAGATACAGACTTCAAGTGGCTCAAATCAGACTCAAATCAGAATTCATGCTTTTCAAGAACACCGGCAAAAGAACAGAAAATCTGCAAAACTTATATGACATACTTTTTTGCATAAAACCAACATCAACTGACGTTGAACTTGTATTTTCGATATGCACAAATTTTTGTACCAAGATAAGATCACGTCTCAGTGTTGTTTCAGTTAAGCGTAACTTTAACTGAATTTGGTCTAATAACTGAAAAAGGAGATTTAAGTTAAGTACTAACTGAAACTTTAACTGAAAAATAATATTAACTTTAATTGTAATACTAATAGTAAAAAAAAGTAGTAACTGTAATACAAACTGAAAAAAATATGTTTTCGGAAAGTCCAATACAGAATTGCGCCAAAATTTTATTTCTTTGTTTTTATTTGGTAACCGGACCCACTCGTGTCTTTTATCTATACTATGATTTGCTTTTTTATCGCTTTATTTGCATTTAACGACGTATGAACAATGTTAAAATTAAATTCTGGCCGAAAACAAGAAAATGGAGGTTGGCGAACCCTCTACTGATAAAAGCCGGTGCAACGTTTGGGAGAAAAAGATTCGGAAGCTCACGTGGTCGAAACTTGCGTAGCTCTGTTGAAAAGTAAATCATCTAAGTCATAGACATGAGGAAGTGGCAAAAGAACTTAAGGTTTTGGAGACAAATCGCAAAAAGCTAAAGGCCAAGCGCAAACTAATAGAAAATGATATAGGAAACACGGTTAACCAGAATAGCGCACTGCTTTTATTAACCAAAAAAGAATGGAATTCAGATGCACAAGAAGTGAAACTGAGAGAGCGTTTGCTTAGTAATATCAGTACTGGGTTATATTAATAACTGTTATACTAACTGTAATAGTAACTGAAAAAATTATTAACTCTAATATTAACTGGAACAAATGAAAAAAAATAACTTTAACTGTAATACTAAAAAATATTTAATTGGCTAACTTTAACTGTAATACTAACTAAAAAATATTTAATTGGCTAACTTTAACTGATACTCTAACTGAAAAACCCTAACTGAAACAACACTGTCACGTCTCACTGATATATCACTTGAAGCTCTCGTGTTCTTGAAGTTTTTTTTATAAAAAGTAAAAATGTTGTGATTAAAAAATATTTACTCATGTAAGTGTTATCAATGTTAAAATAGTTATTTTTTATTTGTAAAATTAAAGAAAAATAAAAGAACAGTACAACAGCTGTTTTTTTGAAAATTTAAAACAGTAACAGCTGTTTTTTGAAAAGTACTGTTTTTTAAAAACCCTACCTTGGACAAATCGACCCCATCAAAACGGCTCAAATTGCTGCAGTACTGAGACTGAGTCTGTGGAACAATGGATGCAGGAGCGTCATTTCAGCAACTCTTTGGGGGGCCAAACTTTTTTAAAAACAAAAATTTCAAGAGAAAATTCACGGAAAGTTCAACAGAAATTTTCTTAAACTTTCTACACTTTTGCTTCCAAAATTAGCTGATGACCGGAGGAGGGGGTAGTCGGAGGTACAATTTTCCAAACAATTTCTAAAACTCTATACACTTTTGCTTCCAAAAATAGCTGAAGACCGGGGAAGGAGAGGTAGTCGGAGGTTCATTTTTCAAAAAATTTCAAAGACTTCCACTTTATTTTATATAAAAGTTTTTTATTAAAAATTCTTTGGGAAAGAAAATCGCCCCCTGCCACCCACAAATTACGCCCCTATATGTGTGACTATTCTTTTGTAAGAACTGTACAGGACCGTGACTCACCAATATGAAAATCAGCCAGTAAAATTGGAAACAGTAGGAAGTTGACAAGGGGAGCAACTTTTCAGAGTTGGGCAGTCTCCAGAGAATATTTCAATGTTCATAAGCAAATCATAATATCGAGCTTATAGAAATGCTAATATGTACAAGTATTTGTTTTTTATATTTTTTCAATTCGTCAACTTCAAAGTAGGCCCCCAAATTACTAGATTTATTGGTAGGCCCGTTTCAATTAAATCATGTTCAACATGATTGATACGACCCAGCCCGGAGTTTTTTGCTTAGTTTTTTCTTTTTTGCCAATAAAATGTAAAATAAATAGAAATTTTTTATTTCGTAAATTTTTGTCCTTAATAATAATGATTACTTCCATACAGAACCGGATTACTGAAACGGCCCAGCACCCAAAGATCGAGAGGGTCCAGAGTTATCAAGAAACAAAAATTTTATTATCTATTCAAACCCGTGTCTATTCCCCCCACATTAGATTTTTAATATTTTTCTGGCAGACCAGACTTGCACCCTCACCGCATAAAGTTCCCCTACACCAATGGTTAAGTGCACTTTTTATAGTTTGCAGTTTGCAAATGCTTGAACTTGCAATGTCATCAATGGGAGGGGGCCCAATGCATGGCACTGCTTAGGGGCCCACAACTAACTCATAAATCTGGCCTTGCCACCATGCCAAAATTTGTTTATATTGATCCTGCGGCTTGGTTGTAAAGTTGTAATATACGAATATTCTTTTACATCTGTGTACAAAGGAGGGATAAGCGATCTAGTCATATTGTTTCTAACGTAGCCGTTTCGACAAATACGGCAATGTCAGGACAACGTCAATCACTTTGAGGAGCTTATTAAAACCGTTCGGAAGACAACTAGAGTGTTTTTAAATATCTTGAATAGTTGATCAAAGTTTGACTTCTCTCTAACGATTATAAAAAAAATAACTTTGCTGTAGACAGTTGCCATTGCCCAGTTGCGAAGTGTAGTTCCACGAGTTCGGGGATTAGTATTTTGGTACAAACTTAAACATTTTAATTTCCATAATGTCATGGAAACTGAGCTTGCGTGCGAAATTCGAGAAAAATTGAATAACGGGAAAACGGTTCAAAATTGAGTAAAATGATTTGACGACACACGCGTAATGAGCTAAATAAAACTGTGAGAACCAAATCAATCAAGGATTCTAGTTTTTATTTTGTGTTTATTTATTTGTTTATAATACGCATTGAATCGTCACTAGCTTTGAGTAATGTTAAAAGTAGAAAGATTTATAGTAGACTCTATATACAAATTTCAAATTTTGAAAATTTAAGACAGATCCCTCTCCTAATTTACACCCATGACCACAGGACGTTTTTGTCAACAATAATGGACGTGGACCTGAATACAAATGTGAAACAATACAAAGGCCTTTTATAATTCAATTCAATACAATTCAGCCTTTTTTTTCTCAACAGAAATATACAAATATCTAAAGTTATACTTTTAATTTTATTTTTTTTACATTTAATTTAATTATTTATTTTCTTAAAATATAGTTATTAATAACAATGATGAATAGGTTGGTTAGATACACCAAGAGTGCCTTAGTTGGTTGTTGTGGTCTTGTAAACGTCGAGTCAGTGTTCGTGTAGTTTAAGTAAATATGGCTTCTTTGGAATTTCAAGATGAGAAAAAAGGTCTAATTGAAAATGAGGTAGAATCAATTGAGATTGATTTATCGGGAAGTATCGAAGCTCCAGTACAGAAAGTTGAATCCTTCTCTCTCGGCCAAAGGTAATTTTTGTCAAGAAAGGAATATCAATTATTAATGGGGCGAATAGTCAATAGAGAATAGAGTCTATTTAATAGACCCTATTTAATAGAACAGGGCTTAATAATTTATAGGCAGGACAGATAAAGAAGCTGAAGTTTCGATATAAAACTAATCTAACACCTATTATTATAGGTAATCCTGCAGTATAGCGTCCTGAACCGATTTCGATGAAAAAACGGTTTAAAAAACTGTTTAATAGAATAACCATAGAACATTATCAAAACATATTACGAACAAGTATTTTACAGAAAAACTTACTAAAAACCGACTTTAAGCAAAAATATCCAAAGGCAATGTTGACAGGCGGAATAATACAATTCAAGGAATGAAAAGCAAGGAAGAGTTAATATTCCAATAAAATAACATAATAAAATAATAAATACATTTTAACAAGTTACAAATAAATTTTTAATTATTTACATTTTAAAAAATCAGAGCGCTGAGTGGAAATTTATCTATGCGCTATTGAACACTGCGGAAATAGCGCTATATAAATAATTGATTGATTGATTGATTGGTATGACTAGCGGGGGATCCAGCGTTGCCCGAGGTTTTCCCATCATTTTTCTCTCGCTCCCGTTTCCTTCTCCGCTAGTTTTCTCGCTCCCGATCATTTTCCCGCTCCCGATCGTTTTCCCGCTCCCGATCGCCTTCCCGTTCCCGGCCGCATTCCCGCTCCCGATTGCTCTTCTCTTCCTGGTCGCTTTCTCGCTCGCTCTTTTGCTCTCCAAACGATTCTGCTTGCCACATGACCTCTAAAACTCAAAATTTCTGCTCCAAGAAATATGATAGAAACCGTACCAAAGACAGCCAAGTTGCCAAGTACTTTTACTTTGATATTATTTCAATTTTTCTTGGTGTTCTGTTGCTAATTTATTGTTTTCAATGTTTTTCTATATTTTTCTTAAGGCAATTTGACATAAAGAGCCGCATTTAAAGAAACGGTTTTAGACATGGAGCGGGTTACGCAACTCGTACTTCTAAAGCAAACTAATATTTTTCAATTTTTTTACTTTCAAAATTTTTTATATTTTTTTTCCTAAATTGTCTATTTTTATTTTAAATGTGTTTAATTTTTATTACCTTTATTCCTACTGTTCACTTCTATCGCTATTGACAAATAGATCTTCATCGGGAACTACGTTAACTTCGGGAGTAATTTATAAATGTTCTAAAGTGCTATAATTTTTGTTTTTTTTTTCAGTTATTTATGTTGTAATTAGTCTTTATTTCCCTTATTTATGTTTTATATATCATTTACGTTAAAAAAACCGGCCATTTTTCATCGAAATCGGTTCAGGACGCTATACTGCAGGATTACCCCTATTATAATATAATTATAATTATAAATTTAATTATTTAATATATAATATTATAAGTCCTCAATATAATAATTATATTGAGGTCTTATAATATTATATATTAAATAATTAAATTTAGGGGTAGGGCGGTAATTTAGCTAAGCTAAGCTAAACTGTATCTATTGATTGTTGTTTAAAATACTGTTGAAAACAAAGGGTAGTTAGTTATGAAACCGTGTGTCAAAATACCTCACTTAAGAAATGTCAAGTTTTAACATCAAATACAGTCACAGTTTATTCATTTGTTTTGTTTGCATTGTTTTGTTTTATTACACTTAAATTAAGTGACTCTAATAATCATCTACAAAATAACTTGTAAATATTTTCCCCGTGCTCTCAGATGTGATTTCATTTTTGTTAAAATTGCAATAAAGAATAATTTGTGATGAAAAGGTTTAGTAGTTTCATTAAATACTCTGTTAGTTTTGAATTATTTTCTTGAGTAATCTTTACAATTTTGAGCTCAAGGTAATTTTTTGCTGGTTACATCCACTTTGCTAAATTTATTCACAATTGTGAGTATAATTTTAATTTGTAAATATTTTTTAAAAAAACAAGCTCAATTAAAAATAAGTCTGCTTAACTGCAGTATTGAAAAGGTTTTTAACTAGTTAAAAGCATTTATGTGGAAACTCATTTATTAATATATATAATCGTAGCTAAGTTACCCTGGGCTGTTTGTGGTTTTTTAGTTGTTTTGATTTTGTGAAATAGGCAACTCAATGACTCAAATCTATTTATCTCAGCTATTAACCCGTTTAGGTCCAAAACTTTATTAATTAGATTTCTATTATTTTTTTTTGTTATTTCTAAGTTACTTGCTTATGTTTTAACAGATTTATTTTTAATTATTTTTTATTTGAAAGAAAACTTTGAAAATTCTCTATGCTCGTTTTTCGAACGGTGGTCGTATAGACTACTGAAAACGACAAAATGTTTAAAAGTCAATTTCTTTTTTTTTCTCAACGCAAACAATTATAATATAAATTTTAGGCTATAAACAGAAAAGCTAAAAACACATTTCTGACTTTATTAGTAACACAGTTCAATAAAATCCAAAAATTTAACATTCAATATATCAGTCAAGCAGTTCATGATAGTCGTTTCAGAACCGGAGTGTGCGGAAAGCACCAAAACAATTCCGATGAAGTCGTTTGCCACACTTGGCCCACATGTACAGTGTTTTGCCACAATTTTCCAGCTTGTAGCGACCTACTGTTTTCACCTTTTCCAGTTCGTGACCATGGCCAGTTGCTGAATCTTTCCTATCGTTTTGTTTTTTCAACCGTGCATGAATTCATTTCATCGGTATAAAACAACCTAAACAGCCTATATGGGGGTTTTCAAGCAAAGCACCATTGTGGTGTTTCAAACTCGTTATATATAGACTGTTTTAAAAGTGGCTATTCAAATGACTCTTTTTGGTCCAAGTGCATTTCAATCGTTTTTAGCGTTTTGGTTGCCGCGGCATTGAACTGACCGTATTTGCGACCTAAATTTCTTCACCCAAAGAACCGACACAGTCTAATCCCATCCCATCATTAGTATAATCAACTTCTACGTTCCCGGATATATTACAAAGAATAACATTTCTTCTTCATTTGCTTATTCATCAGTCACGTGTTATGATGCGCCGGGCGGAAGAATGACAAGTATGTCAACCTCAATGCTATCATCATCATCAAGAATTAGTTACATAGCTTCTTTCAACGTGAAAAAACGTTCTGTTTGACGCCTTTCATTTTTAAACTTTACAAACATTTCATTCCAAGAATGAAATTAGCAAAAAACACTATCACCAAGTCAACCACTGCACAACTATAAGCTGAATAAACTAGTTTCGACTCGTTCGCATAAAGTACTCTATACGCCCAACGATCGTAGAACGAGCATGACTCATACATGTTCAGATTGTGGGTTAGTGTAAACACAATAAAATTTAATTAACGTTGCTGTTTACTTTTGAGTACATCCTCTTTCGATATTTCAAACTTTCGTTATGATAACTCTCATGAAATTAGCATAATAAATTTTTAAAGTAATATCGGTCGAAAACCTTGAAAATGCTCATATTCTAACCCAGATTAAAATACTTAATACGAATAAAAAAATTATTTAAAAAATTTTATACAGTGTATTGAAGCTTTCTTAACATAAAACAAAAGTTTTAACAGGAAAAAAATTACAGCTGAATTTTATGCAACGCCAAATATAAGTGCGTTCGTAAAACGTACGATGGTCTAAAACGGGTTAATGAATATTTTTTAATTCTTAAAAGCCTGGGGCCGTATGCATGACGAGCGAGTTAGCTTTTCACCGAGTAGCTGTTCTTGGAGTTGCGTGCGACAGAACTTGGTAGAGGGGTGAATAGTCACTCTGCTGATTGACACATTCTGAGTGTTGTTAATCTGCGAATCACTGATATGTTCTTATTTTTTTCTCAGCATTTCCATAGTTTTTTTAAGATCTTTTGGGAATTTTCACGAGACGTCGCTTATTTATAAGTTCGGATATTTAATTTTAAACAATAGTTTAGATCTTAGATTGCTGAAAGTTGGAATTTGGGCTGTTTTAGGAAATCCTTAGAGTTGGTTTATTACTTTTTAATTCATAAAACACTTGTAAGATTGTATGTTTAAAACTTTAATAAAAAAATAATATCATTTCACCAATAGCGAAATCATGGAAAACACTGCTAAGAGGCTTCGAAAAAATAATTTCAGTGATGAGGAGGTCCGGTGTTTGCTTGAAGGGATTACTCAAGAAAAAGAAATTATTTTGAGCAAATTATCAAATAGTTTGACAATTCGTAAAAAGAAAGAGGCTTGGGCTAAAATTACAAAGGCCATAAACTGCCTCACTACCGGTTGTTTGCGAACTGAGAATGAGATTAAAGTGAAATGGAAGGACATAAAGTCAGCAGTGTTGAGGGAGCAGGGAGATATGAAGAAAACTGGGGGTGGTGGACCAACAAAAGAGATGCCTTATAAGGACTTAGTGCTTTTTATCCTTGGTGATAAAAGCGAATCAGTTTCAGCAATAGAAGGTAAAAAACTTTCCTGATATTTTGTGTAACTGTCATAGCCCGAACAAAAATCCAATTAACAATTATCCAGAAAGCCAATAGAAATAATTTTATTTTCCAGTGGACAATACAGAAAGCTTAGTCCAAGACTTTAAGCAAGAAGTGGAAGACATTCCAAATTTGTTCACAAGTGAATATTGTTTTTTGTTGAAAAAGAAACATTACTGCTTCATAGAATCTTGTTTTTTTCTACTATTTTAATAGTCATACATTTAAATAACATCAGATCTCTTTTTGTTTATTAATAACTAGCAGTGCCCGTAGCGGCTTCGCTCGCATGAAATTAGAGAGTTTGAACCGTGCATCCATAGTAGAGATCAATTTTTTAGGTCTCGGCTCGGCCCGTCGACAACTTAGCCCAGCCCGTTTTAAAAACCCAAACTCCTGGCCCGGCACAGCCCGTCTGAATTAGGCCCGGCCCATTCTTACAGGCTTAGAAGTTCTATATACTTGATGAAAAACTTCGGCCCGTCCCACCTTGACTTCAGGTTTGGCCCGGCCCAACTGAACACCCTAAAATCACTAAAATATCTATATACTTGGTGAAAAACCTCGGCCCGTTCCACTTTGATTTAAGGTTTGGCCTGGCCCGTGTGAAGACTCTAAAATAACGGCTTGGCCCGACCGGTGATAAACTGAACTTAGCTACTTTTAACCGGCACAAAACTTCAAAATACTAATTTTTACATTTGTAGCACTTACAGTTTTTGAGTAGCAGTTATTTTGAAATCAAATAACCCTTTTTTCCACCCCACATTTGATGTCCTGGAAACCAAATTTTTAAAAAAATGTTGAAACACTTATATCATAATTTTTTGAGTAAATACTAAATACTAATTTTGACATCTGTAGCATTCACAGTTTTTGAGTAGCAGTTACTTTAAAAACCAAAGAAAACCTTTTTCCACCCCACATTTGAGGTCCTGAAAACCAAAATTTCAAAAAATGGTGAAACACATATATCCTTATTTTTAGAGTAGAAACTAAATACTAATTTTTACTTTTGTAGCATTAACAGTTTTTGAGTAGAAGCTACTTAAAAAACCAAATAACCCAATTTTCCAACCCACATTTGAGGTCCGGGAAACCAAATTTGTAAAAAATGGTGAAACACGTATATCTTTATTTTTAGAAAAGAAACTAAATAATAATTTGTACATCTGTGGTATTTACTGTTTTTGAGTAGCAGTTACTATAAAAGACAATTAGCCCTATTTTCCACCCCACATTTGAAGTCCTGGAAACCAAATTTTCAAAAAATGCTAAAACACGTATTTCATTATTTTTGGAATAGAAACTAAATACTAATTTTTACTCCTGTAGCATTAACAGTTTTTGAGTAGAAGCTACTTTAAAAACCAAATAACCCAATTTTCCAGCCCACATTTGAGGTCCGGGAAACCGAATTTTCAAAAAATGGTGAAACACGTATCTTTTTATTTTTCAAAAAGAATCTATATACCAAATTTCAAAAAAAAATTTTAGAAAAATTTTTTAGAAAAAAGTTTGTTTTCCAGTTTTTTCCCCTCAGGAGCAAAATTTTCAAAAATCCTTTCTTAGCGGATGTTTACGCTATAAAAGTAATATAAGTTCCAAATTTCACGTTCCTAGGATGAGGCGTTTGAGCTCGGCGTTGATTATCAGTCAGGACATGTTCTTTTATATATATAGATTACTGTTGAATTTACATAACTAAGCTGAAAGCATAACTGTCTGATTTAGAGCAAGAAACTGAAACTGAGAACAGGGGCGATTTTGAAATGTTTTCGACACCGAGACAAGCACCCAGCAGTACAAACAGGAAACGGCTACGATCCAGAAGCTCTTCAAGTGAAGAAGACAACCATGTACTAAATAAATGGCTAATTTCAGAAATGGAAAAAAATGAAAGAGAAAAAGTACTTACGAAACACAAAGTTGAAAAAATTGAAGCACTGAAACTCCTTGTAGAAAGTCAAATTGAATTGAATGAATTAAAAAAAGAAAAACTAAAATGTGAAGTCAATCAAGTACTAAATAAATGGCTAATTTCAGAATTGGAAAAAAATGAAGAAGAAAAAGTACTTATGAAACACAAAGTAGAAAAAATTGAAGCACAGAAACTCCTTATAAAAAGTCAAATTGAATTGAATGAATTAAAAAAAGAAAAACTAAAACGTGAATTGATCTGCTGACCAACTGTTTTAAATTTTTGTTTTCACTTAAATTTTATGATTTCAATATAATTAACATTAAAGTATTTGAAAAAAAAACTTAAACAAAATTAAATAAACTGTTTTTGAAATGTATTTTGTATGAGTCGGTCTCTGGTTGCTTTTCCACTTGTGGTCCGAGCCTGCTCGCTTATAGTTCTCCAACAGTTAAATCATAAACCTCATCATTTCCGTTGTCGCTACTGTCCCCATATATTGCAACGTCTTCAGAGTGAGCTTCAGTGGCACGATTGTGAAAAACAATGCAAGCACAGATAATCTGACAAGCTTTTGTGGGGGACACCGGAAGCTCGGTGTGCAAGCAGTGCCACCGCAGTTTCAGGATGCCAATGCATCTCTCAACACTACACCTCGCCTTGCAGAGTGCCGTATTGTACTTTTCTTCTTTCATTGAACGGACATTGAGAAGTGGTGTTAACAGCCGATCACGCAACATGTAGCCACTGCCGCCAAAAATGAAGCCAGACAGTGGCTTTTGATAACCTTCAATCTGTGCATCATGAACCTATCCAGGCCACCTTGCAGAACAATTGATTATTTTCATATCTGCATCGCAGACTATCTACCCACAAAGAAACATTAGAGCTATATAACAAACTTAAAACTATATTTAAGACATATATATATATATATATATATATATATATATATATATATATATATATATATATGTATGTATGTATTAACAATTATTAATGGTTTTTACTTATTTTTCATAGAAAAAATATACTGCAGTTCTTACTTGTACATTTATGGAATGAAAAATTTTTCTGTTAACATATTCATGTTCATTCTGAGTGGGGCCTTTACATCATTAAGAAAGACACAGTAAACTATTATGAATATAGTAAAATAATACATTATACAAGCTATAGAATGTAATAAAGTTCAGTTAATGACTGTTAACCTTATTTTCTTGCCTGCATAACTGGCGTCAATGATCCCAGACATGGTAAAAAATCTATGCCTGCTATAATTTCATTGCATATAGCCAGGATATCATCACGTTGAAATCGGAATGCTGCATATAACTCCTCATCGTTCATGACGTCTAATGGATTACGGTGATCGCGAAAAACCCGTTGTTGTCTAAGGCTTCATCGAACAATACGGTTTAGTTGTCAAATGAATACAATATAGTAACAGTTGAATTGTAGAAATCAAAAGCTAACAAACGATTTATCAAAAGCTAATAAGCAATTTAAATTTATCAACCCGATTCCTACCTTTTCAATAAAGTATTCGAATATAAAGTTAACAATATCACTATAAACTTTAAAATCATTTATCGAGGACCGAGGTGTCTAACAAACCAACTAGTAACTGAACTGACTGCCAACTCTACTCTTTTGCACCTTTTTTCAGAATTAAAAGTTTAAACTTTCCTGGAGGCTTGCAAGTTAAAGAATGGTTTTTCCAGTCAAGAGAAGGTCTCAAACCATGGGCCGATTTTGCCAATGCACAAAAATTTTCAGTACCCAAGACGGTTGCCGAAGGTGGTCACAGGATGCTTAAAAATGTCACCAGGTTCAGAAGCAACTACTTCTATGTTTTCCTTGGACTTATTGCATTCTGCCTGTAAGTCAATTTAAATTTGCTTAGAAGCTCTTCCAAGATTTTGAATATTTAAAGTTTATTTATGAAAATAATTATTGGTTTTATTGAATGTTTTTTGTTTTTCAAATGTTAAATGGCGGCATTGTTCTAAAATACTGTAAATTCTGAATCGGTTCACATAGTTCTTAAAAAATTTTTTTTACTGTGCATTTTACATTTGCTCAAATGTTCAGTTAACAATTTTAAGTTCCTTCTTAATCTAAGAATAACAGTTTGATTGACCAGCTTCACAAAGTTTGAATATGTTCTAATTAAGAGATTACTTATAGTCTCAATTTTGAGACATTAATTAGATATTTTTATATAACAATTTGTTGGACAAAATGAGACGGTCACCAAAGCGAGTTCTTATAAGATTCATCGAAAGAAAATTATTTCCCCGTGAGAAGATGCCCAATAAAATAAAATTCATAAATAAATTAAAATTTGATTGAAACGATAGAGACAACAAACATGGAAATTAATTAATCAATTTGTTAGCTAGCCTATGTTTAAAATATGCGAGATCCATGATTTCAATCTTATGACTGTTGTTTAGACCGATTAGAATGATCGCGACGCATTTGTTGTTTTAGGAATTTTATATAAATTTTCACGTCACTCTGAGAAAGTTTCTTTTTAAATAAATATAATAATATTAATATTATTATATAGTTACTAAGACATCAATTATTTGCACAAAGGTTAACCTCTCCACTGTTGTTGATTGCTCTTGGAGGGCTTGTGGGAGCTTGTTATACGATTAAAGTCAAGAATGCTAACAAAAAGATTGTTGTCATGGGTCGGTGATGATTTTCATTTTCAGTTAAACTATTTTTAAATAATTTGTATTAAATGTGATTGATTGTAAATATCGCTTGTTTTTTAATCACAATTAGATTGTTCAAATTACAAAGCAACTGTTATTGAATTTTTATTTTGTTATGCCACTGAATGAGATTGAATATATACTATAAAACAATATTTTTTTGTTTAATAATTTGAGATTTTTTAAAATTTGTGAAAAAATTTTCCAGGCAAAGAGTTGAGTATGGCACAACAATACGCTGCGGTCGGCATTCTTTCGTTTCCCATTTTCTGGGTAGCTGGAGCTGGTTCAGCTCTTTTCTGGATACTCGGTGAGTTGTTGGTTATATAATGAGTGATAATAATGATAATAATAACAATGCGATTGGTATTGTATCATCACATAAATTTACTTGTGGAAATACAGACGAATGAATTGCCGATGCAGTGAGTGAATATAAATGCACAGCCAGGGAGACTGTATGTAATGTGGGTGCGAGGTTGTGGCAATGAAGTGAATGCCATTGAAAATTGGGGATTCAATGGTTGTAATTTACTTGCTATGGAATCAAGTTTTTCGTGCTTAATCCAGATTTATTTTGTTTCCTGAGGCTTTAGTGGTTTCAGCTTCCTCTAATGACTGCAAGTTTAAGCTAGGCTCACAAAAGCTCTTCTAATCCCCACTCTATGCAAGAACTGCCAACATCAACTTGAAATATTTAAAGAGAAAGAAGATTTTTTTTTATAAAACTTAAACTAATAAATAAAAGAATTTTGTATTAATAATATTATTAAATTTACATAACTGTTGAAACACAGGAGCCTCCATGGTGGTGATCATGCTGCATGCCATCTTTCACAGTGTTACCGAGGACGATGGAATTTTCGACCTACAAGCCGAAGAAGTGTGAACCTTGCACTGACCGACGATTGATAGAGAAAAATTTATATTTTAATCTCAAGAAATCATTTATTTCTGACGTGCATCGATTTTGTTCTTTTTTCCTTCTATATGACAGCTGTGTAATAGAAATTTCTGGAAATCTTTCTTTCAATGATTCACTGCAACATTTTTCTAGGGAAATTTGAATGAGTTGATGCTTGTCTGCTTCATTATTTGTTCCTTTTTTTTTAATTATTTTTCACTTTTACTCACTTTAATGGCTGTGTTTGGGACATTTCTTGGATGCTTATTTTTCGAATTAGTTACTTATTTCATTTCATCATTATTGTCTAAAAGAATTAAAATTGTAAATCACGTGCAAGTTTGATTGCATAGAAAAAAGAATCTCTATATAAAAAGAAAAATCTTCTGTGATGTTGTAAATAATTCAATATATACTTGTATGCATATCATTTCTTTGCTTGTGAAGCGATAAAGACATTTTTGAAGTTACGCCAAAAAGTGATCACAAAAGTTGCTATTTTGCCTAAGCAAAACTCTTTTATGGCCCATTCATTCGAACCTTAATGGTCGTTCGACTGACCCCCCGGGCTCAATATAAATGTAATTCCGTGAAGAAACGAAAAGTCGATGCTGAATAAAAGACGGAGAATGTTACGGCTGGAATAATGCTTCGGTCGATTCAGTGTATGTTCTTATCTGCTAGTGGCAGACGGGCCGCTGCTTAGAATGGTGAGGAAGGTGGTCGGTAACATCCGTTAACACAAAAGATCAGTCGTGTGGAAGCATTTACTCGCCAGATGATCTCTACCGTTATAACGCGCGATAGATCATATGTCTGTAACACAAAGAACTAAAAAAAAACGAAATTGATGCGTATCTTCCTGTAGACTGGGGTAAAAAAACATTTGGAGGGGAGATTGAAATTGTCCTGGGGACGGCTCGGGTGAAAAGTCGTTTGAATCTAATTAATTGATGAGAAAAAGAACGCTTTATGTCGTGTAAGTTCGTAATTTTGACAGAAAGAAGGAACAGCGCACACCTCTAGTTCACGCATCTTCATCTGTATAACTTCTTGGTTGTAATAAAAGTCTCTTAGTCTAAATTAGTCTCTTAGTCCAAACCGTCTAAACTGTCTTATTGACAGATACAGACGTTAATCAACTCACACAAACACAAAGTCTCTTAGTGTTTCAAGAGCTAGCGGTTATTAACCATTTAATGTTGCTAGTTATTTCTAAATCTAAGTTTTCAACAGATTTTAAAAGTCCGTTGAAGCTCATTTTATAAAACTTTAGGTAGAACACAACAACTAAACTAATTACTACTTTATAATGGGCCAGACCAGGCTGAATAGGCATGCTCAGATGACCATCAATCGCGACCTTAACATTAGTGAAGAAACCGTCATCGACATAAAGTAACATGGTCTAGAGTGGTTCAGAAGGCTGAAGCCTGTGTGAGAACCACTACAACATTTAGAGGCAGTTGTTTATGGTGCGTGCCTCCCCACACCCCCTGCGGACGCTGATGACGCGGTGAGATTCGAACCGCCGACCTTTAGGCCAACAGGCGAACGCTTTACCACATGACCACCAGCGACATTTTTTCATATTGTAATTTATTGTTTCAAATTAAATGTCTTATTGTTTGTTATTACTAATTATTTTTTTTATAATAATTTAAAATCCTTTACACCAGGTGTTTTAAGACTGTAATGGCTCTTTGTTGGAAGCACCTAAGTACTTCCTGTCGTGGATCACAATCCGATCCCTTCAACTCCTCCCTCCTCCTCTCCCCATACCCGGGACTCGCCCACAAGAGCATTACTAATTATTGCTCAAACTGTCCTTAAAGCTTGACTTTTGTAGGTCATAAATTTCCCAGTTAAACTCCTTACTGACCAGTTTCTCCCCCGGGCCCCCCGAACAAATTTCTGGCTGCACCCCTATCCATAGCTGAAAACCAGGGGCGTTATTTAAGAGACTGCTCCCCCCAAGAACTTTTACTTAAAATTTTATCTATTTTAGTAATAAAAAGTTAAAGTTTATAGACACATTTTTTAAAAATAGCTATGATTTTCTGCCTTCTATTCAAGAAAGAAAAGTCTGGTATTGTGAAGATGAAATGTTAAAACCCGGATCCTTTCACTCCAGCCCCCATGCTTTTCATGCCTCCCTATTTCATAGCAAAAATTACGCTCACGCAGAAGACATCTTTATAACATATTAACGGAGTGACAACAACGTTCTATTTGCTACCACATAACATTATTCAATTTTGTTTAAGTCTATTTTTATTCAAATGTGTAAGATATATCCATTTGCTCTTTTTTATTTAATTATTCAGCTTATTCGTAATTCTAGTTTTTATCTTGAGCTTATTTTCAAAATTTTTTGATATAATTTTTAACATATTCGTAACCTAATTATTTACAAATAAACTGATTGAATCTGTAAAATCATGTGTTTATCAAAATAATCATTGTTGGCACTTTTAGAAACAAACACTCTTTTTCTGTTGAGGACACATCTTTTATTTCCACCGTCACCATCATTGCCACCATATTAATATAATCAACACATCATCGTAATAACATAACATCATCACTACCATCACCATCATACTCACCATCATCATCATCACTACCATCACCATAATTTCCACCACAATCATCATCATCGTCATCGTCATCGTCATCGTCATCGTCATCGTCATCGTCATCGTCATCGTCATCGTCATCGTCATCGTCATCGTCATCGTCATCGTCATCGTCATCGTCATCGTCATCGTCATCGTCATCGTCATCGTCATCGTCATCGTCATCGTCATCGTCATCGTCATCGTCATCGTCATCGTCATCGTCATCGTCATCGTCATCGTCATCGTCATCGTCATCGTCATCGTCATCATCATCATCATCATCATCATCATCGTCATCATCATCATCATCACTACCATTACTATCACCACCAAACTACAATCACCATCATTCCCACCACCATCATCATCATACCCTATGCGAACGATGCCAAAAAATTCCATCTCCGAAAAACTTATTTAATTCTTTTTTGCCGACCGGTCGTTGAATGAACGTTAATGAAATTTAGGAACCTTTCGACCATGTTTGTTAATAATTCAACGCCTCCTAATCGAGTTACACGCTTCATTTGCTTCTCTACACGATGTCGCCTTTATTTACCACAAAAATGTGAAAAAAGAAACGAATTTTCAGTGAAGCGTAATTTAAATTCCCCTCTGTTCACTAGCTAATAACTGAAACATAACTAAGCTTATTAAAACAATTTCATACAAATTTACATTGTACTTTTTTTATTAACTTCTAATTTCTGTTTCTATTTCTTCCAATAAATTTTTGAGTCACTTATTGATGATAGATTTTCTTCAAATTTTTGTATCTTGCTTGATGACAATGCAATATTCAATAATTAATTTTGCAATAAGTCAATTAATTTAGTTAATCTTAATTTTGTATACTGTGACTTAATTCAAAAAAATGTAATAAATGATTTTAAATTTTGAGTTTTAATAACATAAAAGCATTTGGTTTAAAAATGGTGTTTTTTATTGGCTTGAAACAAAGAAAAATAACCTGCTGATAGAGCTTCCAATAGCCAACGTGCTGTTAGGTCTTCCATTATTACATGCATGTCCGGAAGGTCCTGGAATCTTGTGACTTAAATTTCATTCACTTCCCAACCAACATACGCTCAAAGATTTTGAACAAAGTTTGAATTTGCAAATAAAAATATTTAAAAATAGAATAAAATAGAGCTGGTAGTTGCTGTTGGCTGGCTAATGGAGTGGTGGCCAATTAGAAGTTTGCGAGCAATCGCTTCTTGGTTTCTGCTTTCTTGGAATAAATTTTTTACGATACGATTTCGCTATGAAAGTTTTTAAAGGCAGCTGGAAAAAAGATAGGAGAGCCCAACGAAAGCAAAGATTTGAGAAAACAAACTAATAACAGAGACACAGAGATAGTTGAAACATTTTTTTAAACATGTATTCTTGAAATATGATAATCTTCTACATAATGTCTTCGATCAATCAACCACTCGTATTTCTATAACAGGCTTTACGACAAAGTGTGCAAAAGAACTTGATTACGAACTGACCGAAGAGAAGGGGTTTCAAACGGCAAAAAAATCTTCCCTATTTATTTTAATATATATATACTTTATTAATATTAATATACATTTCAGCCAACACGTTTTGGAGCGTCACTATTACATTTTCATGTTTTAATAAATTTGCAAACGAAAAACCACAAAGAACATAAACTCGGATAAAAATGCAAAAAGTTTGTTTTTCTACAAATTTTACACATCCCTGGTTTTTCTTTCGTAAAAACAGAGCCGGCTGCCACTCGGACTACCTGATGGAGAAATATTTTGACACACAAAAATAAGAATTTAATCATCATCCTCTAATCTAAGCTCTACCATCCCTGAAGGGTATATGGTTAGGCCTAAGGGGGCGGGGTGGAATTTGATCGACTAATTTTTCAAAAAAGTCAATGAACGAAAAGGATGAAATCAATATTAAAACTTTAATTTAAAAAATATGGCGAACCAGCGCTCTGGCTTACATGGCGATCACCAAATTGGCCAGGTAGCCCAGTCCCTGTCTGAGCAAAAACACGTAGTCATCGTAATCATCATCTTCATCGTCATCGTCATCATCGCCATCACCACCGCCACCGCCATCGCCATCGCCATCGCCACCACCACCACCATCATCACCATCGTCGTCATCATCATAATCAACAACATCATCATCATCATTTACAAAGCTCAATAAAGCTATCCCACAAATCAACAGAATAAGTGTGCTGCTAATATATTACTTGCAATTTATCTTGAAATTTTAAGAAACTTTTCTGATTAAACCCTAAAAAAACATTTACATAAAATTTAGTTTGTCTCTGTATTTGATCTTGTATTTAACACGGTAAAAAACGTTAGTATACTTTGTTACTAGAAATAACTTTAAGTTTAAGACAAATGTTTTATTCATGCAATCCCTGCTTTTTTGCTGTCTCTTGGTAGACATAATATTATAAAAAACATTTAAAATTTTAAAATTAAAAAAATTGTCATAAAAAAGTGAGTCTATTTTTCAAGTTGTTAATTTTCAATTCAAAAATTTTTTCACAAGAGGAAAAGATAGATAGGAAATCGGCGGCGGTGGCAAATTCAATGTAGGAGATTTAATGAAAAGCAGTTGAGCAACAAATTCAACAAGAAGACATAATTAGGATGGCAAGTTTAAAGCCACTGGGAGGGACTAGTTGAACCTTATTTTCATTTTTTTTGAAAAGAATACAAAAATTTTTTCTTAAAATAATCGATGGCTGAAGGGAGAGTTTAGGTGTTTCTTTATTTATAGAAATATAATAGCAATATATAATTAAAGTTTTTATTAAAAAATAAACCATCATAACTTTGGGGCCATTAAAGCTAAAGAAGAAGAAAGAGAGAGAGAGAGAGAGAGAGAGAGAGAGAGAGAGAGAGAGAGAGAGAAAGAGAGAGAGAGAGAGAGAAAAGTAAACAAGCAGGTATAGACATAAAAGAATTTTTACAAAAACAACATTGAAACGGATAATTAAATTTATTTTGAAAAGATGGAAACAACTTGGGAAATGCCGTTGGAAGAAGAGGGATTATTATATAACAACATTAGAGGATTCTCTCTTCTGATTGGTTGGAGTCCTGCTAACTTCTTTGTCACTTGCTTCAGTGGCAGTTCTGATTGGAACTTGAAGTGTCTGAGAGGATTAGGGTGGGAAAGTCTGACATGGGTGAACAGGGTAACAGAGTAGTTCTGGTACTTAATTTTTTAAGTCTTTATTCAGTTTTTTATAATTTAGTAAAAATAACGAATATTCTTGAAATTGGCATGAAAACGCGTTAAACGCGTCAAGTCTTGTAAATATAGAAAAATAGTTTTTAATTTATTTCCAAGAAGTTAAAAGTTTTTCAAAAATTGTCTTTAGGAGGCAACACAACATTTGTTTTTTCTACACATATTTGCAGAAAATATTTTTTTAACATAAATTGTATTGTTAGACTTAGTTATAAAAACCACAAAAATAATTATAATAATAAAAAAATTTTAATATTAAAAATTACCATCAAAATGAAAATGGTAATAATATTAATTATATTAAAAACTAGCGGGGCTATCCGGCATTGCCCGTGGTTCTTAGAGGTTTTTCTATCGTATTTTTCTCTCGCTCCCGTTTCCATCCCCGCATGCTCTCCCGCTCGCTTTCCTGCTTCCTCTCTGTTTCAAGGTCTTTCTCCCGTTCCCGTTCTCGCTCGCTCTCACTCTTCCACTCGCTTTCCCAATCCCGTTTGCTCTTTCGCCCCACTCGATCTCGCTTTTCTTTTCCCTAAAACGTAAAATAGATTTGCTAAAAGCTGCTTGAAACCTTCAAACTTTGTTACGCAACCTAAATTTGATTTTTTATTTTTGTTACGCAATAACTTTTGGCACAAGTACATAGGAACTTTTGGGCTGAAACGTTTTTTGGTCGTAAAAAAAGAAAAAATCAATTTTCAAATTAAAAACTGGCTTATCTTTTTTTTTTCTTTGAGATCTACCTCCATGCCAAATTTCATTAAAATTGTTCCGTGTATATATATATACACACACACACACACACACACACACACACACACACACACACACACACACACACACACACACACACACACACACACACACACACACACACACACACACACACACACACACACACACACACACACACACATATATATATATATATATATATATATATAGTAATAATAATAATAATAATAGAAACAAAAAAAGATAAATTTAAGAATGATACATGGTAACACAGTATCTTTGTGAGTCACTACTGAGAAATGATACTGATATCACACAAATCTTTGTGAAATTTAAAACAGCAAGTTCATCTGTCTTTGAAATGTCAGCCAAGCCAAAAGTAATAAGGAGAAATTAAGTAATCAAACGAGCTTTCACGGATTCCTCAGGACATAAAAAACCGGAAAATTGAGTCGATTTATTCGGTCGAAATGAAAAATTATTTTTCTAATTTAAGTAACAAATTGAAATTTATTTGAAGCTTGTCGGACGGTTAATTTTTTTTTCACTTTTGTTTTTCTGACTTTATTTCACTAATATGTTTCATGCCTTTCATTTTATCACTTGTTCATTCGCTCATTCAATTGTTCACCACATCTTGCACTTAACCGCACTAACAACCCACTACACTCATTAGGGACATTTGGACACCCCGTAGCCCACGAACTACCCACTCATTATGGACACCCCATAAAAATCCCACTGCAAAACATGTGACCTTTCCATACTGATAATTCACCCAGTGTTCTCCTCTTCACATGAATCACCTGTTACTTTTGCGTGGATGACATCATTCATTCATTCTACTTCTTCTTCCCATCCTCTCTTTTTCATTCTTTTTCTCTCTCTCTTTCCCTTTTCCCCTTTCTCTTTCTCACTTTCTCACTTTCTCTATTTTACATTTTTTCCTGTTCGCATGTTTTCCGGTTGAAATAAACTCATTAAGTACGTCACTGGCAGGCACAAGAGGAAAAGAAAATGTCTTGTTTCAAGCATCTTGTCTGACAGGTAGATTTGGAGGAAGGAGGGTTATGAAGTTGCATCTCATTATCACAAGCTGCATCTCATTATCACAAGCTGCATCTCATTATCACAAGCTGCATCTCATTATCACAAGCTGCATCTCATTATCACAAGCTGCATCTCATTATCACATTAGAGCGACTTATATTTATTTAATTATTTTTCAAAATATTTTGATTATCATTATTGTTGTTATTGTTATTACCCTTATTATTGATGTTGTTTTTGCCACCAGTTGGGAATGTTTGTTTGTTCTCACGAGTCAGTAGAGAGGCATCGATTGATCAATCAGAAGTTTCCAGTTTGTATAACTAATGAATTCTTGAACGTTCAGAAAAGAAGTTTTCTGACAGCAGGCGTAGGTCGTGATGATGATGATGATGATGATGATGATGATGATGATGATGATGATGATGATGATGATGATGATGATGATGATGGTGGTGGTGGTGATGATGATGATGATGATGATGATGATGATGATGATGATGATATAAGGAATGACTTTTATTTAAAAAAATGACCGATGACCTACCTCCTTTTAAAAAACTTCTGAAAGTTAACTTTTTTAAAGAAAGCATTGACTAAATTTATTGGAAAAAAACTAAATTACACTAAAAAAATTATTTTAAACTTTTGTTTGCATGTTTGATCCCCCAAAATAATCCTCCTGGCTACGCCCATGGAACATACAAGCAGTTAAGAATGCTTCTGATAGCGATGATGATGTTGATAACTGTTGTGATGATGCTGATGACTGTTTTGAATGATGACGATGCCATTTGTGAGAAAAAGTGAATATGAAGATTGCAGTAGAAATGGTGGAAGGTGTAAGGATGATGTCTGTTGTTGTAACAATAACGCTGCACTTGAAAATGAAGAAGGTGGCTGTGATGATTATGATGCTAATATAGACGATGGTGATTATTGTTAAAGAAGTTTTGCACATCCAATTGTTAAAAAATAACTTATTAATGAAGCCATTTTAGAAAAGAGAATTATTATAACGAAAAAGCATTAAAGACCACCGTATCTAATTCTTCCACCTTAACGTACTCAAGGGGCAGCCCCCTTTCTAGTACCTTTTCTGACATCATTTGCCACCATAAACAAACCACCCACTGAAATAGTGAAACAAAATAAAACAATTCCTAATTGCCAGATGCTCTCGATCCCTTAAGGGATTTTCACTTTTTCAATGAAGCTGTTTAGATAAATTGGTGAATGATGGGGTGCCCGTATCTGGGTACCCGTGGGTACCACATTAAATGATAGAGTGCCCGTATCTGGGTACAACATAAACTTGTGGAGTGCCCCAATCTGGGTCACACATAAACTGGCAACTGGTGAAATGCTTTTCCTTTGGGTATCATACAAACTGGTAGAGCTCCATTATTTTAATAACTCATAATTTGGTGTGAATGCCCCCCATCTGGATATCCCTAAGAAACGGCTGGAGTGCTGTTTGTTGGGTAGCACATAAACTGGTAAATAAGCACCCATTGGGTACCTCATAAACTAGTGGAGTGCTTTTATGAGTACCATATAAACTTGTGGATTGGTCTCGTTTGCGTATTATGTAAAACTAAATACTAAGATGTTTTTTTCTTCAGTTTGTTCTCTTTTCTTTTTTTTATTTTTCTCTCGATATTTCTCTCGATATTTCTCTTCTTTATTTTGTCTCAAGCTTAGTTTCATTTTTGTTTTGTTTTTAAAGCATGTTCCACATAAATTCAATTGAATAACGATCAACGGTAGCAAATCAAATCCAGGCTGTATTTTAGTGAATTTAACTTGTATTCCTCTCTGTCAGGGAGGGAGAGTGAACATATGAATGAAGGACGTTCAAACGGAGGTACAAACAGACGATCGTTCATCAATTTATCCGCGCATGCGCGTAAAGCACGATTTACTGTCGCTCATTAATATGCAAATGAGCTTAAGATAAACATGGGCACCCTTTTCTAATTACCTGAAGGGGATTGGAAGAGAAAAAGTAAACCTTTCTATCTGACAGAAAATAGGATACAAAGAGGTGGGCTAGCAGAAAGAGAAAAAGAGTGAAAGAGGAGGAGAGAGGGAGAGAGAGAGGGAGATAGAGAGCGAGAGAGAGAGAGAGAGAGAGAGAAATAGGGAAGTGGATAGACAGACACGTGCGTGACAAGGAAAAACAAAGATGCACAAATGTAGAAATATTGGAGAAATACCGGAAAAAAAATTGTGACCGTTATAAAACGTAATAAACATACTAATACATTCTAGTGAATTATAATGCATTGTTATAGATTTGAATGCATTGTTATTAATTGTAATGCACTGCTATGAATTGTAACGCACTGTTCTGAATTGTAATGCATTGTTATAGATTGTAATGTTATGAATTGTAATGTATTTTAATGGATGATTTCTGATTTCTTTAACGTATATGTGTCATTCTCTAATGTCTTATTAGCTTTTTCAATACCATGGCACACCCAGGAAGGGGGTTCTGGGGTTATAACCCTCCCAGAACTATTAGAAAAAAAAATTGTTACTACACCAAAATATAATAATAAACTGGTTTTAATGTTGATAAAAACACAGAAAAGTTGATGTCGAAATATTCTTGTTAATAAGCCAGTATAAATTTTGTAATCCATTTCTACTATTGTTTGATGAAAATGTTTGTTGTTTTTCATATATAAACATAGCGACGAAACTTGTTTGAAATGTTTACCATTAGATAACAAATTGATTTGTTCAATTCTTATGCATTTCTATAAAAAATTCCCACAACAGCGGAGTCTATCTGAACTGAATAACCAAAATTAACGACATTTTATCTGAAAAAAACAGGTTTTTTGTCTAACTAATATAAACAAATTTCTTGACATAATTCAAAATAATTACATTTTAGAATTTAATAGAAAATTGTTTAATTCAATCATGATTTAATTGTATTAAAAACTTTTGCAATTTGAGATGATTAAATAAATATTAAATTGTTGAACCTTGACACATTTTCAAAATTCCCTCTCTCTCTCTTTGTATCTCTCTGTTTCTTACTCTCTCTCCTTCTCCTTCCCCTTTCCTATTTATTTTCAATTTACAAGCACACAGATAACCTCTTCACATAAAATCTTTTTCGTTTTCAAGCATTTGATAAAAATACCAATTTATATCAATTTCAACAGCCTTAAAAACGCCAGAATTAATGACCAACAGAAATGCCATTTGAAATTCTGAGCAATTTTCGCCGTTTTTGTGATTAAGAAAGACCAACTATCTTTATCAAAAAAATTTTTCAAGTTAAAAAGAGCAGAATGACTTTTGACATGTAAAAAATGTATCATTAGCCGACGAAATTATAGCAAAAGCTTACATCATAGCTTTTGAATCTGCGTGTTAGTTCAACTAGAAGGTTAGCCCGTCATTTCAAATAACGATCGCGCTCCATCAGTCTTGTTGAACGATTCATTAGAACTCTAATTCATTTAAATTTTTATAAAATTTACTCTTTTCTTCATAGGTATTAAAAAACTAAATAATCAAAACTGAAAACTCAATTCTAAAAAATTGCCGTCGTAGCTCAATATTCAATGTATTCAGTATTAGGGTGATGACTTTTTTAACTTTTTTTCAAAATTAATTTTTGACTTTTTGAACTTTTTTTTCAAAATTATTTTTCTGAATCATTTACATTGTATTATATAGAAATTGACCATTTTGTTGACGTGTTTAAATAGCATATAGAATAATTGTTTAGTGTGACGTCAATTTTTGCAAACCCCCACCCCTTTAGTCACACATCGTCACAAATATTTGACCTCCTCCTTAAGTGCGTGACATAATTTATGGAGGCCCCTTTAGAGGTAGCGATATGATGATGATGATGATGATGATGCTAAAAATAACAATTATCGAGCTTTATGTTCTAAATAACAATAGAATAAATATAATTAAAAAAATTAAATATAATTAAAAAAGAGGTAGCGATACGATGATGGTGATAATGATGCTAAAAATAGCAATTATCGAGCTTAATGTTCCAAATAACAATAGAATAAATATAACTGAAGAAGCTTAAATAGCAAGGTAGTAGTGTTCGACAATTCAAAGTAAAATGTCACTAAGAAGTAGTTCCTTAAAAGGTCAAGAATTCAGAAACAAAAAATACATAAAAACAAAACAAACTCTTAAAATCTTTTCTAAAAATTTATTATAATTAAAACTGACCAGCTTTAAAAAAATTATACGGAATAATTATTTTCAGTTTTTTAACACTTTCTGCCGCCACTCAAAATTTACTTTAAAAAATAACGGAATTAAAATTTTTAAGATTTTTAAGTTTAAATTGTTTTTTGTTATTTAAATTTGTAGCACCTTCTGGATTTAATTATTCTTTTAAAAAGAACATTAACGTGTTACATGGAGCTTTGAAGAAGAATCGCCTTCAAGCTTGAGAATTGCAATGCGTGACAACGAATAATTATTTAATTGAATTCATTTTATAACATTTAATTAGTTCAGTTATTTAAATTATATTATTAAAATTTTTATTATTTTTTTATTCTCTATAATTGCGATTGCGTTCTTTATTCTGCGCAACTTTGTCGGATTTCTTTTTAAAGTGACCTAAGAACAATTTTTCCGAAAAATTATTTCATGGAATTTGAATCGACATTTGATCGTGCATGACAATCCATTATTTCTATGAACCATAACGAACCGCAGAAATTAAACAACATAAAAATAACATTGTTAATAATTAATAATAGAATTTAAATCATAATCGTTATTTTCGTTCTTATTTAAAGTAATAACTTTGATTTTGATTTTATTCCGCTTGTTTCTGGAGTTATTAAACTTCATTATTCGCCATAACAACAGTTGAGATGTTGATGAAGAAAGTGAGGACAATCATAACAGTATTTCTGTATTTTTTTAATTGAATAACTTTATTATCACAAAAGGTCAGAGAGCAATTAGATCGAACTTTTCTTATTTACTCCAACACGCGTGCGCCCACGTGACATTTTCATCATCATTATTCTCGTTGCTTTGACAACGCGACGGCAATTTGGCTTTGTTGTCCTCTTAAACTTAGCACCACCATCACAATCATCGTCATCATCATCATCATCATCATCATCATCATCATCATCATCATCATCATCATCATCATCATCATCATCATCATCATCATCATCATCATCATCATCATCATCATCATCATCATCATCATCATCATCATCATCATCATCATCATCATCATCATCATCACCGTCGTCGTCGCTATACTAGCCGCGTCATCACTATCATCATCGCAATCATCATTATTATCATCACCACAATCACCACCAGCAACATCATTATCACTATGGTCGTCGTCCGTATTGTCGCATGTTCCTATTTTCTCGAATAACGACCTGGTTCGTTGACAAGAGAGAGTTGTAACAAGTAACAATGAAAAACACCGTTTCTCGTGCAAGTTCTTCACATGCATCTTTCTTTTATTTCTATATATTTTTTATTTTATTAGAACGCATTGCCACCGGCAGCGAGTTGATTGGCCGCCGGAAGGTGTGCCAACCACGCACCAGCAAGCCCACACAATCGGAGTTAATATACCGGTTTTAAAAAGAAGAAAAAACAAGTTGCACCGTCTCCCGTTTGTCCCGAAGCATCGTATAATCAGGGATTGATGTTTCCTTTGTGTCGTCCTTGCCTGCATTAAAGTCACTGAGATGGCCGTGGAAGCTATCGAAGAGAAGATTATGTGACAGTGGCATTTCAATCCGTTATTCAAGTCGTCGTCGCTGTTTTATGACGAGCCTGTGTGATTCTTTCACGGCTACCATTATTTTTATTATTTTTTATTATTTTTATTATTTTTATTATTTTTATTATTTTTATTATTTTTATTATTTTTATTATTTTTATTATTTTTATTATTTTTATTATTTTTATTATTTTTATTATTTTTATTATTTTTATTATTTTTATTATTTTTATTATTTTTATTATTTTTATTATTTTTATTATTTTTATTATTTTTATTATTTTTATTATTTTTATTATTTTTATTACAACCTCATAAGTTTGTTTTATTAGAAAAACATTTTTTTTTTATTATAATTTACAAACATGCACGTGATGCTGGCAGAACTAAAAACATACAAAAAGATAAACTTGCCATGCGTAGGAGTAGGAAACATCAAAAGAGATTCACCAGAAAATGTCCATAAAGTTAATGCATAAAAGAAGAAGAACAATAACAACAATCCGCCAACCATGAAAAGAGTTGTCTACAATTTCTGTTTCAATTCAAATGGCGTAAGAAAATTATATCTGTCTGGGTGCGTTGTTTAATATATACAGCGCTGCATCCGAGATTTATGGGATAGATGCAAGGATTGATTGGATGTGCGTTATTTTTAACAACGGCTGATGAGTCAGGCGGGTGTAAACAAAATGGATCCAATAAAATTTTTTTGCCGATCTTTCGAATTCCAATTTAATAATTGCTACTGAATGTATAAAACACTTTTTTTTATGACTCTGAGTCGGAAGATGACAAAGTTTAGCTAGGATATAGCTTAATTTTTATTTGAGACGCTTTATTAGTTTATTGGTGCTGAATTCGAGTTAATACAGTTAATACAGCTCTGCAGTGTACAGAGATATACATTACAGAATAATCTTGAAGTATTAAAATGTTAGATTAATCTAGATTAATGTTAGATGGACTTTAAAATCATCTTATACAAATATATTTGTAACACTAAGTTTTATTTTGCAGCTGTGATAGAACAATCTAGATTAATGTCTCCTTTAAAATTTGATTTGTATGTGTGTATGATCAATTACAAAAATTGGAATTCAGCCCTCTAAGAAATACTAGATTTAATTATCATTGTTATAAAAGCTTTTGTGTACTTTCAGTGCAATTATTTTGTAGGTGATAAAGTTACAGAGCAACAAGGCCACAGAAGATTTCTTCTTATGTGTGATTTAGATTTTAAATCCCATTTTCAAATGAAGAAGTCAACATTTGAGGTAATTTACAATAGTTGAAAATCCCTTATTTTTAAAACTTGTAGACTAATACTATTTTTTTCTTAAGGGAGGTTTAGAAGGTTGAAGTACCTAGATGTTGCCTGCCCAAGAACTGCTTCCACAATGGTCTTGACAGCTTGTTGCTTACACAACCTTTGCCTGGACTGATGATTTAGTTGATTTCAAGGAGAGCAACACCAATGATGATCACTCATTTACCCGTCTGGAAAAAGATTTGAAAGCTACTCGAAAAAAGGATTTAATAACTCAACAACTTTTTAATTAAATTTGTTTATTTTGATTTAAATAAATTTGTTCCATCAATTTTAAATTTCTTTGTTAACGTCTATAAGTCCAAAGAATTTTTCATCCATCTCTTGTTTTTTCTGTTGAGTTCTTGAATTTTCTCAGGAACCAAGTCTAAGAAAACAGTAAAACTACCTTTAAATCTATAACAATTTTTAAAAAAATTATAGCAATATCATACCAACTGCTAGGAGCCAAACAGTTTGTGATGGAGGGCCGACAATGCTGATCATGCTCCCACTTTTGTCTATCACAGCTGCAAAACAAAACTTAGTGCTACAAATAGTTAATAGTTAAAAGATGATTTTAAGGTCCATAGTCATCCAGGCTAAGCCATCTTTGTCTATTAAAGTTGCAAAACTTTCTACTTTATTATACAGAACATAATGATTAAGCCAATAGTCATTCAGGGTTCAATCCCATATAATCCCCTCACCAACTCATTGGACTGCCTTCTTGCATAACTTCAGATGAATAAACATTATCTGCTATTTAATTGATACATACATTAAATATAATTTGCTGCAACTCAAAACATCGGTTTTGTCCAGTAGTAATGCAGACATATGTGACTCTCAATAAACTGTACAATTCATTTTGTGGGAGGATGCTTCCATGATTACAGGGGACCATTAAATAAAGTGTTCAAGTACAACATCATCACATACAAATTCTGTTTAGAGTCAGTCTAGACTCTAGACCTTACCATGATCATACGAATCTTGAAACAAAAAATCATTTCAATTAAAATATGAGGATTCACAATTAAACAGGTTTAGTATTGATTCATGACATGATTAGCTTTTAAACTATAAAACAATAAAATATATCACAAGATTGAAAATAAAGGATGGGTGGTGGTTGAAATTTATTATACAGCCAATTATTAGAACATATGAGTGGTAAGCACAGTTTATTTTGATAAGAGTAAAAAATTATCAAGGTTGGTTCAACCACTGTGAAGGAAGATACACATCTTATTCTTATGTTAATTTTAGATTTTAGAAGCATCAATGTAAAATTGTAAAGGTGAACCTTTGAAATGAGCAATTTTTTGAGCCCATCAAAAGCCAAATAAAACTTGACTTTAAAGCTAAAACACTACACTTTATTGATTGCTTTGTGAAAAAACTAAGCAACGAAATTTTAAACTATCTCAGACAAAGGCCTAACATTGCCTAACAACCTAGGTTAGGGAGTCGCACGGAAAACCATATCACGACGTTTTACTAAAATAAAATCAAAATACTAACTTTCAGCAATAAACTTCTCCGCTTCCACAATATTAGAAAATCTAAGTTTTAAATTCAAATTAAAACCATCCTTTCGAACTAAGAAAGTCTCGTCTGCAGTGGTATGGAGGTGGCCATCTTACTTCTTATCAAACAATCCGCCCTCGAGCAGGATTCATCGAATGCATATCCGATGACTAAGGGATGTAATTAACATCGCGCGACACTTCAACCCCGGATATAATTAACAACGTTTTTTCGCTCATTGGATATATCCGATTAGCATATCCGATAAACTTAACAACGCACCCTCTTGGTGATTACGATGCGCATATCATGTGCCATTATGATGGAACCAATTTCGTCTGTGATTTAATGTATTAAAAATTACAAAAATTATTTTGAGTATTTATTTCTTTTCTTCTTATTCAAAATCATTTTGTTGTCATTAGAAGTGATTTCATGACCACCACCACCACCACCACCACCACCACCACCACCACCATCATCATCATCATCATCATCATCATCATCATCATCATCATCATCATCATCATCATCATCATCATTATCACCATCGTCGTCATCATCATCATCTTCATCATTATCATCATCGTCATCGTCATCGTCATCGTCATGGTCATCATCATCATCATCATCATCATCCTCATCATCATCATCATCATCATCATCATCATCATCATCATCATCATCATCATCATCATCATCATCATCATCATCATCATCATCATCATCATCATCATCATCATCATCATCATCATCATCATCATCATCATCATCATCATCATCATCATCATCATCATCATCATCATCATCATCATCATCATCATCATCATCATCATCATCATCATCATCATCATCATCATCATCATCATCATCATCATCATCATCATCATCATCATCATCATCATCATCATCATCATCATCATCATCATCATCACCATCGTCGTCGTCGTCATCGTCATCGCCACTCTTGGTTATATTTTCTCTTTAAAGAAACGTTCGTTTTAAGTATCTTTTGATGATTTCAAATATGAAAATGCCAGGAGTTTCGTGCCAACCATTTGGAATTTTTAAGAAAACTCATCAGACACGAACAACGCAGAAAAGCATAAAAATAAAACTAGCGAAATGTTATGAGATAAAAGCTGTTAAAAATTCTTTATCTAAAACTTTTTTTGTAGAATTTCGCTTAAACGGTCAAGCTTATTTTAGTACAATCATAATCTTCCAAGCTGTTGTCATCATCATCATCAGCCGGGTTTGGCCGGATGCACCAGAAAGTCATACCCACCTACCCACCCACCGACCCATGAAAGGGGAAGTTGCAAAAACTTTAGTCTAAATTTTGCTTAAGCTCAAGTCTTAAGTCATCTCTATTTTTAAACAGCCATAGCTCCTTGAGTAGGATTTTATGGTAGGCTCTGCAACTAATAGTAGTGTCATTAACTAATGCACCTAGTAACCTTGAACTGCTGTTAAGGATGGTGGCGCTTGTAATGCCAAAGTATGTCCGAGGCCCCATAAAAGCTGTAAGGTTATACGCAAACTGGTGGACTGTTAGAATCTAACAACTGCAGCATACTACTGCAAAAAAAAAGTAGGTAGCCAAGTTTAAATGCGATGTTTCTTGAATGTCAGAAAAAAATTGAACAATTTTTTAGGCAGCTCCAAATCACGATTGTTTTCATCTATTAAATACATGCATTTTACTATGTACAGTACTAATACTGGCAAGTTTAAATGTTTTGCTTTTAAATTGATTTTATTTACTTTTTGGATAACAAGTGAAAGTTAAAAAATACTTTTTTTTTTATAATCCAATCTTTTAAGATTACCGCGGGAGAAGGAATAGTCGTAGGTAATTTTTCCAAACATTTTCTAAAACTTCCTCTATATTTATTTTTCAGAAAATGTTTTTTGAAAAATCCTTGGGGCAATGGTTTCCCCGGCGTTCCGTAAAAATTAATTTCTTAAAATGCCTTCATGTTAATTTTTATTTAATGTTTTTCAAAACGTATTGGGAGAGCCAAAAGTATAACTTGGCTTTAAATTTCAAAACAAAATTTTACATTTACTTAGAAAAGAACAAAACTTACGATATAATGCAGTCTGCAGTTTGACGATATCTCGCAAAATACCACCAGGGAAATGTTTAGAAGCGAAAAGACCGAAAAGTTCAAAAAATGGTCGATGCTTTCTAAATTAAAATAATGCAATGAACGCTTAAAAGCCTACAAATCACTTATAGAACATGTCAAAAATTCATCTCTTTGATGTGAATCTATGAAATTATACTTTTTATTTTCAAAGAATTCTGGAGAAGAAAGTTCATTGAAGCAGATAATTTTTAGCGGACAAAAAATTAATTTGCTTAAAGTGATTTTTATTTTATTCAAAAATTAAAAAGTTGCAAATGAAAATTAAAAATGTTTTGTTACGTAAACATTCCTTGATTTTAAATTTACTTACGTCCCTTGTACACTTTTGTTAAAAAAACATTTTTTCTGTTAAGAAACAACTTTGTAAAAAAGTTTCAAAATTATTTTTATTACACTTATTAACGCTGATAATTTGCGTTAATAATCAAAGCATGTAGCTTTCAGCAAATTTGTTACTTTTAAACCTGGTTTTAATCCGTCTGAATGACACAATTTATAACGCTTCTTGAAATGACAGCATCTTGTAAGAACTGGGAATACTTATTTTTTTATCTTCTACAAGGCACGTAGGGTTCCAAATTGTAATGTACCAAATCTCATCAGCACTAACCGTAAAGGTTGCATTTAAGTGCATAGTTCAGAGAAATACGAAAATAATGTAAGGGAGGGTCGAATTTTGAAGGTTGCTATAAGTCACTAGAGTTAGTCCGTCAAAAATGACGGATTTTTTAAAATTTAATTATATGTTCATTTCTGATTGCAGTATAACCTTTTTTGATCTTGAGACTGTCATTGTACACTTGCGTAATAACTTTTATTACACGCCTGCGCTCACTAATTTTTATCAACTGCTGATTGCTGACCCCTGCGGCCGCCGAGTTATGTGTAATTGCTAACATACATACATAGTGGTTTTGCCCACCCCAAGGACGCATGTCTTAAAATTACGATGTACTTTGGATACATTTTATAAAAAACAGTCAACAAAAACAAAATGACATTTGATAACCATAAAATATTTTTTGTATATATCAGCAAATTTAATGAAATTTTTTATTGTGTTAAAATTTTCAATTTACTAAAGTATTTCATATAAATTCAAAGGATGTGAAAATTGAAAAGTGCAAGAATTGGTTATTAAAGAATTTCAGTATACACGACATTTCATGTGAATTGACGGCCATCGAGAAGTGGTCCTTGGTTCTGAGATTTTTTAAATCTATTATATAATATTTTTTGATTGCAGCGCCACTTCCCCGCTTGCTCTCCCGCTCCCGGTCGCTTTCTCGCTCCCGGTCGCTGTCTCGCTCCGGTCGTGTTTCCCGCTCCCGCTTGCTCTTCCGTTCCCGGTAGCTTTCCCTTTCCCGTTCGCTCTTCCGCTTTCGGACATACATACAGACATACAGACAGATAGTAATTTTATTTATATAGATAATCTGGTTTTCTCTTTCTTTCATCTTTTTATGTTTGTTATTATTACTACTATTACCCATACAATAATAATAATTGTAATAACAGTTGTAACTATAATTATAAGTTTAATATTTCGACAGATTTTATATCATTAAACACTTTAGTTGATTCCATAGTATCAATTTTTCCACCAGATTAATTATTAGCAGTTCAAGAGAAAAGCTGAAATCTTAGTTTTCATTTCATTTGCTAGTCCAAAAACTCTGACATCAATTGCCTAAAAATATAAAAAAACAGAAATGTTTTCGATCAAAGATTCAGAGGTTCATTAATCAAACAGAAAAGACTTAACCAATCTCTTTCGCAGTTTGTGCTGCACGTTTCGAAGTCACCTACGTGGTTAATGTTTTGATCGTGTGCGTGAATAAAAATTTTTTTTTTGAAATTGAAGATCTTTTTGATTTTATTCGTGGTTTTAATTTTTTTAAACTTTCAGTGATTTAAAATCTAGATGGTTTGTGGTTTTAGATCAACCTAAAACAGAATAACCTCAACCAATCCGCAACCACATTCTCATCATTATATTGTTATCGTGATCGTTATTGCTAACATCATTATGGTCGTTGACCTCATCATTATCACTTCTGCCGCATTCTCCTGCAGCCAATATGACGGAGTCGCTTGATTAACAGTTCTCGTATTGGTGAGGTTTCTTGGCCATGAAAAGGTTAATCTATGATCATGTGATGATGCTGCTGTTGATGAAGACAGCGAAGATTCTTCTATTTTTATGGTTATTATTATTACTACTATTACTCATAGAATAATAATGATAATAATAATTATTATTATTATGTTTATTGTATTATATATATATATATAAATTATATATATATATATATATATATATATATATATATATATATATATATATATATATATATATATATATATATATATATATGACTGTCTGTCTGTATGTATGTGTGTATGCATGTCCTTTATGCATTGCTACACCATTCATCCGATCGTAATGCAATTTTTACACAACCTTGAGAGTCAATGGACAAACATTATTAAAAAAAATTGAAATCAGTCACAAAATGAGCGGAGCGGGAGCGGGAAAGCGAGTCGAAACGAAAACTGGAGAATGACCGAGAACGGGATAGCAAGCAGGAACGGAAAGGGGACCGAGAGCAAAAGAGCGAGCGGGATAGGGAACGGGAGAGCAAGCGGGAGCGGGAAAGCATCCGGAAGTGGTACCCAGTGATATTTTAGTTATGAAAATCATTTTAGTTTTAGTTTTAGTTAGTTTTGACTAAAGTCATTTTTATTTTATTTAGTTTTAGTTTTCCTAAATGAAATTATTTTAGTTTGTATATAGTTTTGGTGCAATCATTCTAGTTTAGTTTAGTTATTATTAGTTTATTCCGACACGATTGAAATTTTTGCTCATGTATTTTTATTTCAATATAATAAATATTAACTGTTCATGTAAACAAGTAGATCTTGGTTTACTTTTAACCAAGCACGCATATTCAACGATTTTTCCATTCTGTTGCATCTGCTAGCTGTCAAAATCCTACATACTGAGAAAAGTCGCTCCACAAAAGCTTGCGAAGCTGGTGTCGATATCAGATCCAGCGCAATCAGAGGACTGAAGTATTCAACTGTTACTTCTGGTAACAGAACTCAATTGAGGAGAGGCTGTAATTATATGGAGATGTGCTGACTTCTTTAATATATTGAGTAAGATGGTTTTTTAGCAGTGCACATCAAGAACCAATTGCCTTGTTGACTGTCCAGCCAGTTTTGCTGAAAGCAGAGGAAAATCTTGCGGTTGACTTGATGGCTGCTTATGAAGATAGGGTTGGAGTTTAACCTATACACATAAAATATGTTTCAACTTAAAACAAATTACATAAATAAGTTAAAATCAAGTATTTCTAAAAAAAAATTATCATGCTAGCTACATTATCGAGAGTACTTATACTATCAACTATATTACTTTATAACCTTTTAGTAAAGTATACTATAGTAGCAAATTAAAACTAACCATCAATTCGAATCTTCTTGCTTGCATTGAAACTCAATTGATTTTGTTCCAACTCAATCATGTCATTAAAAATTTCTTTGTGGTGATGTTAAGATGGTTTTTAAGATTAGTCAGATTCTTTTGAACCATTCGCTAAAGCCACGAGACATCGACTTTTGTTTTCTGTTTCTTCAAATTTAAAATAAGTCTACATACTGCTGTTCCGTTTGTCAAATACGGAAAATAAAAGAACGTTCTTACACATTTCCGGACGATATTGAGAAACCAAAGAAATGAAATTAATTTTGTATATGTTTCTTAATACATCGATGTTTATGATCATTATAAATTTTAATTACAAACTTTTGTCAAATAACGAAAAAGAAACTAAATATTTGAGTTTATTTATTTTAGTTTTAGTTAGTTCTAGGACAAACCATTTTAGTTTTAGTTTAGTTTTAGTTGGGAAATTCAATTTTCGTTTCGTTATAGTTTTAGTTAACTATGGTCGATCTTTTTCGTATTAGTTTTAGTTTTCGTTACTAAAATATCACTGGTGGTACCCCGCTAGTTGTTTAATAAAAATAGTAATAATAATGATATTTTTAAATTTTTAACTATATAGTTTTACATTATATTTAATCCTATTAAAATTTTCAATTTGCAAATATGTGCTAAAAAAATTTTGCGTGTTCCTTCTTGCAGAATAAAATGTTTTCAATTGAAAGACTTTTATACTCTTTAAAATAATATACAAAATGAATTATTTATACTCGAAACTAGGATGCTAATTAACAGCATCTGGAAAGTTTTTTGTTCTTGCTACGCATTAAATAAATGAAAAAATGTTTTAAAAGAAAGAAAGCAAGGAGTAAGAAAATCCATAAATTACCAGGTTGAGAATAAAATAACGAAAAAAATAAAATAGCAAAAGTTACTTACTCAATTCTGACAGAAAATTAAACTCAATTAATTTCAATAAATTTGAAAAAAATTACAAAAGGATAAGAATTGATGCAAAAAACATATTTTTGGAATAGTTATATTAGATTATGAAATTTAGACAATATAAAAGAATGCAGCAGGTTTTTTTTTACAGTGTAAAGAGTAGGCGGAGGAATATGAATAAAAATTAATTTATGAAAATCAGCTTATTTAGTGAATGAGTATTTTGCTTGAGTTTTAATAATAACAATTAAACCGTAAAAAACGACGTTTTCTTACAAATCTCTTGTATTTCAGGACTAGCCGGTTTTTCAGTTATTGCAAATTTTTATTTAAAAACGTTTTTTTTATTTATATATGTAAACATCTATGTAATTGTGTTTGATTTGTTTTTGTTTTAAAACATTTATAATTATTATTTTTAATTAATAAAAGCATTTTTCAGAAATGTTTTTAATTTTCAATTTCACTTTCAGAGGTTGCAAACATTCAAGCAAACAAGCAAAACCGGTGGTGAATATAAAAATATAATGTCTATCATTGATAGCGACTAAATTTAAGATAAACTATTTATTTGAAAACAATCGCATATTTTAAACCAAAAAACATTAATCACTCAGTACGAATCAAATCAAAAAACATTACCGTCAAAATGATCATCCAGCTAACAAAAGCGGTAACATTCATTGTGACTTTATTCCAGGGTAGGTTCAATTGCTTCGAATTTTCTAGATTCTGGTTTTGGCAATCCTGTCTGGAGTTAACATTCATTGTGACTTTATCCCAGGGTAGGTTCAATTGCTTCGAATTTTCTAGATTCTGGTTTCGGCAATCCTGTCTGGAGTTAATTTCATCGATAGTCTGATCCACATCGATTTTAATATCTTTCAGTCTTTCAACTAGGTCAGAATAATCATTGGTGAAATCTTCTGGTGTAAACTTTATGCTTTCACACTTCATAGTCGAATAAGAGAAGCCACCTGCATCGGTTTCTGAAGGTCCTTTCATTACAACATGCAATAAGTTTGGATCATTTTCATCTGGAAAAGCAGCAATACCCTTAGGCGGATTATTGATGAAATCGTTTGTATTTATTATTACTCTGTTGAACATCGCCATCGCTGATAAAAACCTATAACGAATGTTGCGTTAAAGTTTATAAAATACAAATAATTGTCACACACCCATGCTTTACCTGGTTTTATTAGGAAACAGTAAAGATAAAAATATTTTTTTTTTTTTATAATTGTTTATAGTCCTTTACACCAGGTGTTTTAAGATTCTAATGTCTGTATGTAGGAAGCAGTTAAGTACTTCCTGTCGTGGATCAGAATTTGATCTTTTTTACTTTTCCCTCTTCTTTTCTCCAGGCTTGGGATTGGCTCGCAATTAGCGAGGCGGAGTTTAAAGATAAAAATATAACTTTAGTTATATTGTATCATATATTATATCTACTTAATTATCTATCTATTTAACTATATATATATATATATATATATATATATATATATATATATATATATATATATATATATATATATATATATCTATATATATAAAAAAACATGTCCTGACTGACTGACTGACTGACTGACTGACTGACTGACTGACTGACAGATGACTGACTGATAATCAACGCCGAGCTCAAACGCCTCATCCTAGGAACGTGAAATTTGGAACTTATATTACTTTTACTGCGTAAACATCCGCTAAGAAAGGATTTTTGAAAATTTTGCTCCTGAGGGGAAAAAACTGGAAAACAAACTTTTTTCTAAAACAATGTATATCTCGAAAACCAAAAATGAGGAGATTTTGAAATTTGGTATATAGATTCTTTTTGAAAAATAAAAAGATACGTGTTTCACCATTTTTTGAAAATTCGGTTTCCCGGATCTCAAATGTGGGTTGGAAAATTGGGTTATTTGGTTTTTAAAGTAGCTGCTACTCAAAAACTGTGAATGCTACAGGAGTGAAAATTAGTATTTAGTTTCTACTCCAAAAATAATGAAATACGTGTTTTAGCATTTTTTGAAAATTTGGTTTCCAGGACTTCAAATGTGGGGTGGAAAATAGGGTTATTTGTTTTTTAAAGTAACTGCTACTCAAAAACTGTAAATACCACAGATGTAAAAATTAGTATTTAGTTTCTATTCTAAAAATAAAGATATACGTGTTTTACCATTTTTTTAAAATTTGGTTTTCAGGACCTCAAATGTGGGGTGGAAGATAAGGTTATTTGGTTTTTAATGTAACTGCTACTCGAAAACAGTAGATGCTACAGGAGTAAAAATTAGTATTTGGTTTCTACTCCAGAAATAATGATATACGTGTTTTACCATTTTTTGAAAATTTGGTTTCCAGTTCCAGGACCTCAAATGTGAGGTGGAAAAAAGGTTATTTGATTTTAAAATAACTGCTACTCAAAAACTGTAAGTGCTACAGATGTGAAAATGAGTATTTTGAGGTTTTGTGCCGGTTAAAAGTAAATGAGTTCAGTTTATCACCGGACGGACGGGCCAAGCCGTTATTTTAGGGTCTTCATACGGCCCTGTCCAAACCTTAAATCAAGGTGGGACGGGCCGAGATTTTTAACCAAGTATATAGACATTTTAGTGATTTTAGGGTGTTCAGGCTAAACGTGAAGTCAAGGTGGGACGGGCCGAAGTTTTTCATCAAGTATATAGAACTTCTAGGCCTGTAAAAACGGGCCGGGACCATGTTAGACGGGCCGTGCCGGGCCAGGAATTTCGGTTTTTGAAACGGGTTGGGCCAAGTTGTCGACGGGCCGAGCCGAGACCTAAAAAATTGATCCGTGCAGTACTCTACTATGTATGCATGGTTCAAATTCTCAAATTTCATGCGAGCGAAGCCGCTACGGGCACAGCTAGTATATATATATACATATACATACTAGCATAAATAACATACCTATATACATACATACATACATACATATATACATACATACATACATACATATATACATACATATATATATATACAAACATTCATTTATATATATATATATATATATATATAATTAAATAGATAGCATAAGTTATCACAATTTGTCAACTTTTTCATCCCAAAAAATCTTGCAATGACAGGAAAGCATACTATCTCTAGCTCACACGGCAGACTGTGGCCTTATATTTCATTTTTGGATAACTTTAATCCAAAAGAAAAAACTTCCTGCTATCTTTTTTTTTTTTATCAATATCTGCCACCAGTTTTCTGCCATGGCCTCTTATTCTATGATAGGTGCTTATAGTAGACAGAGAAGGAATAACCGAATTCTTCAAATCTGAGATTTGAAATCTCCAGTCATCAAGTCAAACAAAAAATCGAGTCTCTTTCTACTTTTATATAAATGAATTACAAGAATTTTAATCTCAATTCATACGGCAATTCTACAAAGGATGGCAACAGTTTTGTAACCCTTCTCTCGATTTAATCAACCCTTTCTTGTCTATATGGGTTGCACATTTGTACGCCACATTCTAACGCAATCTCACCAAATCCTATTTAGACGGAGTCAGTTGTGCAAAAGATGATATCAGTTTTTATATACGACTAGCTGGGTTACCCGCGTTGCCCGGAGTTTTTAGAAGTTTTTCTATCGTTTTTCTTTTCCTCTCGTTTGTTTTTTCGCTCCCACGTGCTTTTCTGCTTTTTCTCGTTCTCCCGCTTCCTTTTTCTTACTCCCGGTAACTTTTCCGTTTCCGCACCCACTCGTTTCTTCTGTTTCCGCTTACTCTCTTGTTCCCGCTTCCGCTCTCTCTCCAGTTCCAATTCCCGTTCGCTTTCCATTTCCCGCTCAATCTGCCGTTTCTGCTTGCTCTCCCGCTTCCACTTTCTTTGCCAATACGCTCACTCTTCCGCTTCTTTTCCCGCTTGCTTTTCCGCACCCACTCATTTTCCTTCCTCCACTCTCTCTTAATTCCATTTTGTCCATAAAACGTAGATTAGATTTGTTAAAAGCGGCTTGAAACCATCAAATTTTGATACATAAAGTAAATTTGAATTTTGTTTTGCCCACGTGTCCTTCCCGCTTTCGCTCCCGCTCCCAGTCGCTTTCCGGTTCCCGCTTGCTCTCCCGCTCCCGGTCACTTTCCCGTTCCCTTTCCCGCTTCCAGTCGCTTTCCCGATCCCGGACGCTTTCCCGCTTTCGCTTGCTTTTCCGTTCCCTGTCGCTTTCTCTTTTCCTTTCGCTCTTTTGCTCTCAGTTGCTTTTTCGTTCCCGCTTGCTTTCCCGTTCCCGCTTATTTTCCGATTCTGGTTTCCGTTCGCTCTCCCGCTCCGCTCATTTAGTGACCTATTTCAATTTTTTACAGTACGTTTTTCCCATTGACTCTCAAAGTTGTGTGAAAATTTCATTACGATCGGATGGATAGTGTAGCAATGCATAAAGAACATACATACATACAGACATACATACATACATACAGACATACATACATACAGACAGACATACAGACAAGTCCTTTTTAATAAATATAGATTATTACTATTGTTATGGCCATGCTTAGGGAACCAATTGATGTGGTGAAAAGGATGGTAGTGATGATGATGATGATGATGATGATGATGATGATGATGATGATGATGATGATGATGATGATGATGATATAAAGCTTCGAGATTAAATTCGCTCACTCTTTTGTGTGGAGGTCGTCATCTATCAATCAGTGACATCACTCCCAGTTGGGCTATCTACTTTCTTCAGTATCGGGAAATGACGCATCAGGTCTTATATTCTATTATTAAGAATAACGGCTTTAAAAATTAAAAGGCATAAATTTTGCGAACCAAAAAACTTTCATTATAGTAAAAAACTAAGAAACGTCTAATGGAGCAAAAAAGTATTTTTAAGCTGTTCACTTCTTGCAAGATGAAATAAATAGAACTAAATGAACAAACATACTTGATCGGTGGTTTAAACTTTAAACTAACATTTTTATCTGTGGGAGTTCCCAAAAAGTGGTCCGTGTTATTGTAAGTTGGTGGCTCATAAATTGTTTCTTGTTGTGACTATGTCGCTTTGATCGTTCAGTGTTACTTTGCATAGAAATACGATTTAAAAAGAATTAAGATTTTTACAGCACTTGCACAAACAACAAACATAACAAAACATATAAAGTAAAATTTATAATAGTACTTTTAAGACTTTTGAATGGTTATAGCTAAAAAAAAAGAAACTAATTTTTTATTTACTAATAAAAAGTAACTAAAGTATTAAGCAAAAATTAAATAAGTAAAAACATTAAAAAAAACAGTTTTTATAAAACTAAAGAATTAAAAACTATGAAACTAATTTTTATTTATTAATAAAAAGTAACTAAAATATTAAGCAAAAACTAAATAAGTAAAAACATTTTCACAAATTTTTTTTTTTATCAAAACTAAAAGTGCTTTTTTACCACATTTTTATTTTAACCTTAATTCTGCACTGTATTTACCTGAAAGTGCAAATTAGACAGATTCAGAGAAAACATTTCAATTAATGATGTTTTCATTTAGCATACAACTTTATAAATGTAGACTTCTTACGAACATGAATAATTTATTGTGGCAGTTTTCTCTCGAGAAGTGCAAACAATTACAAGTAGTTTTTATTTTTAAGATTTTTTTCTTTGTTCTAGCTTTTTTATGTTTTCATTTCAATGTATCTTTGTGCGCCTTTATTTCGCACGCTTAAAATGTCTTTTACTGAATTTATTATTCTTTTTAATATTATAGAAAAAAAATAAATGTAATGATAATTTTTCTGGAAATTTTTTTTTTTTTATAAATTGTTATATTTGGCCAGTTTATTCTGATAAACGTTTTCATAATCTTTATTTACATGACTTGTCTGTTTATTCAAGAAACTTGCTCCTTGAGTTGCTTATTAATTTTCAGGGAGAATTCAAACGTTGACAGAAGTAAACCGACATTATCTGAGTTATTTTCTTTTGTATCGCGTAAAATACCAAAAAATCGTCCGAACATAAACAACACTCAGCCGGCGTAGATTTACGAGGCACCATGTTTGTTGACTCTGTCAGAACCAAAATAAATAAGTGAGCATTAAATTACTATGACCAAATATGAAATAATTGTCTGAGAGATATTAAAATTTCTTTTAGGATGAAAGTAAACAACTTATGTAAGTTCTATTTGACTTATCGAAAGAATCTTAAAATAATTGTTTAAATAAATCAAAGATAACACACACACTATATATATATATATATATATATATATATATATATATATATATATATATATTTTTATTTTTATGTACACACACACACACACACACACACATATATATATATATATATATATATATATATATATTTATATAAATGATTTTTTTATCTAAATTTATTGTATTTCCTTTGAATAACAGGCTGACAAAGTACCATTCGAAAAATGAAATCATTCGTAAAGGTTTATTTACAGTTATTTGAAAGTAAGTCAACATCTTTTTACATTTATTAAAATATTAAAATATTAAATATATTTAAAGAAATTATGACGGAATATCAAAAGAAATCCTTGTACGTTGGTGACCTTCACCCAGATGCCACTGAAAGCATACTCTTCAGTAAATTCGCAGAGTTTGGTGAAGTTGCCAGTGTTCGCCTGTGCAGAGACGCTCAAACGCGAGCGAGTCTCGGTTACGGTTACATAAACTTTAAGGAGACAGCTGATGCCGAAAAGGCGCTTGAAGGCCTGAAATTTGAAGCCATAAACGGGATGAGTTTCAGAGTTATGTGGGCTGAAAGAAACCCAGCCACTCGCAGGTTTGGCCCTGGTAATGTTTTCGTTAGAAATCTCGAAAAGTCGATTGACAGTGAGATGTTGTACAACGCATTTCTAGCTTTTGGGAATATTCTATCATGTAAAGTAGCAACAAACGCAGATGGCACTTCCAAGGGTTACGGTTTTGTTCATTTCGAATTGGAAGAATCGGCCAAAAACTGCATGAATAAACTCAATGGGATGCTGATGAATAACCAAAAGGTTTACGTCGGTCCTTTTTTGTCCAAAGTTGAAAGACTCGCACAACTTAAAGCACAGCCGTTTACAAATCTTTATGTGAGAAACTTTGAAAAATCATTGAACGATGAACAACTTGCAGAATTGTTTAACAGCTTCGGGACAATTAAAAGTTCTAAAATTATGCGTGATAGAAAAGGTAACAGCAGAGGATTTGGTTTTGTTAACTTTGCTGATCCTTCGTGTGCTTTGCAGGCTCTAAATGAAATGAACGGGAAAATCATGACTGACAACCAATTGCTGTACGTAGCGAGAGCTCAGAAAAAATCAGAAAGAGATACTGAACTGGCTATTACACATACCATGAGACTTACTACAAGGGATAGTAATAGAGAAAATGGCGAAGCAAATGAAGCAAGACAAGACTACCCTGGTGTCAACCTTTATCTTAAATTTCTCCCAGTTGAAGTTGACGACAAAACGCTGAGAGAAGAATTTGAGAAATATGGAACTGTTTTAAGTGTTAAAGTCATGCGCCTCGCCAACGGTGTTTCCAGAGAGTTTGGGTTTGTGTCCATGAGCACTCAGCAGGAAGCCGATGAAGCTTTGGCAACAATGAATAACAAGATTTGGCTAGGAAGAACGATTTTCGTTGCTCTCGCCCAAAAGAAAGAGGAGCGTTCTGCCATGTTGAAAGCTAAATACGCACACCAACAAGTTGTCAGAACTGCCAATGGACAGCCCGTGTATAAAAATCTGACATCAAATATGCTTCCTTACGGCGTTGATCCATCTTATTTTCAGTACTCTGCTCCAACTGGCAGACTTCCTTTAGCTTTGTCATCTCAGGCATATCAAATGCCTTCAGCGGTGCCATATTACTTTCCAAACCAGGTTCCTACGCTTCAGCCAGAGACTGAAACTTCTCTTGCTGGTGAAGTTTCTCAGCAAACTCAGTGAAACGTAACCAGAGAGAATCAAATTAAATAATTATTTTATTTTATTTTTTTTAATAAACCATTAAAAACTGTCATTGTTTTTAACAATAAAACTTCTGATGTTTAATGATTAACTACTCTGGTTCAGTTTCAAGAAGACCGAGATCTTATGCACCTGGCCATTATTTTCACACAAAAGTTTAGATAATCAAATATATAAACGTAGATACTTTTATGATAAAGGAAACCTTCAATAGAGCTAGCGGTTCAAATATTTATTTAAACAATCCATTTTAAGTGAATCCGACCTGTCATTTTTGTAATAGTTCATATTTTACTCAAGCCTGAGTTTATAATATAGCATCTATAATATGTTAGAACACCACCGGACTCATTAAATAAATCTGAAGGGTTTCATTTTTAGTCTAGCATAGCACACGTCTCGTATTGAGAAAAGTGTTGATGATTTAAATACCTCTAGGAAATGAATATTCATAGAATTTGTTTTACGGAACTTTCATTATGAAGCATTTAAAACATGCTGTGATCGTTTTATAACTATTTATATACAGACAAACGTGATTACATGCAGTGGCGGGTATTAGGGGGGGCGAAGATAAGGGGGAGGCGGTCTCCATTTATCGATGTTTTTGGAGTTTTTTTTTACCAAATCTTTTTTTAGTTTAAAATATTGTGTAACAAATATATTGCAGTATTTCTAATTTTAGAACAATACAGATTTAAAATAGATAACTTAAATAAAAAATTCATGTGATATATTTCAAATATTATAATTCTAATGAATATTAATTCATAGCCCCCCTTCACACTGCACATGGGCGTCCGTAAATAAATAACTACGCGCCTCTCCTCTGAGGAGAATGAATTTGACCGATAATTATAATGCATCAGTAATATTTCATAATTTCAAATTCAACTTTTTTATTCAACACAATTTCAGTTTTAGTTTTCATCCATTTCGTTTTCTCCATTTACTGCATTTAAAAACGTCATATGTTGATTTACTTGAACATCTTTTCGACATGCCAGCTGCTGCGTTAAAAAACGATATCTAGTACCGATAGTACTGCCGTCATCATCGTCGTCGCCATCACCACCATAGTCGCCATCATCACCATAGTCGCCATCATCACCATAGTCGCCATCATCACCATAGTCGCCATCATCACCATATTCGCCATCATCACCATAGTCGCCACATCACCATAGTAGTCGTCATCATCGTCACAGTATCTTCGGAGAAAACCTTTTTATCCCCTGCGCGGCACTTGATTTACTTTGCAGTTAACACGCAGGTCTCTTACCTCACGCGATGCTTTGTCAAGTGGCGCCTTAAGATGATGCCGTTCGCCATGCACATTCACGAACATATAAACATAAACATCTCTGAAAGTACGTAAGCATCTGCACAGGAAAACAAAAAAAGCATAAACAAGCTTTTAAACAGAGTCGATGGGAGGAAAACAAAAATACAGAAGTAAATGAAGAGCAATACATGATCAGGAGGTTCTTTTGTCGTCTCTGGGGAGTAACTAGTCGTGATCACGTGGCAAATGGGTGGGAGGATGTGTGTTTGAAGGTAGTGAAGATGAGTGGGTGGGCGGCTCAAAGATTTGGGTGAAGGAGTGGGGAAGCGAGAATGAAAGCTGAAAGATGGAATGGAAGCTGAGGCTGGGAGTTCAAATAGAGAAATAAATTAGATTGCATGAAGTGTAGGGGTTTTTCGAAAGGGTTCTTTATTGCAGCAGGTTTTCTGTTTTTGCCTGTGTCTCGCGTGATTCTTGTAAATGTTCTCAAATGAAGAAAACGTTTAGGCGAATCCCTGTATTGAAGAATGTTTCACATTAATGAGAAATATGTTGCAATCTGTTTCTCCCTCTCTGTTGAGAACTTTAGAGATAAAATACTTCGTTTAAGAAATTAATTTTCTATACGAAAATCATTGTTTAGATATATACATACGTGAGCCAGCTTGTGTTTGTGAGCATGTGCATGCGTGATTGTCTGTATGCATGCAGGTGTAGGTGTTCTAACAGCAAATAACAAATTGTTTCCATGTTCCAGATGGGGACGAAAAGTTAGAACAGTACTGCTATCATTTCCTCACGTGTTACTTGCTGCATTCACGACTGAGTTGGCTTCATATATCCGTTCCTTATAAATGCTTTTCTTTCTAATCAATTTTCAGTTTCATTATTTTAATTGAGTTATTAGCAAGTTTCGACACAACCTTGTAAGAAATCTTCACAACTGCTTTGTTCTGCCGACCACCCATCCTTGCGTCCACTCGTGACCTGCCATCTTCTCGAAGACGCCATCTTGCAAGATGGCCGCCACCGGAAGTGGACATGTCGTAAATATGCAGAGATGAAATAACAAGCTGAGCTATCAAACTATCTTTTTCATGCAGCATTGTTTTCTTTTCATGGTGCATTGTATCTTTTTCATAGTGCATTGTATCTTTTTCATGATGCATTGTATTTTTTTCATGGTGCATTGTATCTTTTTCATGGTGCATTGTATCTTTTTCATGATGCATTGTATTTTTTCATGGTGCATTGTATCTTTTTCATGATGCATTGTATTTTTTCATGGTGCATTGTATCTTTTTCATGGTGCATTGTATCTTTTTCATGGTGCATTGTATCCTTTTCTTCCGCTATTCACCCTCTCTTTTTTCCACCTCTTTCTTCTTTTCTATCCTTGTTTATTTTTTATGTCATTTTTGAACGCACCACGTCAACAACCTTGAAAAAACTCTGTTTCCCATGAAAATGTTAAAACAACAAAATTTCTGGAATTCATAAAAGCCTCACCGGCGTTAAGCAAGGACAACTAAAAGACAACACGCACACGGTATTCTCACAAAAACACAAACAAATATATGTATGTATGTATATATATATATATATATATATATATATATATATATATATATATATATACATATATATATATATATATGTATATATATATATATCATATGTATATGTATCTATATACACCTGAAAAAACAATCACAAACACACGCACGCACACACAAGCATGCATGCATGCCTTCAAACAATAACTCAGCCCATTAACCTGATAATAAATGCTCTAAATTAATCAAAAAAATTCATCTGCATTGTTTGCCGCCACCGCACTGCCATCCAATCATGAAAACATTTCCTTTCAAATGATAGATAGAAAGAAAGGAGAAAAAAATGAGATCACCAGCGGCAATTTTCGAAATGATATGAAGGTATTTGAGCGAGTACTGGCGCATCGAGAAATACCGCTAGAAGAGTCAGGACGGCGTGGCGCGTACAAAAGGGTATCAAACGAGCAGTTGCAACTCTCTATCGATCTTCTCTTCATCTGCTGCTACAACTCTGCCATCGTCCTTGCTGCTGTGTCGTGCCTGTGTGCATTGAGGTGTGCATGTGTGTGTGTGTGTGTGTATGTGTATGTGTGTCTATATGTGTGTGTGTTTGTGCGTGGGACATGTATGATTATGTGAAAATAAATGCGAACGTACTTCCATCCTAATAGTTATATGTTAAGCTCACGCGTGCTATGAGTGTGTGTATGAGACTTTCTGTGTATGTATGTGTGTCTGTCTCTACACGTGCCTGTCCGTAAAAAAAGATGGGAAAGTTTTTCTAAGTCATTTTTTACCCGGTTTGCTCAGTTCTTTCTTTCAGACGTAACCAAGGACTCGTCACCTCGATCGAAGGTCAATTCCCTACCAGCGCTCCAGTGATGAGTTGGATGCTGAAGTAATGTGATGTATTGTCGTCGTCATCGTTATCGTCACCATTATTGCCATCATCATATCATCGCCCTCATCGTCATCGTCATCACCATCGTCATCACCATCGTCATCGTGGTCATCATCATCAACATCATCATCATCATCATCATCATCATCATCATCATCCTCATCCTAATCATCATCATCATCGTCGTCGTCGTTGTCGTCATCGTCATCATCATAATCATCATCATAATCATCATCATCATCATCATCACCACCATCATCATCATCATCATCATCATCATCATCATCATCATCATCATCATCATCATCATCATCATCATCATCATCATCATCATCATCATCATCATCATCATCATCATCATCATCATCATCATCATCATCATCATCATCATCATCATCATCATCATCATCATCATCATCATCATCATCATCATCATCATCATCATCATCATCATCATCATCATCATCATCATCATCATCATCATCATCATCATCATCATCATCATCATCATCATCATCATCATCATCATCATCATCATCATCATCATCATCATCATCATCATCATCATCATCATCATCATCATCATCATCATCATCATCATCATCATCATCATCATCATCATCATCATCATCATCATCATCATCATCATCATCATCATCATCATCATCATCATCATCATCATCATCATCATCATCATCATCATCATCATCATCATCATCATCATCATCATCACGACTGTTGCTATTATCTCGCACTTTGCAGCTGAATGTGTTAAAAAAATTGTTTTTAGACGATTTGAATTTCGGAGAAAAAATATTGAATTTTCACGAATTATTTGAATGAGGAAGCAAAGAAATTAAAAACAAATTCGAAATTGAATTGAAGGATTAAGTGAAACAAAAAGAGAGAGAACGAGAGAGAAAGAGAGGGCGAAGGATTGGCAGGGAGGGACAAAAATGTAACAAGAACAGTTTTGTTTGGTTTTTCTTTGTCTTTCTCATTCTGTGTCCATGTCTATGCGTCTTCTATTGTTTGTATTCTGTTTTTTTTCTTTTGCTTCTTTTTTTCTTGCTTTAGATACCGACCATATGAATATTTATTCAAAAATATATTTCCATTTGTTTATTGTTCATTATTTTATAATAATTATAAAATAATAATAATAATAACAATTATAACAATCATCATCATCATCATCATCGTGTTCCTTGGCATCCCATGAATTGCAAATGAATTGATTTATTGAATTCCGGATAATAGAAACAGGGATGTGCATAACTTCTATTTAAAAATACACTTCCACTCAATTTCCCTCGCTCCTTCTCCTCAGAATTTGGCACCATCCTTCTATCTTTACAGCACCATCCTTCTATCTTTACAGCACCATCCTTTTATCTTTACAGCACCATCCTTCTATCTTTACAGCAACATCCTTCTATCTTTACAGCACCATCCTTCTATCTTTACAGCACCATCCTTCTATCTTTACAGCACCATCCTTCTATCTTTACAGCACCATCCTTCTATTTTTACAGCACCATCCTTCTATTTTTACAACACCATCCTTCTATCTTTACAGCACCATCCTTCTATCTTTACAGCACCATCCTTTTATCTTTACAGCACCTTCCTTCTATTTTTACAGCACCATCCTTCTATCTTTACAGCACCATCCTTCTATCTTTACAGCACCATCCTTTTATCTTTACAGCACCATCCTTCTATTTTTAAAGCACCATCCTTCTATCTTTACAGCACCATCCTTCTATCTTTACAGCACCATCCTTTTATCTTTACAGCACCATCCTTCTATCTTTACAGCACCATCCTTCTATTTTTACAGCACCATCCTTCTATTTTTACAACACCATCCTTCTATCTTTACAGCACCATCCTTCTATCTTTACAGCACCATCCTTTTATCTTTACAGCACCATCTTTCTATTTTTACAGCACCATCCTTCTATCTTTACAGCACCATCCTCCTATCTTTACAGCACCATCCTTTTATCTTTACAGCACCATCCTTCTATTTTTACAGCACCATCCTTCTATTTTTACAGCACCATCCTTCTATCTTTACAGAACCATCCTTCTATTTTTACAGCACCATCCTTCTATCTTTACAGCACCATCCTTCTATCTTTACAGCACCATCGTTCTATCTTTACAGCTGGATTCACACTTTTTTTGCTCTCTGAAGAATTGTTTGAGAAATTGTTCAGAAATTAGAATAATTTTGTGAATCTTTGAAAACGTTTTCAAATATGCTATCTGAAAAATATCCTTATATGGACATAAAATATGAATGTCGATTAAAAATAGAAGTAGAAAAGAAGGAGTGAGTGAAAAAGAGACAGAAACGTATAAATATTAAGACATAAGCGTACCTACTTATGTAAGCTGAACAATTACAAAACAAAATACGCATTTATAAATTAAAAAAAAACATTAATACGGAAAAAGTTTGAATTTTATTGTAATAGAAAGTGAAGCAAAGCGAGAAAGACAATAATACAAAAAATGTAAACAGACAATTTTATAGCATTACAAACATATTTGCTCAAATGGCATTTGTATAATAATCATATTATAGTAATACAACACTATAAATGTAATATTATATTTTAGCATTTGCATTATTCTGTAATTTAAGCAGTAAAAAGTTGCTTTTAAATTTCGACTTTTCAGTGAGCAGAAACTCAACAAAAAAGCAACCAAATGGAGTCTTCCAGAGCGAACTTCCGACCGGAAGTTGACGCGATTGTTTTCACGTGACGTCCCTTCAGACGATGATTCATCACTTTGTCGTCATCGTCGCCATCGTCAGTAATGTTATTATCACTTTTCTTGTCTTAAATATTATCATCATCACAACCATCATCATCATTGTTATTATTATCATCATCATCATCATCTTTATCATAATCATCATCATCTTCATACAATTCATACAAATTATTGACAAGTGGTCTCTAGAAATGATAAATAATTTAATGAATAATAAATTAATAAACCTAGATAAACAATCAGAAATCTATTTTGATATTGAAAAACCTTTTAATTAGCCCAGAGTTTTTAGTGGGACCTATTTTCTCACCAGATGTGACCCAATTTCTTCCAATTTTCCGTGTCCAAAAACAGCTTACTTCTTTGTCATCCAAGCCAGCCATCAATCTATTAGGAAACGACTGGGAAGCATTCAAAAGGATAACAAAACATGGAAAAACGAAAAGTTGAAATTTTTCGCTTGAAAACAAAAAAGCTTCACAAAACTAAAAATAAAGTTACGTTGAAATTTTAGAATAAAATATTCATGACATTATTTTTATTTAGCTTTCAAATAAACCAAAAAACGTTTTTCCTTAAAACATTTTAGATGTAAACACTGAAATATAACTTCAATATTTTTCTTATTTGTAAAAATGTGAAAAAACGTAGTACACACTCAAACACACACATACACACACATATACACATATATATATATATACACACATATATATATATACATACATATATACATATGTATATATATATACATATATATATATATATATATATATATATATATATATATATATATATATATATATATATATATATATATATATATATATATATATATATATATATATTTTGAACGTATTTCGGCATAATGTTTTCTTTTAGGCATGCTCTGTTAAAAATGATAGACCACTTTGCGTTGATACGTTTTTTCGCCAAGCTTTCAAAATCTCTTGAATTCATGATAACTCCGCTTTTTAAATAGATTTATTAAAAACGAGGGCTGACCGATCGGTTTCGCAGAAAAGCATCTTCGGAGCCCTTTAAATTACGAAGTTAAAATGTATTTACTATAATGCGAAAATAGAATGAAACTATAAAACGACGAGAATAAACATTAATGAAAACTGAAATAGAAAAACAACGTATGGAAAGTGGAAAGCAAGATATAAAAGGTAGGTAACTAACGTACAAGATTAGTAAAAACCGAAGCGGAAAATAATTGTAAACAAAACGAAAACATGGCGATAGTGGCCGCAGCGCAGGTATTTACGCAACTATGCGCTAGGTAATTGTTGTCAGGTGCGCGCAATCAGGCTAGGTACGTCTACCGCGTCGTATTGTTATATTAACGTTTATATATATATATATATATATATATATATATATATTTATATACTAGCCGGGTACCTGGCGTTGCCCGGGGTTTTAGAGGTTTTTCTAATGTTTTTTTTTCGCTCCGTTTTCTTCCTCGCTTGCTCTCCCGCTCCCGGCTGCTTTCCCGTTCCGCTTGCTCTTCCGTTCTGCTCGCTTTTTCGCTCCGCTCTCAGTTGCTTTCCCGTTCCCGCTTGCTCTCCCGTTCCGCTTGCTTTTTCGCTCCGCTCTCAGTTGCTTTTCCGTTCCCGCTTGCTTTCCCGTTCTCGTTCCCGTTTCCGTTCATTTTCCATTTTCCGTTTTCGCTCGCTCTCCCGCTCCCGCTCTGCTCATTTTGTGACCAATTTCAATTTTTTTTCACCTTTTGCAGCACATATATTTATACATATAATATATAGGTATATTATAATTACAGACAATAAACAAAACAATTCAAAATAATCTTTGAAATTAAAAACACAAAATACTAAATTGAGAAAACATCTTTTTGAACGTTTTCTTATTTTCAGACATTGTTAGAGATTCTTGAAACCACATCCCTGTTCAGACTTTTCAGCTATAAACAACTTTAATGAGCGGCAAAAAAATTGTTCTTTAAAGCTAATTTAAGGCCAGTTTAAGGTCACCTCAAGAGCGGATTATACGCTCACAAGGTTTAATTGTTTTCTGGCTTACTTACCATTACAAGCTCAATCATTGCCTTAACCATCATCCCAACCATCATCCCCATCATTATCATCACCATCATCATCATCATCATCACCATCATCGCGTTCATCGTCATCATTACCATCCCCACCATCATCGCCTTTATTATCATCAATCACCATCATCGTCGTTACCATCGCCATGGTTACGGTTTCAAACACCTCCGTTGTCCGTTAAAAATGTGTAGGAGGTTGAGGACACGTGTGCAAAAAATGATTTATTGGGAATTTAGTCAAAATAATTTCATTTTAACAACACGCCAAAACATCAACCACGCACCTTTTCCAACAACAACGACTCACACACACTCATTTGTTGTTAATTAATTGCTAACAAAAAATAAATTTGTTTTGTCTCATATGCTTACCTGAAAAGTTTACAAATTGACATTTCCTTCTATTTTTATTTCTCTGACTCTACTTTTTCTTTTCCCCCTCATCCCACTTTTCCTTTTTAACAGAAAGAGAAAGAGAAAGAGAAAGAGAAAAGAGAACGAGAAAGAGAAAGAGAAAGAGAAAGAGAAAGAGAAAGAGAAAGAGAAAGAGAAAGAGAAAGAGAAAGAGAAAGAGAAAGAGAAAGAGAAAGAGAAAGAGAAAGAGAAAGAGAAAGAGAAAGAGAAAGAGAAAGAGAAAGAGAAAGAGAAAGAGAAAGAGAAAGAGAAAGAGAAAGAGAAAGAGAAAGAGAAAGAGAAAGAGAAAGAGAAAGAGAAAGAGAAAGAGAAAGAGAAAGAGAAAGAGAAAGAGAAAGAGAAAGAGAAAGAGAAAGAGAAAGAGAAAGAGAAAGAGAAAGAGAAAGAGAAAGAGAAAGAGAAAGAGAAAGAGAAAGAGAAAGAGAAAGAGAAAGAGAAAGAGAAAGAGAAAGAGAAAGAGAAAGAGAAAGAGAAAAAGAAAGAGAAAGAGAAAGGGAAAGAGAAAGAGAAAGAGAAAGAGGAAGAGAAATAGAAAAAGAAAGAGAAAGAAAGAGAGAGAGAGAGAGAGAGAGAGAGAGAGAGAGAGAGAGAGAGAGAGCATAAAAGATAATTGCATTTTCCTCTTCGATCCCTATGATTGTGTTTCATGTCTGTGCTTTCAAATAATATTTCATTTCATTTCAAATAATACTTCATTTCATTTCAAATAATACTTCATTTCATTTCAAAGAATATTGTAATTCATTTTAATTAATATTATGTTCTATGATTTTTTTATCAACATGTTTAATGGTGCACTTTTAATTAGCATTATTTCAGGCACAAAACTGTTTTCTTACTATAAGTATATTCCTCTTCTCCGCATATTTCACAACACGAGTTAACTTCATACATAAATAAACAAACACACAAAGAAATAAATAAAAATAAAAATATAATAAATAAATATAAATAAATAAATACAAATGAATATATAATAAATAAATATAAATAAATAAATACAATTAAATAAATAATAAATAAATATAAATAAATAATTAAATATTAAATGCTCACTGGTCGTGTTCCTTTTCCATCACTCAGCGAGTTCTACACAAATGTTAATATTAATATCACTCATTGTTCTGTCATAATTGACCCACTAATGGCCATTTAACGGAAATCAATATCCGGCATGTTCCTTATTAATAATTAATGACTTGCATGCATTATTAACCACCTCATGAATAATTAATTCCATTGGGCTGAGTTTCGTAGCATTAACGACAACCGTGGGAGGCTGGGTTTCCATGAAATTTTAATGCGTTCCATCCTATACACATCCTAACATCTGATGTGTGTGGGCGGGTGATGCAGGCTGATAGGGGATGTAATAGAAATTATGTAAATCTAAATAGGCTAGACTAGAGTGGGTGTCAAGGTCATGATTATTAATTAGTCAGTTCTAACTAGTTAACTTGAATGTAGTGTTGGAGTGATGTTGCAACCATTTCGCCCTGAATTTCAGCCAGTCCTAAACACAAATCGACACAAATATATCTCATTTGGCCGGAAAACGTTAATTGCTCTTTTACCTGACTTCCTAACAGAGCTGAAACCATCGCTTATGGTTTTAACAACAACTATTTGTGTTTTTATTTCATTTCTTATTTTCAACTGTATTTATCATCCGATCTGTCAAGACCACCAAAAAGGAAATTCAAATATTTTAAAGATCCAAACTGGAACAATCCTGACAAATATGTTAGAGTTTCACGCTTTATTAAATTAGTTCTCTCTATTTATTTCAGCACGTGAAAAATTTACACAACTACTGCCATGGTTACGATTAAATTATTACAAATACGGTCAGGGTCTGCTGAAATATTTCTTCGATTCAAAGCAAATGATGCTTGGTTGCTTCTTCACAAGCTGGTTCATGGGGAGTGCCTTCTCGATCCAACCGTCGGTGCTTGCCATAAGTGTGGCCAAGTGGGACCTGTGTTTATGATTAGGTTCGGTCGAAAATGGTGCGATTGTTTCGTAGTGATGCTGATGGTGGTGGTGATGATGATGATGACGGTGCGTTTGTCGTGTTTATTACAGTCGTTCGAGTTGTCGGGAGGATGAAAATTTATTGCAACACCAGTGTTTATGATGATAATGATGATTGTGGGAGGCCGATGACAATGTTGGTGATGGTGATGATCTTGGTGGTAGTGGTGGTGGTGCAAGTGGTGCAAGTGGTGAAATCAAGAATGATGACATATAAGGAAAATGGGTTGAGATAGATAATAACAGTAAACAACGAAAAGTAGAAAACGAAGATAACGTTTGTGATGATGATGATGATGACGACGACGACGATGTTGTTGTTGATGATGTTGATGATGATGATAAAGGTATCGGTGGTTGAGGTAAAAGTGATGATGGTGATGTGAGGGATGACGATGATGATGATAACGACGAAAATAAGGAGCCATTATGCAGAACCGAAGTGAAATTAATAAAAGAAAAACTTCCTTTCCAAAACACATTCACCGCTTTTCATATTAAAAAAAATATATATAATAACTGAAGATAGCTCTCGTGACTTGAGGCTCATAATTGAGTTCTTTCTTCAACACTTTCAAGCACATTCCTCCCGATGGTGCTAGTTCGAGTCACATATGTGAGGATGAAGAAGGCAAAAAACAGAGAGAGAGAGAAAGTCTTTGAAAAATGAAAAAAAGAATGAGAGAGAGAGAGAGAGAGAGAGAGAGAGAGAAAGAGAGAGAGAGTGAATGATAAAATGAAAAGGAAGAAAGACAAATAAGGAAATGCAGAGTAACAACTTGCACCTGGAACGTCCATAATTAGATTTTTAAATTTCTTCCATTTGCGAGTTGTTTCTGACAAATTAGTTTTTCTCTAACACGGCTAACACCTGGACTGTAGAATAGGGAGAGAACTGGTCGAAACCATTAATCTACCGATTGATTGAAGAATCGATTGGTTATGCAGAAAAAACCACTACTTGATTGATTTTATGAAACCTGATTGTTTGATTGGATGAATTTTAACTGGTTGATTGACTTATAGTTTTGCTTGTTTTATTGTGTTTTTGGTTGAATTATCAACTATTTGATGGTTATATAACGGTAACTTAATAATCGTTAGATTGGCTTATCTCAGTTATTTGTTCAATTTTTAAATATTGCCCATTTCACGAAATTGTTCAATTGATTGATATTTTATTATTCATCATTAAATAAACATGAAAAATATTTTCCAATTTATTACGACCAATCAAACATTAGTCAACAATTATTAAAAATAAACTCAAAAATGCAAATTCAAAAAAAGATTCAAAAAATTCAGGAAATTGAAAGAACAAAAGAATATTAAACGCGGCAAATGCAAATGCTGTGCCTTCCATTTGTGTAGGCTGAGCTCATTTTCGATGTGGGACATTCCATTCGCAATTATTAAGAGGGGTGACAGGATCCATCCATGTGCTTCCTGGAAAGTACTTCTTAAGTTGGAGAGGTTGAAACGATAAAAAAAGGGAAAAATAAATAATGAAAGAGAGTGAAAAAGAAGTAAATAAATAAAATTTGAATATTTTAATTCGCCAAGAAAATATAAAAAAACTGTTTTTCATAATAAAAAATAAAAATAATAAATTGATTATTATTATTATAAATAAAATGAAATTATGAAAGAATAATTTGAATGACTATAAATAAATGACTATAAATAAATGCACTCGGAGCGTTCCATCGAATCTCAGTTCCATCAACTCCAGCGATTTGGAGTTCCAATAACAACAAATCATTAATTATGAATGTATTACACTTGTTGTAGAATTATAATTAAACCACATAACATAGTAATATAATAAAACCACATGATGTAATAAAATAATAATATAATATAATATAATATATAATATAATATAATAACATAATAATAAAACCACACAGTATAATAATATAATAATAAAACCATAAGATATAATAAAATAATAAAATAATATATAATATAATATGATAACGTAATAATAAAACCATATATATATTAACAACTATTTCATGATATTAAAACTAAAATATAACATAAATGCTGAAATACTTGCATGCTACTGGCTTATTAAAATATGAAAACGTAATAAACTGAGATATTTAGAAGGATTGTATTTGATGGAGGTTCTATGAAATCTCTTTATTTTGATAAGAAGTTTATTCTATGTCGTTTCATCAGATATAATGTCTGATAAAATCTCAATTACAGTTTTGTATTGAAGTAATTTTGAGTAACAATTTAAAAAAAATTAATAAAACAATTTTTCTTAAAATATATTCTAGTTTTAACTTCTTTCAGTTATAAAAATGAAATTTGTATGTTTTCGTAGGAGTTGACTTAAAAGTTTTGTTATTTTTAAAACTTCTGGTCGCTTCTTTTTTTTGCACTTAAAATGTTAATAAATCTTGAAACACTAAAAGTTTTAAGTTTTAAGAAATGGAAATTACAAAAGGAAGACGATGACGATGATGATGATGATGGCGAAGACGATGATGCTGGTGACGGAAATAGAAGTGAGGTTGATGACGATGATGATGACGATGACGATGACAATGACGATGACGATGACGATGATGATGATGATGATGATGATGATGATGACGATGACAATGGCAATGACAATGACAATGATGATGATGATGACGAGATGACACTGAAACTGATGATAATGATACTTATAGGGATGATGATGATGCCATTAAGAACATTGTAGTTGTATCGTTTGTATTTCATCGTAACATTACCCCATTATTGTATCATACTAGCAAATGTCTCAATCTATGTTGTTCAATAACTTGTATTCGCTGCAAACCATAGCTTATAAACTGATAAAAACACAATTTTTATTTTAACCATATTGTAATATATTAACCATATTGTAATATACGAATGTATCGTTACATTTCCAGTCAACAAGAGATACAATCCATCTTTTTAGCTGCAAAAAATTATAAAAGTTATGAAAGTTATGAAAGTACTGAAATGAACTTATATGTCGTTCTAGTTAAACTTCCTTTATAGCACATATAAATTATTCATATTATCATTTTTGGTAATTTTTTTATCCTTGTTCAAGTTCCTTGTGATTAGGCCAGCTGCTTTTAAGTAAATTTAATTTATTTATATTACTGTATAAATCTGTTTAGCAAAAAAGTATGTATCCTACATCCATCAAGTTCATGTTCGATTTACAAATTCATACCAAGCAAGTTCAATGTCAAGTTCAACTTCTGCATTAAATGTGTCTTTGCACAAATAAGTGGTTCAATGTAGATACTTAAAAACATAACTTTTCATCTTAAAAATAAATTATTATGATTTAAAGTAATTAATTGGATACGTTTTTTTTAAAGATTTCGTTGTAAATATGCTGATTGTAATGAATATGTAAACAAACTTTAGTGTAATTTGCTAAACAATGCGTCGCTCAAGTTCATGTTTTATTATAAATTTATACTCAGGAAGTCCAAGAGCTTTTTGCTGATTTATTTATAATATTGTTAATAAAAAAACGTTCATGTCCGTTCTTGAAAAATGTATGGTTATTTAACATGTTTACAACATTCTGTTTCGTAATGTTGTGTTTGTGTCTCTCTCCTTGGATGTACGGTTGAACTCCTCGTTATTTCTCCAGTTTGCGATGGCTGGAATGTGGCAGTCAGCAGTGCGTGTCTATCTGAGATTACGTCTGCATGGTTGGTTCATCCCTGTTTATCATATTGTGTGTATGTGTGTAGGTGTGTTTGTTGCGTATGAATATTCATGTACACACATTCACTTACACAGTTACCTTTATAGATACACACGATCATATATGCATCAATTATTATATTTGCAATAACAGTAACAGCACATCAGCAAACAAATACACACGCACACACTGACATGCATGCCTATATACATGCACGCACACAAACAAATACACATACACACATAAACAAACATACAACCATAATTTAATATCTTCTTCAAAATAGCACACACCCTAAATAAAATTATAGAATTAGTTTCGTCTGTCATCCTCGATAAATTTGAAAACATCTTATTTTCGCCCACCAATAAACTTCGGACTGACCTTTCAGTTTCCATGAGCTTCGAAATATTTTTTTGTTGACTTTCTTTTTCTAGTTTGTTTAAAATATGAAACTATTATTCTTTAAGAAATTATAAGCAGATTTAATTGCAACAGGGTTTTGAAGAAAATAGTTTTTATATCTACAATAGGCATTCTTTTACAGAGGCAGTGATAAAATTTAATATTTTTTTGTAAATCTTGAAAAACCATTATTAAATCGATGTTTGCACAGAAAAACAAATTTATAAGTTTTTAATAATTTTATATTTCTATATTATGAATAT
>OZ022240.1:33205377-33300377 GCA_963978895.1 Erpobdella octoculata
TGTTTTTATTATCGCCTAATTTATACAAGAACTTATATACGAAATAAACATAGAATAATACAAAAAACAGCGTTCCTTCCTCGTTATATGATTGAGAGACGGACTGAAGTTCGTGGACCTTAGTGTGGCAGTTTTGTCTTCTGTTTTGATATTATTTAATAAGGGGAGTGCCCTTTAAAAATGAAATACGATGGCTCCATCCGGGCATTGGTTCATCCTTAAATGCAAAAAAAAATTTAATTAAAATTTAAATATAGTAGACACCAGAGAGACAAGTCCACACCTTTTCAGACAGATTTTTGGGTTACATCTTCATTCAACAGAATGGAGATTCGATAAACAGCAAGCCTCTCCAGAACGCCCACCTTTAAATCACCTGTAGTACCAACCTGTCAAACAACTATGGAAGGAAGCAGATGTCCATAACGATTTGTTCTCGTATACGGATTTAGCTCGTAATAAACGGAGTTTCAGAGCGAACAGACATCCAGTGCACATTCCAGAACGTACGTGTACACACGCACACACATACACTTTCACACATACACACGCATGCGTGCACACAAACCAATCAATAAATATTCCTCAAAATGTCAATTTAATAAATTTTCAAACGACGTTACAATTTTTTTTTCATTATTTCAACGGATTAGCGGACATCAGAGAACAGACAACGATAAGATAAGCTGCCACAGGTATTATTTTTAAAAAAAGAAAGATTTAAAGCTTAAATTTTGATTAAAAATAGTATTTTTACAAGAATTTGTTTATAATTTCAATTCCATTTCATAGGATTACGTAAAATGAATAAAATTGAGTTAAAAATATCACCAACCAACCAACCAATAAGAATCGGGTTCTATCACATGAGAAGGTCGCAGATGGGTTTTTTAATTGGCTGGAATTCTTCAAAGTTGGCGGGAATTCTTTTTTTCCTCCTTAATGCCAGCTAATGCAGAGAGATGATATCGAAATTGGGAATAAAATTAGAACGTTCCAATTGTTTTCTTGCTCTCACACGCACACACGCCTACACACACCCACACGCACACGCCTAAACACACGGACATACAGACAGAGACACAAACACCTGTACGAGGTATAGACTTTAGTAACTTTTATACCTTGTTTTATGTTCGTGTATTGCCATGTTCGTGCCCGCGTAGGCGTATCCGAACGAGTTCAAGTGCACGTGTGTATACGAACGAGCGTGTGTGTGTGTGTGCGTGGGTGGGTGAATATACACAGCGTCTCCATTCGATGGAGCATACCGGCTTTTAAAAGAACTCCCACCTGCTACGGCGGCATCTAATGAAAGGAAAAAGGAAAAACAAGGCAAATAATCGCCGTCATCGTCATCGTCGTCATTGTCGCCATCATCGTCATCATCGTCGTCCACAGTTTTCTTCTAAATTAACGTTTTCCGGAGCGCATAATAACAACTTTTTTAGCTATTAATAGCGACATAATCCTGTTACTTGGATGATTATAAAGCGGTTCAATGCGGTGTGATTGGAGATTAGGAGGGCAATGAGATACAAAGGTTCGTCATCCAGTCTCTTTGGCATTTTGGAATGTGATGTAGTTCAGGATGGAGGAATCTATAAATAACAAAGTGAGAATTTTTTTATTTAATTTTATTGTTTATAAATTGTGAAAAACATTTATTATAAATAATACTTTTATTAATAAAAAACGGTTTAAACATTAATGTTTGTATATGTGCGTGTAAGCACATGTGTCTGCGTGGGTTGTGTCTGTGAAGATGTCTCCATAAATTTTTAATGAGGGTGACTTGGTGTGGTCGAAGAATTTTCTTGGATAGTTTCACACTAAGCATTATTCGTACAAACAACTTTGACATGAATATTATACTGTTCATTTAAATTGAATTCATTCATACAGAATTCTACACTAAAATTTATAAAATTAAAATTAATAAGCTGGATTACAAGTCCGCCTTTTCCATGGCAGATCTAGAAATGTTCGACAACCAACTTCTCGCCTCTCAAACGACGAGCTGAAACTGAACCTTGAGAGAAGCCGTCTTTGAAGCGCGAACACGAAAAGAGATTTGCGACAAAGTCAGTCAGCTGACAAACATTTTTAAAACAGTTTTCGGAATAAGAAAACAACTAAACAAAGCATCCATTAGAAAATAAAGACTTAGCAACGTAAGCTAAGCAGCTTTATCTGGTGACTAGCTGAATTTTAACGACATACGCACTTTTGCACAAGACTTAGCAGCATGTCTCGTTACTATGGAAACGACGACGCCGACTCGGCAAAAAGCGACGAATACGGCTACGGCGAGGACTCGTTCGACGAGAAGATGGCTTACGCCGCTTACAGCTACAGCAACAACAACCGACAGCAACCCCACCACCACCACCACCATCATCATCATCAGCAACAACAGCAACAACAACAACAGCCACATCTTCAGCACCAGCCACATCATCGGACCAGCAACTACCACCAAACCAATCTGAGCAGCTCGAAAGAAGGAAATTTCCAGCAAGGCAACGAGGGAAACAAGTTCCTCAATCTACTCGACAAGGCCTACACGGCCCTGCACCAGCTGAGCACAAATCTAGCAGCTTGCAAGATTTACTTTTCTTTGAACGATGCGGCTTCGGCAGCCGTCTATCCATTTCTCGCTATATTCTTAAAACAACTCGGAATGTCGGCCTCTAAAACGGGAACACTAATCGGATTGAAAGCTCTACTCCAGTTGCTGTTCTATCAAACGTGGAACAGAGCCATGGACAGGTGGAAAATGTGGAAATGCATTTTACTGATGAGTCTACTCGGCTGGATCGTCTGCACCGTCTGCATTCCTCTTGTTGCCCCGACTGTCGACTCTTGTGTCGTTCACAACGGCTCGTGGCCTTTTCTTTATTCCGTAGACTCGTCGTACAAGGAAGAGATGGTTATAAGTCTGCCGTACACGGAGATCCGGAGAGGGAAAAGGTCGATCAGAGAAGATACTTTGGTCGAAGCGCTGAGACTTTTGAAGTACAAGAGAGATCTTCTGCGCAGGAGAAAGAGATACAACGGGAGGGCTTACGTACCGGAGCCACCTCCAACTCAATCAACACCAAGTACTACTACCACCACTGAACTTCATCCAGAAGAAGAAGACTTCGATGATGAGTTTGGTCACGTTTATGGGCACGAGGTCGAAGAAGAAGAAGAAGAAGAGCCCCAAGAGGAAGAAGAAGAAAAAGAAGGCGAAGGCGAAGATGAAGGCGAGCGAGTAAGGTTCAAAGTAGTTGTAAATCCTGAAATCCCTGAGTACGAAGAAGAACCAAGCATCTCCGATGGATACGAAGCTCCCGAAATATATTACCCGGAGCCAACTGAAGAGCCGACTACAACAACTACAACTACAACTTCTACTACTACTACAACTACAACTACAACTACAACTACAACAACCACAACAACTACAACTCCGACGACGACGACTACAACAACGACGATGAAACCACGACCAGCACCTTTTCTTGGAACAGGTTTCAGACAGCGCTTGAAACAACAAAAAGGAAACAAAATAGTGGTGGAGAATCCGCCTACATTTCCACCCGTTCCATCTATTTCGACTTTCAATTATTTGGAATCGTCGAGCACATTCTATCCCCTCGCCTCCTCTGAAGTTTTAAACGTGTACCGTTTTAGACTGGTTCCCATCTTCGGACAGCAACTACTGGGAACGTCTCCTTTGCGTATCAATTTCAAGTATGCGGTTGCACCGGGCGTCGATGACGTACCGTGGCCGCAAAGGCTAAGCGCAGAAAGTCAGAGTTCAAATTATGAATTGCTAAATCCGGTTCAATCAGCTCTGGTTTATCATTCTATTGATGTCAGAAACTCATTTTTACTTCTTCTTTTTCTTCTAATTATGGGCGAGTTCTTCAGCGCGCCAGCTGCCATTTTGTCTGACCTGGCCGCACTCATAGCCTCCAGTAACGATGCCGAAATTTTTGGTCGTCAACGTATATTTGGCACCATGGGATCAACAATTGTCATGTTTTTTCTCGGAGTAGGACTCGACAGATCCACAGAGGTACACTGCGGTGGAGCTGAACCGGGACCAGATCGGGATTATTCTGCTTGCTTTGTTACATTCACTGTCCTAGCATGCTGTTCAGTCCTGGCTGCGTTCAGGTTGAGATTTGATGACGAAGGAGGTAACGACAGACGGTCGACGTTGTTTCCACTGATCACAGGGTCAGGTGTGATGGCACTAAGTGAGATGAAAGACAGGGCAGTCGATAAAGTGAAAGAAACACTAACGAGGAAGAAGCGCCAAGACAGAGAAAATCTTGTCGAGGCAGATGAAATGGAGGGGGGACCAGTCGGGTATGGATTTGTATCAAAGGGTCATTGCAACTCAAGCGTCATCTCTGACGAAGGTCAAGTTCACCACCACAAATCCGGTTTCGATCCGCGCATTGTCAACGATCTTCATTCAACTCACGACCAAAAAAATTTCATGAACGAAAAATCATTTCTAAACGAACAAAATTCAATGAGAAACGGCTCGACCATGATATCGAGATCTAACGACAACAGCCCTTTCGAGCCGGACGCACTCAACGACATTTCAGAGCTTACCATCTCCATTCCGTGGTTCTACGTTCCACGAGGATACCCGGGCTTTTCCAGCGTTCAACATTGGAAGGCTACTCTGCGTGCCATACTGCCGGCACGTTTCAGCTTTGTCCTCTTCGCCATCTGGTTTTCTGGTTTTGCATCTGGAGGGACTGTGTCATTCCTGTTCTGGCACCTACTGGAACTAAAAGGCAATTTCACCTTGTTCGGGTTGACTTACGTTTTCGGCCAGCTTTCCTGCATGACTGCTTATCTATTCTCCAGGAGTGCAGTTATACAGTTTGGTGAGTCATTGTTGAGATTTATTCTTTCTCAATAATTCATGTTTAATACACAAATACGTGACGGCATGAAATTAGCAAAATTCTGTTTTTTTTTTCATTTCACAAAACAAATAAGAAATAAATTCATCACGTGAGACATTTTAATTTATCGAATGAGAAACAAAATGGATAAAAAAAAATTTAACTTTCGGTTTCGTTTCGACTATTTTAAGACTTTACGTCTTGTTCAGCTGAAGCGGAAGTCGTCCATGGCATGTGTCAACCAATCGGATTTTAAAGTCATTTACTAGCATTAGAAACAATTTGCCTCGTTGCATGCAATGATTTTTTTCAAATTTAACTAATTTATTCATCTAATTGACAGTATATAATTACTCTTTATAAATTGTTTGCGAGCATTTAAAATTTTCAAATTTGCAACAACTTTATATTTTTTTAAACTTTTTTACGACATTGACAATTTAAAGATAATTACTTGATTTTTCTAATAGTTTATAGTCCTTCACACCAGATGCTTTAAGACTGAAATGGCTGTCTGCAGGAAGCACCAAAGTACTTCCTGTCGTAGTTCATATCTGCTTTTTTTTAACTGTCCCTCCTCCTTTATCCAGGCTTGGGACAGGCTCCCTATTAGCCAAACGGAGTTGAATTACTTGAAAATAATAAATATTTTATATATAAAAATAAATTGTCATATAAAAACAAATTTATATCTTTAAGGTCACATCAAAGTCATTTATGCTGGCTTGATCTGCTGTGGGGTGAGATTCATTTTCGTCTCCTACCTCAATAATCCCTGGTGGGTTCTACCGATCGAGTTCTTTCAAGGTGAAGATTTATTATTATAATATATTATTATTATTATTACTATAGTTAAAAAACCATCACTTTAATAAAATAATTTCTTCGATAATTTTTAAAAGAGCAACTATCGAACTTGAAAGGTTATGTTAGAGTTGAAAGCTTATCTTGGGATTGAAAGTTATAAATAGAACAACCTAAAGGTCGAATTTATTTTCCACGACTTAAGAAACTTTCAGTAAAATCAGAGAAAAACGATTAAAAACTGCTTTCTCATACATCATAGTAATTATGAATGGAAAAGTTCAAATAATGTCCACGTTCCTAACAAATTGACCACTTCAATATTCCTCGTCTCATACCGCTGAATACTGGATATTAACCTACCGCATCACTGCTCCATTAATCAAACTCAAATTACCTTCCTTAGACGCTGGTACAGCTAATTTCTGAGTTTCATATTCGATGGTTCATCCGATCACCATTTAAAGTAAAAAACCTAGACTGGAAAACAAAAGTTTTGTTCACTTAAGCGATTCATGCTTTATTCTTTCGTTTGCATCGTTATGCAAATTCTCTTACAGATAATGCCCACCTGATTTATAATGGTCAGGAAACCAATACTCGGAAGTTTTCTCTTTCTTTCTTTGTTTTTTGTCTGATTTTGCGCACAAAAATTTCCGTTTTATTATTTTCGTAGATCTCATTCATTCTCAGCACTGCTTCTCATAAGATGCGTAATTTTCCCCCACTGTACGGCGGAGTAATTCCATTTTCGTGCCTCGTTATGGCGACGACCACCTAGAGACCAGAGTGTTTCTTTCGCCCGATTGCAACGTTTTTCCCTGGTTTTCATAAAAATAGGAGATGCTAAACATGCCACAAGTTGTAGACACCTGTGACAACTCATGTAGGTATGTAGGATCATCATCATTGTCGTGATGGTCACCATCATCATCATCATCATCATCATCATCATCATCATCAGTAGCGGCATTATTATACATCAACCATCTATCATCATCGTCACCATAGTTATATTCAGCGGCATAATCTTACAACTGACATACAACCTACAATTACATTCAGTCAATACCTAATTACATGTAAACATTTCCTTCATATTCTTGACACGTAGGAATAAAAATTAATAACTCAATTAGTCTTAATTACTTATTCCTGCAGTTCCAATAAATATTATCACTGACAACATTCCTTTCACCATCTAATTTTTATTGCAATTAAAACTTTTTTATGGAAAATATTAAAATAATTTTGTTAAAAAAATAACAATCAAATTTGTTTTATTCATATTAAAAAAATAACAAATATAAAAAAGTTAGTTTTCAAAATTACGGTTATATTGAAAATGCACAAAAAAGGATAAAATAATTTCAACTATAAGTTAGAAAAATTTAATTTCTTTAAAATTCAGCCAAGTTCAACTGTTTTGCCGTTTTCACGGCTGTCAAAAAGACATCTTAGTTCATTAAATTATTTCATAGAATTTTCTATTCTCCAAGTTTATGTGAATAATAATTATATTTAGTATCTACAATAAAGATTATGAGCAAAATCTTTACTCGCTCACTCACTTTATTTGAACAAATAAAAAAATCTAATTGGGTCAATGAAATAAAATCTAAACTTTTATGACTTTATCGAGAACTTGTTGTTAGGTCATGTTATGTTTGGTGCAGTTTTATCAGAATTTCAAGAGAACTTACAGATTAGAGTTCATAGAAAAATAAGATTAATTTCTTACTTTTATACATTATTGCTCAATATTTCTCATTATTGCTTAATATTTGGTCAATAATTTATGAAACAATAAGACGTTTTTGACGTTTTATTAAAAAAAAATGTTAATTTCAAATAATTTTTCAACTGTTCTACATTTTAATGGAATTTTCGTTGTTAAAATTTGAGTGATAGACAGAATAAAATCCTAACGTTTTTGAGAAAATATGTAAAAATAAATAATATATAAACTTTTTTTTCTTAACTTTTAACATTCTTCAATTTTGACTTTCTTCAATTTCGACATTTCAAGACCGGTTGCTACTGACAACTTTTCATGACAGGTTTGACACAGGCGGGTCTGTGGACGGCCGGATGTTCGTACGTCAGTCAGGCTGTCCCGGCAGAATTGAAACCCACCTGCCACCTGGTGGTCCACGCTTTCCACGGGGCATTGGGATGCGGGCTCGGGGCGATCTTTAGCGGTCTTCTAATTGACCAATATGGTAGGTTTCTGTTTATATTCATTGCTCATTGTAAAGCTATGTTGTTATTGTTAGTAATCATCATAGTCGTCATTATCATCATTATCGTCATCATCATCATCTTCATCGTCATCGTATATATATATATATATATATATATATATATATATATATATATATATATATATATATATATATATATATATATATATATATGTGTGTGTGTGTGTGTGTGTGTGTGTGTGTTTATTATTGATAGCTAGATACAGCTCTAATTAAATTTAACGACAACATCATTACTGCTCGCTAATTGCATTCGATATAAATTTGATTCAAAAATAGTTGAAAAGCTCCCGGCATTTAGGCGCCGCTTACTTGTCAGGGGAGCAGTTGGAACAGCTTTATTACACATATTCCGCCTTGTTCGTTTTCTTTTCTTTCGTTATTTCTCTCTTCCACTTTATATTTTTTATCTAATTAAAGTAGATTAACGACCATGCATGCGTCGACTTTAATGTCTTGAAATTCAGATGGTCGCCATCAACGACTTTGGGAATTTGTCTTCTTTCAATTACTAAATTGATGAGAATATATATATATTTATATTTTTAGTAAATTATAACAAATCTTAATGATTTTAAACGTAGGAATAGAATATAAGTGTTTATTATTCTTTACCAATTGGCATAGGCGCCTGCATGCTTTAGCAAGAAAAAGAAGTTGACCCTCTTGGAAAAGCAAAAAAAAAATAAAGATGATTATAATTATTCCTTATCTGAAATTGCGAAAGTTTTTGTAACAGTAGAGCACTCAGGTTTTTTGGGGGAAAGGGAATGAGACATTATTTTAACTTCAATTATTTAATTTTTAAACTATATTAAACAGCAAACGTTTTTAATACAGTTAAACTAAGTTTAAGTTAAAAAACAGATTAGTTTTATTTTAAATTCAAAAATTTAATTATTTTTAAAAATTTAAAAATTGGTGTGTATAAGTTAAACAAATAAACTACTGATCTACCACTGGTCAAATGGCTTTCTTCTAAGTAATATTTCTTTCAGCTTGAATAAGTTAATAAGCTCACGAAAAGCTGTAGCGAGGGCTGTTGTGTAAATTTGCTTCCAAAAAACATTAATTTTATGGTCGTATACTAATGAATGATTGTCCTACATCATTTTCAAATAATTTTTTTAACTTTTTTCTAAGATTGGCTGATGACCGAGGAAAAAAATCTCGAAGGCTCAAATGTACACAACTTTCTATTTTTCAATGACTGATTACTTGGTTTGGAGGGAGTAGTGAGAGTTTTTTTAAGTACTCAAGATGCGAGTGTGAATGTGAATTCTTTAGTAATGAAAGTAGGTTGCCAGCGTCATGATTGCTATAATCCTTTATTATAAATGAGGTCACCATAATTTTGGGGTCTTTTAGAGTCTAGCGCCCCTGACTGGAAGATTCGAGGCTGCTAACCATGACTCTGTTTGTAAGTTTTACAGTTAAGTGTTAAGTTATCTTCAGCTCTGGGAAACATCAGATACAAAGCTGTTATCATGTTAAAATAAGATAGAATGATAAAAGGTAGAAGATTCATAACATGATTAATTTCACATCAATTTGAAATGAAAATCAGCTGATGAAGGCATACATGATCATATTGATGATAATGATGTTTCAAACTCTCAAACCAGTGTCATAACTTTTAACGAGTTTTTGGAACATACCGGGGTTTTCAAGTAATTGACACAGCTTTACTTATCGCCAGCAACTACTTTCACAATTGAACGATCATTCACAGCACTACGAAGAGTGAAAACCAGGATGCGGTCAACTTTGAGAGATGACAAAATTTTCCGGTTTAGGTTATATTTGATTAGTGTCCACAGAAACAACATTTCACAAATTAAAAAAAATCCTACAAAATCCTGTAATATTTTTAAAGAATGAACCCAACAATGAGTGATTACATTTATTTTTACAGGTTATACAGTTTTTACAGATATTAAAAATCAAAACTTAGTTTGAAAAGTAACTCATTGGCATTAATTCATATGATATATTCAATGAATAGGTGTTTTATTTTATCCGACTAACAGTTTGGCTGTGTCGGAAATATAAACCTTTCCAACTAAAACATTTTTGTAATTTTCAGCATGTTTTTAAAACCTTTTGAAATTTTTATTATGATGTAAAATAAAATAAAGTTGACTGAAAATTGTACTTTATATACCCGATTTTAAAAAAAATCAGATTTTTGGGGGGGATTCACTGAGACCAAAGACTTTCCACACAAATTTGAGGAAAAAAACGAGAAAAAGATATTATAAAAGAAGAGGAGAAGAAAAATAAACTATCTTACTTCTTGCAGAAATTTCTGCGGGCGCCCATGTCCCTGTGACATACTATGGACTGACATGCGCTATCGGTAGATAACAATTCACATGATTTACAACTCCTCAAAAAATTGAAAATATTTTATTTTTAATAAAGAAACATGAATTAAACGAGTCAAAAAGCAAGACATTATATCATGTGAGATTAAATGCACGCACAAACCACATAATCATCGGCCAAAATTACTGGGAAATGATTCATTTCTTTTCGTTTGCGTGCTGTCTGATAATTATTCAAATCTTTCCATGTAACAACCAGTAGAGAACAGTAGCGCATTATTAGTAAAATATTATCATGCCATTGCTTCAATTAGTTTTATTCATCATTGTGCATTTTTTAGAAAAAAATCTTGAAGGCTGAAAATCTTGTGCATTTTTTTATGGAAAAAATAAACGTATCACAAAAGAGAATAAAAGAAGACAAATTTGGTACTCGAGTTTTAACGTTTAAAAAATGTTTTTGGTAGGTGTCATACCTTTGCATCCGTCATCACATTGATACATGTGTGTAAGACATGAAGTCAAGTTAGTAGGTTTGTTGTATACGCTATAATACGCATGCACTGTATGTTTAATATATGCTTATGTTAATGTAACACTCTATGACAGTGTTATAAACTCTAACTGGTAGTATCAGTTTCAATCGTTTGCTAACAATATAATAAACTTTTTTTTATCATTTTTTGTGTTATGTAATATTTAAATTTGATAATTAAAATCAAACCAAAATATTAAAAGATAATCCGGAACACAATCTTAAGTATCAAATAGACTGAAAAACAAGCACTTATCTACTCATTTGGCGTGTTTTGTAAATTATAGAATCTACATTTTTTATTTTTTTATTTTCATTACACATCTAAAAGTGTAAAATGGCAATTAAATATTATTTTCAATCAACATTTACTCAAAATACAATTTTTTTCAAGCTTGTTATCAGCAAAAACTTCTTGATTAAATTACAAAACATTTAAAATTGTTTTCGAGAATTTCGTATTAAAAAAAGACTAAAACCATCACCAACCGTGTTTATCTATATTTAACGTGAACCCCAGCAGCCACTTATTTTATTTACACCCGTATAAAATAGAATGTTCTTAGACCTGCTACTGCGCCAGTCGAACTGAACTGGCGATCTTGAGCCAGACTCGTTAACCACTCGAGTGCAATAACGTGCGTACATTATTACAGCTTAGACACTTGAAGGTACCGAAGATTATGAGATCAGATTTTATCTTTTTGCGCTCCCAACGCTGGCTCATCAGGATTGCTTTTGAGGATTTTTATGTTTCGAGGAACATAAGAATTCTAATTCTTCGTTATACAAAGAAAGTAGAAAAAGATAAAACGTCAGTATTTTCTGTTTATTATGGTGAATGTGGTTGAAACATCGACCATTTGTTGCTATCATGTTATTTAAGGTTATTCAAAAATCGACAACAATTTTCTTTTGAGACATGACTGACAGTGGATCAACTACAAACAGAAAACAAATTCCTAGCTGGATCAACAACAAGCACACGAAAAAACATTCCTAGCTGGAACAGGTCAATCGTTGCTCTAACGCATGACCGATGGCGCAAGCGCAGGATGACGTAAAATCGAGAACGTCACGCTAGCCTAAAACGGCGCACGTTTACACGACACTTGGTCACGTGACTGTTTGGTCTGCAGAAACGTCACGTCATTTTTAATTAGAGCGAATTTGCTTGCTAATTTGTGTACGTTTTTTTTTAAGGAAAATAACTTGAAGACTTTTTAAGTCTGTCAACCGTCAGCGCGTTCGTGTCTGTGTGGAAATGAAGGAGTGCACGAGTGTGTCTCTGTGCAGTGAGTGTGTATGTCAGTGTGTGTATTTATCAGTGTGTGTGTATGCCAGTGTGTGTGTGTATTAGTGTGTTTATATGTCAGTGTGTGTATATGTCAGTGTGTGTATATGTCAGTGTGTGTATATGTCAGTGTGTTTATATGTCAGTGTGTGTATATGTCAGTGTGTGTATATGTCAGTGTGTGTATATGTCAGTGTGTGTATATGTCAGTGTGTGTATATGTCAGTGTGTGTATTTATCAGTGTGTATATGCCAGTGTGTGTATATATCAGTGTGTTTATATGTCAGTGTGTGTATATGTCAGTGTGTGTATATGTCAGTGTGTGTATATGTCAGTGTGTGTATATGTCAGTGTGTGTATATGTCAGTGTGTGTATATGTCAGTGTATGTATATGTCAGTGTGTGTATATGTCAGTGTGTGTATATGTCAGTGTGTGTATATGTCAGTGTGTGTATATGTCAGTGTGTGTATATGTCAGTGTGTGTATATGTCAGTTTGTGTATTTTATATGTTAGTATGTGTGTATATGTCTGTACGCATCATGTACTTGAAGAATTTGCATTTATTTGAAACGAACTGCCTGAAAACACGGTTTCTGTGACAGAATATAACGGCATATACATATCCTCATCACATTACCGTCATCGACCGATTGTATTATGTTTTCAGGCGTTTCCTTCCACACCACTTTTTATAGCAAACATTCCATTTTTTTATATAATTTTTAACGACTGAAGACTATCTGAATTCGAACCAGATAACACTCTTCTCGTAGGAGTCGGAAATCCAGCCAAACAATCAGCTCTTTTATTACACACTTTCAGTCGCCCAATAAAACAAGTTGTTACTTAAAAATTTTTTCACGAAATTACTTTTTCAGGAACCGTCGCAGTTTTCCAGATGTTTGGCACGTTCAGTTTCCTGGTCTTTCTTTCCTTATTTCTACTCAACTTCTGCTATCTTCGCCCACACCAAAGAACCATAGACAGCAAGTGGTTCTACGACGTCGGCAACAAAGAAATCATCAACGCCAACAACTCTGCCAACAACAAACAACAAGCACCTATCATCACCAACTCCAGTACAACTACTGACAAGAGTAAATCTGTGTTGTTTTTGTTTACTTATTTTACTCTAACAACACGCCAAGTCAGATTCTCCATCACGTATATCTTCCATTCATTAATTATCAAAATAATTTTATTTTCCAGATAGGTTTTATATTTTATTTTGCAATTTCTTCGACTGCATTAAAGTCTGCTCATAAAAAATTTACAAATTATAGCAATTTTTCAGAAGACTCGTTTGATGAGTTTGAAGCATTCAGTTCTTTTGTAACTTTTTATTTATTGCAAGCATTATTCAGATTACTCTCGACAATTAAACCTTTCCTAGAATTTTTAAAAATATATAATCATGGTTATTTGCTATGCAGCAAACAACATACATAAAAGCATGAGAAATGAAGGACAAAGAAACCCATTCCACAGGCCATCATCTCATTACGCCTACGACCCTTATCAAGGCTATAACTGAACCGATCCTATTCTACTCTGAGAGCAGAAAAAATTCGATTCTCACCGTAAGTTTTAAATACAAGTTTTAATATATAGCATAGTTTGAATTATTGCCTTTCCTTCGAAAACAAAACATTATATTAACGAGCTATCGCTTAATGAAGTTCTATGGCGCAATTGATAGGAATATGTCAATGCATCTTACCCACGCTGTGAATAAATTAATGACTTATAATTATTAATACTTGAACAAATCAAAAAGCTATTTGCTATAAAAAAACATTTCATCAAAAGCACTTTGCTCGTTGATCATTGAAAGTTATAAATAAAAACGAGTTATGTCTTCAAAATACCACCATCACTGACCAATGAAGCGATGTTGACTTACAGTCCGTTATGAGCGGGAAAACAACAAGAAATAAATAAAAAACACACAAATGTGTAGTAAAACAAATTATGAAAAAATGAAACATTTAATGAAGAAACATAAAATGAATGACGAAAAGTTAGATAAAATAAATGAAACATCTCTAAATGTGAAAGTTTGCTCTAAAACAATTCAACCTAAAAAATGTAGAAGCGAAAAAAGTATAACAAATAGTTGCAATTGAAAAAGGAGATGCAAGAACACGATATATTTTCATGAAGAGTTTTATGAAATATTTATTTGCCACATTCACGACAGCTGCGTCCACTAAAAAACTACTTTTGAAATAAAAACATTGAAAGCTGAAATTGAAATTCTCTGTTTCCATGACAGAAAAACTACGTTGACATACGACTAGCTTGACAGCCATTAATTTTGTTTATGGATTTATTTTAACACGATAATTGTTTTGAATGTCATGAAATCTTTCTAGTGATGGTAGGCATACCCGAGGCCGATCTTGCTGGTATATCACAATCTCGACCCAATGTGACCAGCAGATTTTAACATAAACATAGGCTTTCAATCATTAACAAAACATCTTAGTATTATATGCTTTTATTAACTTTCACTTTTCCGGATGTCCATGGGATGTCCATGGGATGCCCGCGAACGTTTTGAAGCTCGAATGATTATAATGAAATTCACCTAATTCAAAAAATGTATAGTTTAATTAAATAAAAATAAAATTTACAAAGCAGCAATCATTATAAATTAGATTAAAAAAGCATATGATAATGACGGTAAAAACTTTTATCGTCATAGTAACTACAAACATCTTTTGTTTACTATTCACCTGGGTAATATTTTTACGATACGATGTTGCTATAAAATTTCTTAGCTGTCTAAAAAGCTTGTTTTTAATTTTTAAAATTAATTTTTATTTGTTTTTACAAGCTTTTAATCAGCTTCGCTTGTCTGTTGTCTGTTTAGATGGAATTTTGTAATTAATTTCAAACCAACTTACCGACTAGCTAGCAGTCGCCAATGTTCACAATAAAAGCAAAATATATAACAACGCGTTATTTATTAACTTAAAAAAGTGTATTCAAACATTTTTTTTAATTTATATGTTTCTGCGTTATTGTCTTTGCAATTTGGGCTTCACTTGGTTTATTGTCTTTAATTAAAATTTTTTTTATGATCACCGAGACGTTCTAGCATTTCCTGAACTGTGCAATAAACTATGTTAATGATACAATTTTTATTATACTTTTGCATGTCTTAGATGAACTCGAGGCTGTTTAATTTCACAGTTGACATAATATCACGGTTGAAATAATATCATAGTTGACATATCACAGTTGACATAATATCACAGTTGACATAATATCATAGTTGACATAATATCACGGTTGACACATAATATCACGGTTGACACATAATATCACGGTTGACACATAATATCACGGTTGACACATAATATGACGGTTGACACATAATATCACGGTTGACACATAATATCACGGTTGACACATAATATCACGGTTGACACATAATATCACGGTTGACACATAATAGCTCGCTTTAAAACGAAGTTGGACGTTTATATCACATTAACACCATGAGTATTTCTCTACTACTTCATTTAACTAAATATTAAATGCTAAAGGTAAATAAAATGTATAAGTACTATTTCATGCAATGTTTTAAACATTCTTGGTAGCGTTCCATTCTCAACTCGTTGTTCATTTTTGAACAATTTGAGCTTTTTTTGAAATTTTGGAATAAGTTCTACAACTTTTATTTAGATATATTATTTTAAAACAAATTTTTAATTTACTTAAAATTGTTTTAAACGACAGTAATTGAGCTGAATTAAGTTATAATAATTTAAATTATTGGGATAATCAAATGAGGCTGAGTTAAAGATAATTTTTATCACTTTACATTTTTGGATTAAATAAGTTGTTGATTTTTTTATATTTTGAAATTAATTGTTTATTAATCGACATATAAATTTTCATTTAGAAAACTCTTGCATTTCAATGACAAACGGGCATAATTATTATTGATTGCAGAAAGAAGAAGTTCAAAAAAAAACAAAAAACAATGAAAATAAAAGAAGCAACGTTTTCAGATACAGTTTTTTTATATATATTTTTGGTAACATTGCAGACGACGCCGTCTGTATCCGTTTCCTTCTTGCATTGAAATCTTGCGTTTGTTTGCATCTTTTAGAGTTTTTTCTTCGGAAGCATTTTTTTGTAGATGATTTCAATAGAAATGTCCATCTCTCATCTTTTCTTCTCTCTGCTACCTTTGTCTTTTTCACTCATTCTCTTTTTCTTCTTCTCTTTCTATCTTTCTATCTCTCTTTTTTTCTCTCTCTTTCTCTTTCCATTCAACTTGTTATCTTCTTGTAACGTAAACGTGTTTTTTAGCATCATTATCATTACTGCCAAAACAATAAGAGAGAGACTACAGTCGTGTAATAATAATATTTTGCATTGTCTCAAGTTGTCCTTGAATTAATGAATCTTTCAATTCTGCATATTTAGTATCATTGTTTGATTGCTTTAATATTTTATAGTAAGTACCTATTCATATTTTTCCCACTCCATTCAACATTGGGAACAGCCAATATATGGAGCTGGGTGACTTATGAGCCACGTAATTGCAAACAAAATTTATTTAAAACGTGCATTATAAGTTTATTTGTAATTTTTATTTATTTTTATGAAATAAATCTGTTGAAATTATTGCTGTAAAGAAACGACGAGTCAGATTTTGAAGTTTTCAATCGTTTTTAATTTTTTATGAAATGTAATAAAATGAATATATTGCAATAATATAAAAACTTTATGTTATATTTTTCTTTGTATAAAATAAAATAAATGTAATATAGTTTGATTTAACATAAAAGTATTTGTTATGTAATAATTATGATTTATGTCGTATCAAGTCTTTCTCTTTTGCGCAGTTGAAACGCGAGAAAACGCTGTTATTTTGCTGTCAGTCTGCTCAAACAAATTCTTTCTTCAATTTGAAGTTATTTTTAGCTAATTGTTTCTTCAAAAAAAAATTGGTTTATTTTTGTTTACTAAAACTGAATTTTTTAAAATAAATTTTAGCTTGCGGTTTCAAAGATGTCTTTCCATGAACAAGATTCTCACCCGTGATAAATATTGTGCATGTTCAGTTTTATTTTATTATATATATATATATATATATATATATATATATATATATATATATATATATATATATATATATATATATATATATATATATATATATATATATATATATATATATATATATATATATATATATTATTGATATTTTTGCTGTCCGTTGCTTACTCTCATTATCTTCTTTATTGCGTCATATTTTTCTGGTGCGATATTTCATTCCAAATTAAGCATTTGTGTTCTTAAATTGTTTAGAGAAAAAAATAAAGTTTTGAAAGTTTAAACTAATTAATTGCTCACTTAACGTTAAAGTTGTTTTTTCGAAATCTTGTTGTTCAGATATGTAGCTAGAGTTGATTGGACAAGGTGTCCCTGAGCGCAATTTGGGAAGGGCACCACTTTAGAAAAAATACAACTATCCCACGGTTATCAGCTATTTTTAGAGAAAAGGTTTACTGATGAGATTTTGTAGAGGCGCATTTGTTAGACCATGTCCCTGGGCGCCACTGGTGGTGCTTCATAGTTTTTTTTAAATAAAACAATTTAATTGCTGAGCAGATACTTTCAGCAGGTAAACTAATTTCTTAGGTTAGTGCAAAAAATTAGTTAACCCTGCAAGACCCTCTACCTGACAATGCGTATAAACTCCTTGCTTAATGATGGTGACTCCGGTGGGATTCAAACCGCCGACCTATAAGCCGACAGGCGAACGCTTTACCGCCTTACCACCACCTCCACCAATCATATTTTAATTTAAAACAATAGATTTCCTGCACAGTAGTACATTAAGTAATACAAAGTCAACATCATAACATTGAGTAAAAAGTCGACATCAGAACATGGTATTAAAAAAACAACATCCTAACATGGGAAATTAAATAGAAAGAGTGAAAAAAAAGACAAAAACAGTATAACAATTTTTAATAAGTGTTCAATATAGAATATATAAAAAATAATTAGAAAAATTTAGTTGCTAAAAATGAAATAGAAAAAAGATAGCGCGGGAAATAAATGTGATAAAACCAAAAAATGCTTACAAACCATGGTTATCCAAGCAATGATTTTGTGTTTATTATACCTACAAATCTCACCAGTTTGGCTAAATTTTAGTACACATGAGGAATATAACCAGGAAACAAATCTGCTCTTTATTCTACGTTTCATGACCGAAAGACTTCTATTGAGCTTTCTTATTCGCAAAACCGTCGGAACCAATTAGAGTGTCACTGTCGGCTAGGGTGGAGCGAAAAAATGAAAGTTTCAGATTAGATTTCTAATAGCGTTAAAAAGCCAGTAAAATTTGGGTACAATTTCAATGTCCTATAACGTGACCTTGAGGGTCCCCAACGACCTTGAACTTGCAAGTTTTACAAAAAACCGTTAAAATTGGGTGATTTCTGCTTTATTACGACCTTAATATGGCGTATTTAACAAATTGTAACAAATCATTGGAAAGCTCGTCTTATGCCAAGTTTAAAAACATATAGAAAGTTTCTGTGATTTGATTGGTTCAAAAGTTATAGACGAAAAAGCATTCATAATGTCACATTTCACGAAATTTTCATATATTTTCTACTGATATGTAATTTAAGTAGTTGACATTATCATAAGAAAATCTATTAGCTGCTATTATTAGGTATTTCATTTGATTATAAAATCTTTATATGCAGCTAATAGTTATAATAACTATATATATGCACTTAATAATTATATGCAGTTAATATTTATCAACTGCATATAATTTGATATACTTTGGTTGACATTGTTGTTGTCCGAACTAATGTGTAATAAAAAACTGAAATATTTAGAATTTATTTACGTGCATGATCAATTGCTATAGAGAAAATTGGTAAATGACCTACTGTGATACAAAAAAAAAGTTTTCAGCGTACAAACTTTAGCAATTGAACAGTTTAAACAGAGAACAAAATATCATCGCAAAACTATTGTTGAAGAACATCTGTCGTTAGTTCAAGAACCGGGGTTTTGAGAAAGTAATCATGGGGTCAAAATACATTGGACACGCAACTACAAATTCTGGCATGGCTCTTAGTATGAAGAACAACATAAGCAAATTTCTTGACGAGAACAATATTACAACATCTGAAGTTATAGTTGTTGGAAGCGATGGCACAAACGTGAATACAGAGGTAAGAGGCGAAGTGATTACATTGCTTGAAAACAAAATTGGCAGACCTTTGCAGTGGTTAGTGTGCCAACTTCACGCAAACGAGTTTCCACTGCGGCACTTACAACATCGGGTGCAAGAGCCTTCAGTGGTGCAATTGGAAAAGCTTTGGCAACTTGCGAGCAGAGCTTCCTGTTGTTTAGTTTGATGAAATAAAAGTGGAATTTCCACAGATTACAAGCACAAATTTAAGTACTGATCGGCAATATCTACTCGTATTACAGATATGCGAAGCAGTTTCAAGTGGAAATTGTTCTATAAACTTGTTTATGCGTAATCTTGGAAAAATGGCTCTTTCTAGGTGGTTAACAATGCAAATCCTCTTTTATGTTTGTATATTTGTACTAAAAATCTATCAACAAACCTTCGGATACTGACAAATTTTGTTATGAAAGTGTATGCCTTTTCGTGGTTTGCCATCACAATGAAACCGTCATGTATTTGAAACTGTTTGCATGTCTCCGACAATGGTTCCTAACAAAGAACATTTCTGAAAATCTTCAATTTTTTTGTTGCCACTGGTGAAATTCCCGTTGTAAATTTTCCGCAGTTTCTAGGGATGTCACGGGTACCCGAACCCGAACCCGAGTTCGGTACTACCCGGTCTTTTTCTGATACCCGAACCCGAACTCGAACCCGAAAGTGTGAAAATTTGATACCCGAACCCGAACCCGAAAATGTGAAAACTTGATACCCGAACCCGAACCCGAACCCGAAAATGCGAAAACTTGATACCCGAACCCGAACTCGAACCCGAAAATGTGAAAACTTGATACCCGAACTCGAACCCGAAAATTTATAAGCCTAATACCCGAACTCGGAGTTGTGAACAAATAAATTTTTTAGTAAATAAATATTTATTCCAGTTTTAAAAATAGCAACACAAACAGAGTTTTCATAACTTTTCTAGTTTAATAAAAATGAAATAGTATTAGGAACCGATTTCAGGCAAGTTTTACTTCATAAACAACAGTTTTTCTGCTGTCTTGCCTGATAATCGGTTCCTTAGCGGTTCATAAATAATTGCAGCACCACTGAACAACTGTTCCGATGGAACGCTGGTAACTGGGGCCACCAAGTAGCATTTTTTTTTTATAATAGTTTATAGTCCTTTACACCAAGTGTTTTAAGACTGAAACGACTGTGTCAGAAGCACCTAAGTACTTCCAGTCGTGGATCATAATTTGATTCTTTTAACTTTTCCCTCCTCCTTTCTCCAGGCTTGGGACTGGCTTGCAAAAGCAAGGCGGAGTTCCAAGTAGCGTTTAGCGATCACCGCTAAATTTGGAAAGTTTGTTCTGTTATCTTTCCACCACAAAAGAGGGTCTTCGTCTAAAGTGATAAATTACAAGTTTTGTTGAAGTAACATATTATACTGGTAATCGGACATTTCCCCCCCCGGACATTTCCCCCCCCCCCCCGGACATTTCCCCCCCCCGGACATTTCCCCCCCCCCGGACGTTTCCCCCCCCGGGTAGGACATTTCCCCCCCCGGAGAGAGAATATACTTTTATTTTTCATTTATTATTTTTTATTTATCCCCAATAGTTCAGTGCAATGTTTGGGTTAGGGTTAGGGTTAGGGCTAGGGTTAGGGTTAGGGTTATTTATCCCCTAAATAGTTCAGTGCAATGTTTGGGTTAGGGTTAGGGTTAGGGCTAGGGTTAGGGTTATTTATCCCCTAAATAGTTCAGTGCAATGTTTGGGTTAGGGTTAGGGTTAGGGCTAGGGTTAGGGTTAGGGTTAGGGTTATTTATCCCCTAAATAGTTCAGTGCAATGTTTGGGTTAGGGTTAGGGTTAGGGTTAGGGTTAGGTTAGGGTTAGGGTTTGTGTTTCTTAGAAACACTCTTAGAAACCCTAGGGTTAGGGTTAGGGTTTGTGTTTCTTAGAAAAACTTGTGAAATTCAACTCTGCCTTGTCCTACCTCGTGGGGTGAGAATTATCATACTCATGGCGGGGGAATGTCCGGAGGGGAATGTACACAATTCACGCACACACATATTTATGCCATGCAAGAACACACTCTTGCAAAACCACAAATTCATACTACTACATAACCACAGGGGGGGGAAATGTCCTACCTTGTGGGGAAATGTCCGGGGGGGGGAAATGTCCTAGGGTCTGTCGGGGGGGGGGAAATGTCCGGGGGGGGGGGGAAACGTCCGGGGGGGGAAATGTCCTACATTCATTATACTAATCCCGAGCCGTAGAAGTTTTGTATTATCACCTTTGCGTAACAAATAACACAAATACGTCATTTTATTGGCGAGTGTGTAAGCTAGACCACTAATCCGTTTGATTATCAGGCGGACCGAGCCGCGAACGAACTAAAATAATTAAGCCTCCTTCGGTCAAAGAAATCGCGGATAGGCATGACTCTAAACTTTTTACTTCAGTTATATAACCTTATATTTATTCATTCATATATTCAAAGTTCTTCTGATATAACAAAGACCCTTTGTTATAAAGATAATCTTGCATAATCCTAAACTTTAACTGGCAAAGTCTATAAATGATCTATACGTCACAGTCATTTTATTGGCAAATGTGTAAGCTAGAACACTAATCCGCCTGATTACCCGACCGGACCGAGCAGCGAAACAGATTAATAAATAACAATAATTTAAGCGGTAACGTATTATACTAATTGCAAGCCATACAAGTTTTGTATTATCACCTTTGCGTAACAAATAACACAAATAGGTCATTTTATTGGTGAGTGTGTAAGCTAGACCACTAATCCGCCTGATTATCTGGCCGGACTGAGCCGCGAATGAACTAAAATAATAAGGCTCCTTCGGCCAAAGAAATCACATTATTTGGAAAGCTAAAAAAATAACTTGTTAGAGTTTATTCAATACGTGTAATGTCCAATGGATGAATTGATCGCTCTTGTTTGTATATGTATATACACTAGGTAAATTTAAAATCAATCCGGGAATTTGAAATCATAAGCCAGTACCCGAACCCGAACCCGGTTTTTGGAAAACTACAAACCCGAACCCGAAAACTTGAGTTTCACAAACCCGAACCCGAACCCGAACCCGAAAACTCTAGTTTCACAAACCCGAACCCGAACCCGAACCCGAAAACTCTAGTTTCACAAACCCGAACTCGAACCCGAACCCGAAAACTCCAAAAAGTACTACCCGTGACATCCCTAGCAGTTTTCATGCCATACGCAGGCAGTGGAAAGATGTGTTAAAATGGTAACTGGAGCTTCAGAAGCAGTTTGTGGTGCACTGGCAAGAGACGACTTTATCCGAGCTAGAGTGGAAGCGAGGCGCTTAATGCCGGTTTTTGACACTAAACGACAGTATTACGTTGTTAATTACTAACTGATATTAATGATTGTCTAACATATACATCCACTTTGCATTTTGATTGAATGAAATGTAAATTTTTCAAGGTCCTTGGGCTATAAATGTCAAACAAAATAATAATCATTTTACTACTAATGCAATTTGGGTAATATTTAGACGCTATTCAAACATTAAATAGCAAAAACTTGTTTTATTTACATATACGACAGAACATATACGAAAATGTTGCAAAACGCGACATAATGAATGCATTTCTCTTTATAACTTTTGAGCCAATTAAGACATAAAAACCTGTTATACGTCGTTGAGCTCCGAATTAAACAAGCTTTCCAGTATTATGCTACATATTGCTATATATGTTACATGGGATTATCAATAAATAAAAAAACACGCAATTTTTATTTTTTCGAGAAAATTACCAAGTTCAAGGTCGTTGGGGACCCTCAAGATCACATTCCAAAACAACGATATTTTGGTTTTATAATAATGATTTCATATGGCAACTTTTGTCCACTATTAGAATTTGTATTGAAAAAACAATTTTTTCTATGTATCTTCGATCCACCCTACTGTCGGCGTAGTTTCAATGTAAAGATGCCTAAAAAGTTGAATAAATAAATATTTCAGTTTATATGTTTATGATTTTTTTATTATATTAAATTATAGTAAATTATGTTTTTAAAAAAATTTATAATTAATAAAAGCGGGCTTAAAGCTTCAGAGAAAAAACAAGAAAAAATTTTTCTGTGCCAATAAAATTTGCTTTAAAAAAATTGAGCTATTTAATTTGTTCTTAATTATCAAGCGCATATTAAACGCGGCTTCGATAGCGTCTGCTTTTTTGAATAATTTGACGCTTCCGAGTCGTTTGGCTGTTATATGGAGCTTGCGTTCTGATTTGATTCAAGAAATTTTCTATGATCGCTTTCAGTTGGTTTGCAATAAAATGTAGAATTTTGAACTAATTTTAATAGTTGGACAGATTTAAAGTAAAGAAAATTAAAAAACTCACGTGAGTTTGATTTCCCTGCTTTCAAACCGATGCCTGTTCAGAACGTTCAACTTTTTTCATGTTTCAAAGAAATAAAGGTGTGTTATTTGTTCTCAATAAATATATTTTTTTGCAGTAAAATTGTTTAACTGTAAACGTTGATTTGTTTTTCAAATTAGAGAATTCAAGTCATGTTTTAAAGCGCAATTAGACAGTATTTATTTTCAAATTTCCATCATTAAGACATTGTTTTTTATTAAATTTTATAGATATCAAGTCAGCTGAATTTTTGAAGAATGAAAACATCACAGTGAAAAATCTTTCAATATATGAATTGCGCAGCCTCATCATTCAAGATCAAGTCAATCTTGCTTAAGTGAAAATCCACTTAAAAAACCAGCTACTTCAAAATTTTATTCAGATGAGATTGTTGAACTTGAAAAAGTAAATTTTAACGGCGATTAAGCCAAATTTAGAAAGTCTACTCTTAAAACTCATAAAAATCAATTTAACTAACAGCAATCAATTTAGACATAAAAAAGTACATTTCTTTCAGTGTTATGATTCCCAAGGCCTGTGGAATATAAAGAAAAACTCTTTTTCAAAACGTTATTTTTGATAATTACCTTTAGTGCGACCAGACTTCAACAATGCAGCTTGAAAAAGACCTCCACTGAAATTTTCTAAGCGCCATCGAAATGAATTTTTGTGTGGCTTTTATGAGTAGTAGACTAAATTTTTTGTTTAAATACACGTTTTTGGTTTTAATTGTTGAAATTTTTCTTGTTCTTGTTCGAGTTTTTCTTTTTTGACAGTTCATGATTCTAAAAATTATTGTTGCACTGAATTTCTTTAGTTAAGTATTCGTTTAAGCGTTTTCTTATTTCTTGTCCACGAAACTTATGTTTGTTGAGCAAATTGAATATTTTAATCATATTTTCTAACCAAAATAAATTTGTTGAAATCTCAGTTTTATGTTTATAGCAGTTTTTCTAAAGATCTATACATATCAAACTTATCAACCAAAAGTAAAATTGAGAAGTTTTCAAAGACAATAGATTATTTTTAATTATTCTTTCTCAAAACTCTGCTCGCAACAAAGTTTCGAGTCAAAGTTGGTCTTTTTGAAGTCTAAAAATATTTCCAGTCGTTTTTCAAATTTCAGAAATAATAAAAGAATCTTCTAAGTTGTTTGTTTTGCTTTTATTAATGTTTTATACCGATAATTAAGGGAGAATAAAAAAAAACTAAACTCAGATATGCTGTGTTATTCCAACAATTCAATTCTAAATTCGAAAGCAAACAAGCGCAATATTGTAATATATAAATAAATAAATATTATAATATAACTTACTAGCCACTTCTCTCTTGCATTGACGGTGATGAATCATATCGCGAAAATGAGTAAAATATAATCTCGAATGTATTTGTTATAATAATAACTTAAATTAATGTAAAGCCTACATCCCCTACAAATAGCATTAGACCAAAAATACTTGATTGAGATTCAGATGCACATTCCAATTTTATGAAAAGAAGTATTTCCTGCTGAGCAATTCCATGTCTTTAAAAGTCAGTTTCTGGTACCCCTCCAGAGTGACCGACGTAGCGTCTTCCGTGTTCGGCGTGGCTCCAGCTTTGTTGTTGTTGTTGTTGTTGATGTTGATGCTGTGGGTGCTGTCGATGCTGCTGTGGCTGGTGGTAGCTGTCGTGGTGGTGGTCGTGCCGACTCTGAGCAGGCACGAGTTGAAAGGATGAAGTCATGATTTGCTTCTCCGGCGAGTGTCGCTGCTGGAAGTTCTGCAACTGTTGTTGTTGCTGTTGCTGAAGATATTGCTGTTGTTGCTGATGGTGCTGTTGATTTTCAAGACCGTCCTGATAAGGTGCCAATTGAGATTGATCTTTTTCCAAAAGTTCTGCCAAACGCGGTCCGCCGTATGATACTTGTTTTTGGTGTACCTCAGCTGCTCCACTTCCTCTACTTTTTTCTCCTCCGCGGGCTGGTCCCCCTTTGCGGTCTGTGTGCTCTTCTTCTTGAAGAATGCGATACACAGCTGACTGATCTGCTTTAAATTCTTTCTTTCTTATAGCTCCTGTGGGTGTCTTGATGGCCACCTCAGACCTCGGAGGAAGTCTAAAACATTGGTTATTATATTGGTTATTCAACTGTTTTTTTATTATTATTTAAAACAGTTTAATTCAACTTGAATCAATTATTAAATAATAAATTAATAAAACAAGTAAAAGTAATTTATATCTGTTTTTCATGGAAAACACAGATTTTTAAATACATACTTTAACTTCAGGTTAATTTTTTTTATAATAGTTTATAGTCCTTTACACCAGGTGTTTTAAGACTCTAATGGCTGTATGTAGGAAGCACTTAAGTACTACCTGTCGTGGATCAGAATTTGATCTTTTTTACTTTTCCCTCCTCCTTTCTCCAGGCTTAGGACTGGCTCGCAATTAGCGAGGCGGAGTTCAACTTCAGGTTAAGAATTTTTTTAGTTTTGTAATTAAGATTATATAATAAAGTAGACTGCTACTCTCAGTAATCCAATCATGGAAAAGTTTGGGCCACAATTTTTGTCCACGAACATTTTTTTTGTTTTTTGCCTTAGGTGGGGAGAAAACTACTTTGAAAACGAATATTTTATGGGACGAAAAGCTAGTTGCGAATTTGTTCAGGGTCGGATTACTGGGAGTAAACTTGATACTTTAAGTCAACTCACACTTTGCCGGTGTAAGGTGCCGTAACAGGTTTTGATAGATCCGGCATGCCACTTTTGGCACTCAGTCCATGCAAGTAAAAGTCAGTCATTGGGTCAATGTTAGCCGAAGAAGAAATGTGGGGGCTGGTAGGAGCTTGATGTGCAGGATGAGCCGGCTGTACGTGGTCTGGTTGGTGGTAATTACCCCCTGACCCTACAGGCTTTACGTCGATGGCTCCCCTTTGTATAAGACCAGGAGGTCTGTTTGGTGGTATAGGAGATTTAGGGTTAATTCCCTGGAAATCAAGTGGGTTGTAAGAAGAACGCTGCTGGTAGACCGGCGGCTGTTTGAGTGACTGCGGATGAGAAGCAGCAACAGCCGGAGGTTTGACCGATGGAGAAGGTGGCTGATACTTGGTCGAAAGTTGGGGACCTCCCTTTCTTGGCTGGTTCATCCTTACTGGCTGGCCTTTTTTTATTACATTTGAACCTTCAATTAAAAAAAAATATCGCTATGAAAAACCTTATTTGTTATTACTAATTGAAATAAATTTGCTGTAAATTGAAGACCAACCGTCGTGAGAAACTCCGGCGTGGTTGAACATGTTCTTGATCTCCCGGACAGGTTTCAAATGCTCAGCGTCGACATCTGGCGATTCGAAAAAAATCAAATAGTTAAAAATATTAAAAATGTGAAAACATTATGATCATGTTTTTCAACTTTAGTAATTGAAAATAATAATTTTTCAATTTAAATAAATTACTTTATTTTTTGTTATAATAGTTTTCAAATGGTTTTAAGATTATAATATTGAACGTTGGCCTTAATTCACACAAATGTCCAAAAATTGTTTCAATGGCCCTTAGTCAAAACTAAATACCTCCGCCTTGTTCCTGTTGTTCTTCATCTCTACTGAAGTCTTCCTGTTGGTATATATGTTGAGGGTGTTGATGGGCGTGTTGATCATTGTGTTGAGGGGCTTGATAATCATGTTGGGGAGACTGATAGATTTGTTGTGGTGGCTGGTAATTTTGTTGAGGTTGATGATGATGTTGAGATTCTCCTTTAGGTTGAAATTTTACACTAGAAACCGCTGGCACAGGAGAATTTTGAGGAGCCACAAAAAGCTGGGTATGTAGAGGAGGCGAGTTAAACTGCTGTGTGGGCTGGTGACTCGGTTGAGTATGAGGAGAATGGACAGAAAATTCGTCGTGGCGAGACTGCGAAGCGAAAGGAGTCTGTCGGGGGATAAAATATATATATAAAAAAAATTAAAAATGTAAATGCTACTGAGAATTTTATCTGAAACTGACGAACTATAACATAAATATTTGATTACAATTTATGAAATAAATACGAAAATCTTTTTTTAACAAAATATTTGCTCACAGTTGAGACATGAAGATCCTGAAAGGCGGCTCCTTCTCTGAGTGATTTAAAAAAATTAACAAATTATCATTTATATCAATAATAATTATAATAATTTAATTCAATTTATAAATTAGAAACAAAAATACTTATAATACTCTATCGACTTAGATTGGATTTAAAAATACTCAGTCGATCAGAATTGAAACGAACACGACTCACCTCTGCACGAACAACGACAGTCGATTCCCCGATGACTTGATCATATCCTGAGCATGAACCAAAGTTGAATTCGTAACGTCGCTTCCATTGACACTCAGTATGACGTCACCTCTCTGCAGATTTCCATCCGATGGACTTCCGCTGAATACCTGCGGTGGCATCAAGATTGAAATATAGAAATCATATATGATTGCCATTGACTCGTCATTGAGCTCAAAACTTTGACTGGTCACATGGGAAATTGAAAACATTTAGACTTACCCGCTGTATAGACAGGGCTGTTCCGAACTCGCTACCGCCTTGAAGTCGAAAACCCCAAGCAACACCGTGATCTGATCTAGAAAGGTCGATGCCATACCGTGAGGCCATTTTTGCTCTTATATTTTGCCTACAAAAATTCAGAGCAATGATTTTTTGGTCAAGTAAAATTTTGCTCATTAGCTCTTTAAACAACTAAAATCCTATTTTAGTTACCTTATTTATGATTTCAAAAAGCAGTTCGGAATTGTCAGTTTTAATTCAGGAGTAGTAATTTCAACTATCATCAAACTGTTTTCTGTTACAGCTCCTGTAATTGTTAATAAAATCCCAGTATAAATTACAAAACGAGTAAATTGTTGAACAAAACACCTTACGATATTACTAACGGCGGTAACCATGGGAATGTAAGCGAGTTGAAAATAATTTGAAGATAATAAGCACCTCGGCAGATGTTATTGAAGAAGATTCATTCCGTGCAGAGGTGAACTGGAGATTGTGCACGGGCGGGTACTTACACACTGGGAGAAAAGTATTTCACCAAGCTGTCTGGTATGCTGCTGGAATAACACGAACAGGAATAATAATAATAATAATAATAATAATAATGAATAATAATAAAAGAAGATGTCAAAGAGGAGGAGGAAGAAGAAGAAAGATTAAATAGAAGAAAATTAAAAAATGAAGAAGGAGGAAGAAGAGAAGATGATAAGAAAGATAAAGCAGGAAAAAGAAAGTGAAGAAAAAAAACCATTTTATTTCAATGTTGTTTTATTATTTCTGACATGTCTTTTATTGCGTCATTAATTTCTTCCTTTGAAGATGTATATATATATATATATATATATATATATATATATATATATATATATATATATATATATATATATATATATATATATATATATATATATATATATATATATATATATATATATATATATATATATATATATATATATATATATATATATATATTCATTTAAACATGCTCTGTTGAAATATACACGCCATTTAGAAGACACGGTTTTGTCAATTAAACGCTTAAAATATTTTAAGTGAGAGAAAACGCAGGAGAAAAACGACAGTGGTCAGATTTATCAGTCATTTTATTTTACAAGCTGACTACAGTTTCGGAAAATTGCATTCCATTTTCAGAGCCGAAAAACCCGAAACTGCAATCAGCTTGTAAAATAAAATGACGATGAGGATGATGATAATGATGATTAGGATGACGACGACGACGTCGACGACGACGATGATGATGACGATGGTGATGGTGATGATGATGATGATGTTCACATAAACGTACGAGCAAGCAGCCGCGTATGAACTTCTAGCTAGTAGTTCGGCAAATGCTGGCAATATTGTAGTGCGGAGCATGCTTGCTACTGCTCAAAGTGTAGCAACAAGTTGAGCCGCTGCAGATCATAGGAAGTTAGTTATCACTCTCTGTCTGTGTATGCACTACGGTACTCATATGGGCGAGCGATTTACGCGCATATTTTCATTCTATAAATAGAATCACAACAATTATTCACGCAAATGAAAAGAAAAAAAATTATGAACGCAAAATGCTTGGCGAGGTTCTATAACAAATTATTGAATAATAACTGAATAAGGTTTATAGGTTCATGTTAGTATTACTTCTTTACTGTGACATTTGCTAAACAAAACACTCAACTATAAAATGTGTAAACTACTCACATTAGAAAGACATTTCTAAAGCTTTTTTATTTCAGTTTCATTCTTGTTTGATAGACATTTATTTCACAAAAGATAATGCCGCATTCAACAGATTCCAAGAAGACGTTTTGCTATTTGCTTGTAAGTAGGTATGAAATAATATAATAGTGGAAATAACAACAAGACAGCTGTGTGTAGAATGTAAATAATAAATACAACAAGCAGTTAAATAATTATGATAAAATTACAATAACAAAAGCAAGAATGAGAATAATAGAACAATCTCCTTTATAGCAGCCAAAAAGCTGATAGAACAGCAATCGTAAAAAAAATTAATTAAAAAATTAAAAAGTCTGAAACTGAATAAGTGAGTAAGGAATGAAGGAGTTCTGAAATCTTTTAGTTTTGCAACTAGGAATTGGGTATGGTACATCTTACGTATATTTGTGTAAATAGCTTATTTTATTATCTTTTATTATGTTAATTAGTGTATTATGTATGTGCGTCGCTTGTATATTATTATTATTATTATTATTATTATTATTATTATTATTATTATTATTATTATTATTATTATTATTATTATTATTATTATTATTATTATTATTATTATTATTATTATTATTATTATTATTATTATTATTATTATTATTATTATTATTATTATTATTATTATTATTATTATTATTATTATTATTATTATTATTATTATTATTATTATTATTATTATTATTATTATTATTATTATTATTATTATTATTATTATTATTATTATTATTAACCATCTTAAACAGAAGGGCCAACAGGCCATTTACACCATTTGGTCAAAACATAAAATAAACAAAAGAAATGCAATCAAGAGTTCGAACAAAAGAGAAAGCAAAAATGAGAAAATAGAAAAATGAAAAAGAGGAAGAGACAAAACAATGTTGAAGCAGATAACTGATTAGGTGGCAGCGAGAAAATATTATGTTAAAAACTTTGAAAGATCAGTCCGATTGATCAGGCACTTGAAACGGCTGTAGGTGGATGAGTTAACAGCATCGTAGGGTAATGCATTCCATACGGTTATGATTTGGTTGCTGAAGTAGAACTTGGTTGCATCAATTCTGTGCATCCCAGGTTTTAACTTAAAGCGGTGGCTCCTTGTGGCTAGGTAATCTGATAATTGGAGTTTTGCAGTTAAGTTTGAGTCGTTAAGGCCGTTTAAAAATTTATAGCAGAAGCAGAGGTCGATAATTAGTCTTCGATGTTGTAGTGATTTAAGACCAAGGATATCGAGGCGAGTGAAATTAGGCAAGTGTCGGACTGCAGGAATCATTTGTAAATCGTCTTTGAACACTCTCAAGTTTATCAATCAGGTATTTGTGATGGGGGTTCCATATTACAGAAGAATATTCTAGTAGGGGTCGTACACATGTAGAAAATGCTCTTGTCAGAACGTCAGGATCTTTGATTGTAAAGGCTAAGTGGATCAACCGTGATCGCACGGACGCGGCATGAACAGTACTTTCAATATGCTTCCTGAATTTGAGGTCACTGTCGATCAGCACGCCAAGATCTCTCGCATGTACGAAAGTCGTCAGCAGGTGTGAGCCAATGCGGTAAGAAGATGCACGGCCGTAAATGGAGCAGATGAAGCATTTTGACAAAGCCAGATTCAATTGCCACAAATCACTCCATGATACCAATTCGTTTACCGCTTGCTGCATCGCAGGGTTTCCAGATTGAAAAGTTGTATACAATTTGATGTCAACTGCAAAGAGCTTTATCGAGATAGATTTAAAGACAGGGCTGTCTGTGACGTCATTTATATTTACCAGAAAGAGTATTGGTCCGAGAACACTTCCTTGGGGAACACCGCTGGTAACTTCCTTTAATTCAGAAAGATATCCCTCAATGTATATATATGTCTGTATGTGTATAAATATGTATGTATGTAAGTATATATATATATATATATATATATATATATATATATATATATATATATATATATACATATATATATATGTATATATATATATATATGTGTGTGTGTGTGTGTATATACGTGTATTCTGATTGGTTTGTGTATATATACGTGTCACTTAATTGGTCGTTGTATATCTACTTTTATTCTAATTGGTCGGCGCATGTCTGTATATGTATATACATGGACTCCTAAATAAAAGCTATCTGGACACAAATCTGCTATGGCGTTATCTACCACATGGGGCGATAGTCTCGCGTTACGCTTGGCTGTTTGAGAGAGCTACATATTATAAAAACTTTGACAACTTTTATTATTTTACACTTGAACAACTGAAAAACATAAATAAAACATTTATCATCTGACAATTAACATTCAAATAGTTTATTTTAAAACACAAAATAATCTAAAACATGTGTGTCGAATAGCTAAAAAAATCGAGTCTGAACTTTTTTTGCATCTTGCTTTACAATTTTTGGCCCGATGATCTCGATGGAACAGAAAACAAAAGGTTATTCTAAGCTCTGAGCCAGATGATGCTAAAATTTTTGTTGTCAAGTACTGAGCGTCACAAAACCAGCACAAACAGTTGTTCTTGATGATGATCTAAGTCTCTGGCGGTCATGAAGAGAACTGATAAGTAAACGATTACTAAACATGTGTTGAATACCAAGAAAAATCGATGCTAGAATTTCTGTTGCCAAGTTCTTCATGGTTGAACTGCACTAAAGTCTGCTCTGGAACCATGATGCAGGCTTCTTTAAAATTCTGGACACAACAATTTTTGACTGAAAATTGTTGTAAATATTTTGTAAGTCGTACCCCTGGTAGAAAATGAGGAAGATGGTTTTGTTCACAGGATCAATTATATTATTCTTCAGTTTGTCCCCATCAGTTGATTGACAGAACATTGCCAGGTGAATGTTGTGTTTTCAACTGAAATGGTTAAATCAATCTCTTCTTTAGCTGAGTTGAAATATACTTTCTTAGCCGATAATATTCATGTTGGAGTGTCTTCATGAATTCATATCTTCGATGATATGGTATAGTGAATAATGAAATGAATGAAGAAAACAACTTCTGAAATGAGCTAACATTCTATATTATTCTTGGATTGGCACGGTTCCATTTTTCATAATGAACTTCATCACGCAGAAAAGAGTGAAATGATGAAAAGTAATGAGTACCTGTACGACAGGGTACAATCAACTCCTATCAGCACATTGATCCGTCATCGTCAGATGTCTTTCACTGGTCACTGCCTACGTATGAACCAAGATGAACCGGCAAATACATGCTATATACATCGAACGTAAGAGCTAGCAGCAGACGCGGCCATCCAAAAATGTCATACCTCGACCAGATGTCAACATACATGGGTTATGACAGAAAGAGTATCGCCGCTGAGGATGTTAGAAGGGAAGCCACGGAGGCCAAAGGAAAAAAATGGAAGCTCAAATATTGTCGTCTGCGGAGTGGAGGGACCAACAAGTCCGGACGAAACGTAGTCGGTCGATGATGATATATATATATATATATATATATATATATATATATATATATATATATATATATATATATATATATATATATATATATATATATATATATATATATATATATATATATATATATATATATGTATATATATATATATATATATATATATATATATATATATATGTATATATATATATATATATATATATATATATATATATATATATATAAAAGAACATGTCCTGACTGACTGACTGACTGACTGACTGACTGACTGACTGACTGACTGACTGACTGACTGACTGACTGACTGACTGACTGATAATCAACGCCGAGCTGAAACGCCTCATCCTAGGAACGTGAAATTTTGAACTTATATTACTTTTATTGCGTAAGCATCCACTAAGAAAGGATTTTTGAAAATTTTACTCCTGAGGGAAAGAAACTGAAAAACAAACTTTTTTCTAAAACAATGTATATCTCGAAAACCAAAAATGAGATTTTGAAATTTGGTATATGGACATCAACTAGCCCAAGTGGTCATGCTAGTCCTGTTAATGTGGACTTGCCACTTACAATAGATAAGGAATCTGGTAATCTACAGTCCAATAATAGATCATTTACTATAGAAGCTAGTTTAACTAATAATCAGAGTGCTGCAGCTATTAAAGAACTGGACATTATACTTAGTCTAGACGATAGGCTGAACCAAACTCTATCGGATGACGACCAATCTAAAATGACAAACTTTCAGGTTATAGAAGGTGGTACGAAGCAGGATAAGCCTAAGCTCATTGACGCTTATGGATTTGTACCAACTGGCGCCGCTACTCTTCAACGAAGCGGAATATGTTACCCTGCAAGTCAACCTGATATCCGAGAAAAGACTTCGCAGGTACCAAAGGACGACCTTTGCCAGAATGCAGGGAAAATTATCCGACATGTGGGAGAAGTATGCGGAACATGAAATAACCACTTCTAAACTTCTGCGTGCCTGTGCGCGCACATAATGTATATGGGCCAGGCGGAGAATGATCAATAAAATTTACAACAAAAATGCAGTGTCTATCATTTGTTAATCTGTTTTCAAACATCATTATATACTTATTATAATGTGAGATAACGATTCGTGCTTAGTCATTACTAACGCTACGTTAAACAATGTCAAACCTCTTAGAATTGAGTTCCACTTAAAAGATTTGTAAATTAAAAAAAAACATTTAAACCATAGGCGTAGAGTTCGGGAAGGGGTCATCAAGAAATCGCAAAAGAAATTGAAATTAACATTTTGAAAAAAAACATTAATAGCACTTTTGAAGAAGTACCTTCTTAACTTTCGTTCCCTGTATGAGAACTACCTCCATAGTAAAAATAACAAAAAATAGTATTTAAGCAAGTTAAGAAAACGTGGTAAAAATAATAAAAAAATTATATTTAACTCTAATAAACCGTCAACCACGCAGGGAGCGAATTGTCCAGAATGTGAATCGACCAAAGGGCGAACCGTCCAGAGTGCGAATCGACCAGGGGGCGAACCGTCCAGGGTGCGAATTGACCAGGGGGCGAACCGTCCAGAGTGCGAATCGACCAGGGGGCGAAACGTCTAGGGAGGGGGCGAAACGTCCAGGGGGCGAATCGTCTGGAAACCGACGGGCCAAACCTAAAGTCAAAGTGGGAAGAGCCGAGATTTTTTGCCAAGTATAGAAATTTTGAGCTTCTAAAAACGGGCTGGGCTGGGCCTGGAATTTTGGCTAATGAAACAGGCCTGGGTAAATTGTCGACGGGCCGGGCTGTAAAAACTATGGATACACGGTTCAAATTTTCTAATTTCAAGCGAGCGAAGCCGCGACGGACCCGGCTAGTATATATATATATATATATATATATATATATATATATCCCCAGACCAACCAAATGTACACAAAACATTTCATAAAATTTGGTTCAGCCATTTTGTAGGAGTTTAATTACCAACACGATATAAATAAATATATACATATATATATATATTTATATATATATATATATGTGTATATATATATGTATGTATGTATATATATATATATATATATATATATATATATATATATATATATATATATATATATATATATATATATATATATATATATATATATATATGTACAGGTGTTTCATTTTTAATTTAAAAAAATCTAAACATTTTCCTACGTAAGCAGTAGAGCAAATAAATTTAATCAATTATAGGTATCTAAAAATGAGCGCTCAAAACAATCTACCAACGTCACTAAAACTTTCTTGCACAGATTTTATCCTATTTCATTTCAAAGATGTTCTACTTGAACTTTCTGGTTCAGAAAAAGATATACTTAGCTATAAAGTAAAAGACGTCTGCAATGTATCGTCAATGGTATTTGACTCAATTTTTTCAAGAAGCCAAAAACTGGGACTAGAAATTTTACACGAGTATTTCCTACCTTGTTTACTCGAATCTAACATTTTTAGTTCCAATGAATTAATATTGCAGAATTTTAACGTTGAAAAATATTTGAAACCGTTTAAAAATTTACTTAAGAAAAAATACTTAAACGTGATTTCCATTACCTACACGAAAACATTTGTTGGAAGGAATACTTCCATGCCTCTTCCTCAGATATGGCTGGAGATGTATGAAACCATATGGAATTCTCAATATTTCTCAATTTATCTAGAGTATTTAGAATTAGATGTTTACTGCTGTCAACTTGAAATTTTTAACACACCAAATTCTTCTGTTTGGTCATGTCCAAATTTAAAACGACTCTCTTTACGCTGTTTATATAGCATAAATCATTCAGATAAAAACATATTTAGTCTACTAAAAATTGACTTTCCAGATGAAAATTTAATAGTTCTTAGAGTTTCTTATTTCAAACTCACAATCGACTTGCTGAATAGTATAAAAGCTTTTAAAAACCTAACACGTCTAACGCTTGAATATTGTAGTACAGATTTAGAATGTCTTGAAAAACTTTGTAATGCAATACATGGCCTATCAAAGTTGACAACGCTAAAGTTACTTTTTAATTCTGGGTTATCTTATTCTTTTTCATTTAAGGAATCATTGTTCAAGCTGGTGGACACGTTGCCCTCTTTATCACATTTGGACTTGGACTTATTCAGATTTGTTTACAAAGAATCGCTTCAATGCACACATTCAAGACAGCTTGAATATGCAGGGATCAACTGCCCAAAAGATCATGCTAAAGATTTTTATTCCAGGAAATTCTTAAATTGTGTTAAAGAACATAATTGTCAAATTTTTCGCGATTTAAAATTAGAAGATTTTAGTAAAAATATTGAAAAGACAATAACATCAATGATTTACGGTATCTATGATTTTGTTTTTTCTTTAGATCTTTTGAGGAACTTAAAATTATTCCTGGAGCAAAAGGAATATCATTTGATCATAAAAAGTAATTTTTCTGTTATTATGAATTGTTTGCGCAGAGATTTTTATTTTAGAAATGACTTACTTGGTCCTGAAATTATTGAAATTTTTTTTGCCTTAGTTGAAATTGGATTACCAAAAAAACATTATCAAAACTTTCTTTCTGTTATAACGTATAAAGTTGTTCAGACAAGTTTTGATTTTGACAGTTTCGAACAGATTTCTTGCTATGTTCTGCCTGACAAAATATGGGAAGAGCTGCTACAAGACAACGTGTGGATTTCTACTCTACTTAATCAGGAACAAGTTTTTCGTCTTTACTACGATGATAATACTCATCGTCTTCTATCTATGAACCTTACCTACCTTTCACATTTTGTAATCGCGTTGAAAAAATATTATTTATTCAAAGGTAAAATTATTCCTCAAGCATTGGAAATCTTAAAATTTCTTGCAAAATTTTGTCCCAAAATCACACGTGATTTCATTTTTGAATTAAATGAGTTGCACGGAGGACAACAATTATTGAACGAAATAAAAGATTCTGAAGAATTAAAAAATTTTTTTTTGAATAATTAGTCTTATTTCAATAACTTTTTTCAAATAAATACAAAATAAAATTACAAGTTTCATAATAAACAAGTAAGGGGTCAATCACATATTACGTACACATTAAACTCGAGATTTTGACCCTCTCCCTGCATACGCATAGCGGATTTCACCCCCGTCTCCTCAATATAAAATAACCCGTTTCAGTTTCAGCTTCCTAGCTAGTCAAAAAGCTGTTAAAATTTTACTTGCAAGATTTGCGCACTAAGAAAGACAAACACACAAGCACACACAAACAGGGATTGTGACCTAAATAAATATTTGTAAAAAACACTTGAAAATATTTTAATAACTAGCTGTTGCCGGGTTTACTTTTTTGGTTTTCTTATGTATACATTTATGCAAATAGCCTGGTCAGTTTAGAATTAAAATTAAAAACACACATATTGCCTGGCCATTTTAGAATCAGTTGAAATGAGGCAATTAAGATTATTTTTTAAATATTTATTGACATCAAATTGAATGTTATTGTTGGGCGTAGTGGATGGTCAACCTAATAAATTAAAGGAATTAAAAGTTACCGTTCACTAAACTTCTGTGTAATGAAATAAAATTAGTTAAAACAAAAATATTCAATCACACGTAGGCACTCTAATGTAATACCTTATAGTGAACAATGTTTTTAATTTTTCCATCCGTACACAGAATAAATAGCTCTGATGGTTTGCAGACTCTCGAGCAAGTTACATACAACTGCCCGTGGGAAAAACACGGGAATTCAAGGTTTATTCCACACACTTCTTACGATTGACCATGGGATTAATTAATCGTCATTGCGAATGCCAGACACACCAGAAACTGGACACGTTTAAATTCAAAAAAAAAATCAGTTGGTATTCTTGGAATAAGCAGATCTTCGCCTTTGAACTTTCCTATAATTATAGTAACCTCAATCAAATTTTTCATAATTTTCTTAACAGCGAGCCATGTTCCGTTGCACAATTTTGGTTGATATAGATTTTGTAGCATGATAATCACCGATCCAACCTTGAGGTGTAAATTCTGTGGTGGTAATCTTGGCAAATCCAGTTAATTTAAAAATTCAGTTGGATAGTTGACGACCTCATTTGGATCAGTAATGGAATCAATCGGCTTGAATGAAAGAATTTGTCCATTAATTCACTCTGAATTGTTATGTTTAATTCATCTACATCCTTATTTTGTTTTCCGCTAAAATGGTTTGTTTGCTCAACCAAGCATGTTTTTTGAAATTTTCACCAATGTTTGGGAACAATTTAAAAATTAATTCTTCTTTTGACACTGTGAATTGACAAAAATTTGGTGGAAACGAAACGAGGCCAGTAGAAGTGTTAACAGGATTGGCCAGGTAATAACAGATTTGAGATTTCTTTCCATTTGGGTTGCATGTGAAAGTAATAAATATATCTGGCCGACTGTATTGGCACACATAAGTCATAGCATCTTGTGCATATTTGTGCATGTGTCTCGGTTTCCCACATATGTTGCTGGTAAAATGGTAAGTCTGCCAGAATAACTTATTTTCATTTCCATCTGCATTCATAGCATTGCGTAAATGAATAAATGAATGTATTCTTCAGACAGTAATATTTTCTGATTTAGACGTATATATGTCAAACGTTCCGTTTCAATTTTGACATACAATAACCACTGCAAACTGATGAAGCAATCGGCGACATTTCAAAATGTGGTTGTCTTCATTTAGACAAATCCTGAAACGGCATGCATAAAAATTCATCTAGCTGACTTTTTTGTTTGTTTCTTGACCTATAAAAAAATAATCTACTTTGATTAAGGATAGAAATTGAATCAGTTTAAATAAAACATTATTTATTGGGTTATTTCTGTTATGCTTACATTGATAAAGATAATTCAATTTAAATAAATGCACCCCACTCTTTGACAGTTTTACTGAAGGTGATAAAAATCAACGGATAAGGGCACATCAATGAACTATGCATACATTATACTTACATACATTAATAACATTAAGAAATTAAAAAAAAAACTTGCATATTTATTTAGATTAAAAATGGGTATGAACAGCGCGGGGATGGATGGGGATAAAAGATTGGAAGACTGCGGGGATGGTCATTGGTGGTCTCTTACAGTGATTTTTAATTTCAAATTAATACATACTTGTCGCTGGATTAATCATCTTGATCAATGAATGGTATCCATCTTCTCCTCGGCAAATTATTAGAGAATATTGTAATGCATCATATGAACGATGTGTTTCGTTGATACGCTGAAGGTGGCCACAATCACGTTGTTGAATTACATAATCATGAGACTCCATATCCTCTCTAGAGGTGTGCGCGGGGACGACTTTTCATCCCCGCGAGTGTCACCCCCATCAGCATCATCCCCATCCCCAACCATCCCCGCAATGTTTCATCCCCATCCATCCCCGCAGTTTTCCAATCTTTCATCCCCATCCATCCCCGCGCTGTTCATCCCCATTTTTAATCAATTCTGTACTAGTCATTATTTTTCCGTACATCATTTCAATGCAACTATAGCTTACGTGTTGATATATAGAATTGCAATAACACCGTAATATGATTCAATACAATTTATTTATTTAAGTCCATTACTCTCAAAGAAAATCATCTAAATTGTATTTTAGAATGCAGAATAAATCTTTAATAATTGCAGACCTTCAAAATAACAATTCAGTTACTCAAAGCCTTATGGAATTTTTTAGACCACTCTATTCAATCTATAAAAAAATTGATGGGTTCAACATGGATTCTAATAAACCAAAAACACATAAGCCACAGCTAGATTTAGCATTGTGCAGAGAAACCAAATTGGTTCAACCAATGGCTAAATTTTAAAAAAATATTTTTGTCTGGCTCAAAGATTTGACTGTTACATACATATAGGGTAATATAGGCAATCAGTCAAGTAGACAGCTTGTTTTAATTTTTCTAATCCTGCACAGATGAGTTTTAGTAGCTGTGGTAAATCAGGTTATTGGGATAGTAAAAAATTATTAAAATATTAATTAATAAATTAAAAGCTAGATTTTTATAATTCGTATAACTTTTAACTTAAACATAATAAATCTATTTTGTTTTTAACATAGGATTGGAATTAACAAGTTCTATTCAGACTTGTTTCAATTTTTAAAAATGGACCAGATTTGCCAAAAATAGAACCTAAGGTTATCTCCATACATTACATTTAGATACGGAAAACATACCCTGATCTATATTTTGCTTCATAACTTTTGTATTTGTTGGAATATTTTCAAAAAATTAGTTTCTATGTTTAGCTAATATATTTGTCTTTCTAATGCATTAAGTTATGCATTCTGTTCATCTATTAAAATTTCCACCTTTCGAGGTTGTCTGTTCACCGATCTAATGTGTGTGTGTGTATCGTGGGCCATAAATATGTAATATTGAATGTTGCTCATATGCTCTGCCGTTTCATGCGTACCATTCATAGGATGGGCCTTTAAAGTGTTATGCTAAGTTATAGAATTGACAGATTATTTCCATTTATAAAAATGATTGGCCTGTTTATATAATATCTGCCTACAAATAAAACAGCATATTCTATGCTTAGTGATACGTTGATTTTGCTGGATTACCTAGTGGCATGACTCTCTGCATCTCCACCAATATGTTTGATAAGCTATAGTTTTCATGTTCTGCTTGTAATTGCTGGTGTTGATGCTTTTTGTTCTAGTAAGATGTAATTGTATTCATATGATAAAGTGTAAACAATGAGCAAAGTATAAACAGTTAATTTTTTGACATTCGCTGAAGTGGCGATTGAATGACACAGCTCTGACATCCCTGCCACAATTGATACAGCAACTAGAGCGATGATCACTAAGTAACAAGTCAACCATCTGTTATCGACCTAACTTTTTGATTCAAAATTAAGTTTTTTTCATGGTTTTGATGAGTAACCACGTGCACTTTCATTTGTATTCTGTTGTCATGGCGAATTTTCATAATGAGAAAGAATGTGGCATTTGCTTTGAAACTGGTGTTTTAGAATTAACACAAAAACGTTGTTGAAGTACAAAGTTGTAGGAAATGATTATCCAGTGACGTAGCGAGGGTAACTGAACTGAACAACATGAAGGTGTCTGTAGAGAAGAGCATACCGGCTTGCTAGCTGGCTTGTAATGCGAATATTGCTGTTATTTGCATGCAAAAAGAAGATTATTGAACTTAAATGATTTCCATTATAGAATGTTATATCTCGAGACTAGAGAGAACACATTATTGCATATTGATACTCATTAATCTAAGCATGAACTGAAATTGTATAACCAGGCCTGTAGCCAGGCGGTGGGGGGCAGATAGAATGGCAGTAGTAAAGTAATGAATCAGTCATTCAAATAGCCAGTCAATAAATAATCAACAAACGAAATATTTTACCAGCCAGCCAGTCAGTCAGCTAGTTGGATAGAGAAATTAATAGCATAAGCCAAAAACTGCAACATGGAAACATCCAGAAAACGCAATGAACACGACAAGATGGGATGAACAAAATAAATTATGTTAATGAGGTGGCGTAGCACAATTATCAGCATTCACAGAATTAAAAATAAATTCAATATTTGTGCATTGCCACGGCCTTCGTATTAGGGTTATCAAAACGGGCCAGACCAAGCCTGTGAGTTTTAGGCCTGTGAAAAAAGACTGGGCAAAGAATTTTGTGTTTATGACCCATGTCTAAGCCACAAAAAATCGGTTTGTCCTGGGCTCCAGCATGGACACTGCTATTAGAAAATAATTTCACTTTTTTCAATCATAACGGCGGCAAATTTCCTTCTCCTCCTTACCTAATGGACCACAAAAGTCTGACGTCACAGGAGCTTGACTGGAGACAAACAAATAATTGAGATCTATAGCCGTACACCTGATTTGTCTTATGCGATAGATTTAAACGTCTTAATCTATAATAGTAGCTTTCATTTATTGAGCCTAAAATATAATTTTTAATATTTTTTTTAAATTTTCCCCATCGCTTTATTAAGTTAATATCAACTTGAAAAAAATTAGCTATAGCCTCATATAAATCTAATGAAAAAGATAAAGCCATTTAAAACTGTATCAGCACTGTAAACAAGGTTTGTTTGTCTCCAGTGTATATTTTGTGACGTCGCGACTTTTGTGGTCCATTACTTCTCTAATTAACAGAAATGCTGACTAATCTTAAGCCTTGTGTCTGTAATATTCTGCTCACAGAGACAAAGAAAACAATGAAATTTGAAAACATGATTTATTAGGTAAAATAAAAAGTGTTTCATTCAAAAAAATATTAATTCAAAAAATAAACAAAATATTTAATTAAAAACAGAACATAGAATGTATTCATCCTTAATGGAAATATAATAATCGTGTATATATATATATATATATATATATATATATATATATATATCAGATAGAATGGCAGCAGACCTAGTGAAGTAATGAATCAGTCATTCAAATAGCCAATCAGTCAATTAATAAATAGCAAACGAAATATTTAACCAGCCAGTCAGTCAGTTAGTTGGATAGAGAAATTAATAGCATAAGCCAAAAACTCCAACATGGAAACATCCAGAAAACGCAATGAGCACGACAAGATGGGATGAACAAAATAAATTATGTTAATGGAGTGGCGTAGCACAATTATCAGCATCAACAGAATTAAAAATAAATTCAATATTTCTGCAAACTTTTCGTCCAAATAAGAATGTCATAAAAACAGTTTTACAATGTCTTTAAAATTTCTAAAATGAATGCTTCTATCTGGAAAATCTTTGAATATAAAAAATAGAAAAAAAAATTATAGTAGCTCATGTAATTATTATTCATTATGATAAATATCTCCTAAAGCAAATCCACAGCCAGCAAAAAAGCAAAATTCATAGCATATGGAGTTCCCAAATCAAAATTTTCACTATCAAACAAAATTTTACAGACCAGTTTAAATGACACAGAATTGTACACATAGTAAATAACAATTACACAGTTCACAAAGCAAAATTTTCCAAATCACAGAGACAAATATGCAAACTGCACATACACTTACACAGACACACTCAAGTCAAAGCAACAGAGGAGCCAATTTTCATCTAAAATGTAAAAACGTAATACTTCTTACACAAACATCCGACAATCCACAAAGCATAAGAACTGATGACAATATGCAATAAAGTTTACATTGGCAATATTCATCAGAAATAAGAAACGACCCCTTGAAGGAATGCATCAAACATTATAGACGTCATCTTGCAGGCGATGAGATGAGCTGTGGAGAAATCCTCTGTAGCTTGCTGTGGTCAATTGTAGATGCCGAGCCGATCTGTTGATTGAAAACATGCGTTCAGTTAATTGTTTTTGATTGTTAGATATTTTTCTTGAAGTCAACTCTGTAATAAACCGAGTTGAGTAACTCAATGGCAAGAAGAAATTATGGAAACGGATAAATATAAAATAGAACAGTATGGAAAATAAATAAAAGATAAATCAACAAATCAAAAATAAATACGAGTAAAATTAAAACAGTACAAAAGTCCGGACGATAAAACTAAAATATCAAATAAACGGAGAGCATTTCAAGATTTAATTTAAACATTTCATTTGTTACGACGAATGGATTAAAATGAAAGACAAATGCAAACGAAAGACAAAAAAGAAATTAAAATAAAAAAAAATAAGACTAAAACAACAAAAAGAAATCCAGTAAGAAATAAAACAGAAAAAACAAAAAGAGAGAGAGAGAGAGTTTCATGCAAGCAAGTAAAATAAAAAACGTTGAGATTTTTGTTACCATTTCTTTACGCTTGAGATCTGTCATCGAGATGAGTAGTGGCCAGGTAACTCAAGAGAAAACGTAGAGATGTGATGGTAAGAGAAATAAAGATAAGACCAATGATGGAGTGAACAGAAATAAAGAAAACGAAAAAAGTCACTATCAACATCAAAACCATCAACATTCATGCTTTTCTTCATAATCGACACCTCTTTCATCCTTCCCATCATCATCATCATCATCATCACAAGCACATTCCACACCACTCTTCAAAACGGCATCACAGAGCTCCTTGGCGAATTTCTCAGACTCCGACACCAGCTGTATTTCACGATCTTCCTTACTGACCTGCGTAGTTTCCTCGAGGGCAGAAGACATCAGAGAATCCTCCAAAGATACCAAGTTGCTCAGACTTGCCTGACTGTTAGTGCACACGGCAATGAACGATGAATCCGTCTGACTCCATGCTCCCGATTCTGCGGAATTTTCTAAGGCATGGAAAGTACTCGGAGATCTGTTGAGCTCGTCAAAATTTACCGATTGATGAAGTCGGACTTCATTAATTTCTTTTGACATCGTCGGGACAAACTGGTCAGACTGTGTGGCGTCGCGTATGATCTGAACAATGTCCTGGTATTCTGGATATCCTGCAAGCGACTTTGCGTCTTTTTTGGAGAATGACTCAGAATCTACAGCGTCTAAATCATTGTTACTGCTAGATTTTTCGGATCTCTTATTCGTTAGGTCATAAAAATCTTCGAGAAGCGATGATCCAACCTGATTGCTTTGACCGAAACTTTGATGAGTCTCAAACCCAGAATTGCAGCCGACCATAGAAAACGATTGTAGCGATGTATTGCTTCCCATCAAGCCAGACTTTCCATTGCCATTGTTATTAGATGGTTGACAGTTTCCTGAAGAGAGTACTACAACGTGAGCTTTGTCGGATGAAGGAGACTGCTTGAGTTCATCTTCGAGTTGTTCAAATTCTGCAAGAGATGAAGATATGGATACATTATCATCAGCAGCTGCATCACCGCTGTGACTGCTGCTTGCTTTCTCGTCAGTCTCGTTGCTGCTACTCTCTAACTTTCTACGAGGATCTTGTGTCTTTAGGCTACCATTTGAATCAGCATTGCTAGATTTATCTTGCAATTCTCTCTCGAGTCTCTCAAATTCAAGCAGAGAAGAAGATACCGAAGCCGTGTCTTTGTCAACACTCTTTTGTTGTTGTTTCTTTTGTTGTATTTGTTGTTGTGGTTGCTGTTGTTGCTGCTGCTGCTGTTGTTGTTGAAACTGCAACAACTGCTGTTGCTGCTTCGACTCGGCCAGCCGAGCACTGGAAGAACTGCTGGTCTTTCCGGATAGAGACGACAAGCGTTCTTCTTCTTCTCTGATGGTGGCCAGCATGGTGTCGCAATATTCAACCACCATCATCCTATCGCCGTACAATTTCTCGTTGGAATCCGAAGACATCTCCTCGTCCGAACGAACCGAAGACGACTGTCCGTCCTCGTCTTCGAGACAAACAGCATCGGAATCGAGTGCGCTTTCCTCTGAACTGTTCGTTTCGGTGTTGTCTCTGCACGACAGTATTTCCGCTGGCTTTGTTAGCCCATCGGACCTTTCTTTTTGAGCATGGAGTTGATGTGTAGTAGAAAAATCACTGCTCAGCACTGGACACGAAAGATCAATACCGACTGATCCGGGGCTAGCCAAACTTCCTAGGACCAGTCTTGTGTCGTCGGTGGAAGTTGACAACTCATAAGGAAGAATATCAGAATGCATTGAAGAAGCCATTGAAGAAAAATCTCCCATGCATTCATCAGTCGTCATGGTTGCGATTACAGTGGCAAAACTATCAAGACTGGAACTGTCACCTTGATCATCTGGGCTTATAGAATCGTTAAGATATTTTTGACCATCAGCTGATCTGGCTTGATGGCGTAAGGACCTTGGTGATGGTTTTGGCGATAACTTGCTAGAAAATGTTATTGGACGTTTTTTCACGGTCATAAATTGTTGATCGTAACTGTCAAACCCATAACTACTTCCTGCAATCGAATCATCAAGTTCATCTTCGTATTCGTTATTGCTTTCGTGGTTGCTTCCTTCCTCTGCATGATCCATGTCATCATCTGAACTTATCGATTTCGTTACGGCTTCCGAATAATCAGCTTCTTGGGAAGGATCGTTTTCTTCGTCTATAATCGCCTCATCATCGCTCCTCCCCTCATCTACATCTTCCGCATCATCTTCTCCCTCGATATAAATTTTCTCGAAAGGTGATTTTGTAGTCTCCCATTCATTGGCAGCCCTGACACTTCGGCCTGAAGAATCCATCGATGAACTCTGTTCAGCTGGTGAGGAGGCGGCATCAGCATTGCTATCTAACATTTTCTTCTCCATGTAAGCTTCTCTTATCACTGCAGACACAAACTCTTCTGCTTTTCTCTCCATAAGCATTTCTTCAGTAACTTCTTCGAAACTGTCGCTTCTCTCTAGTCCTTCATCATCAAACTCATCGTTATCATCGTCTTCATCCTCATAATCATTGTCGTGTTCATCTTCATCTTGGTCATCATCTTCAACAAAACAGCTTATTTCTTCAATAACCTTTTCTTTTCCAGACAGTTGCTGACTGACAAAATCTGTTGATCTCCCAGCACTACACGCCAAGCTGTTTTTGTCGCCTAAAAATTCAGAATTGAGGAGATCGAATGAATCGAAACATTTCATTTCATCCATCATGTCCATAACAACTTCAGATAGTTTTTTTTCGCCGTTTTCAGAAGTCTCTGACTGTGGAGTCAAACCTCTTTCATCTTCGGCAATTATCTCTTCCTCTTCTCCTTCAATTATTTCTTCTTCTTCAGCACTGTAACTACTATCTCCATTTGCTTCTTTAATATCTCTCAAACTGGTCCTGCATATGTCAACAGGAAGTGGAGACAGAGGTCTCTCAATTTCAGAACCATTGTTTCTGTTTGAATTTAGACAGTAGCTGCCATAGCTTGCTTCGGTGTTTGAGCTTAAAATACTGGAATCATCGCAATCCTCTCCGGGCTGCCTCGGCTTCCAGCAGTAATATTCCAAAGAATCGTTCTCATTGTCTTCAACCCTGTCCTCTTTCTCGGCTTTCGTTATGACAAAATCTATGTCGGCGGCAACCTCTGTTTCGCTGTTTGAACCGGATCTGATGAGGCCGTGCATGGAGTTGCTTGACGACCGGTCATCGCCGTTGATGTCCTCGTCGTCCAACTGCGTCTCCGTGAAAACGTCCGAACCGTCTGGTCGCCAGTCCTGGAAGTTGTGTTTCGTCATCGGCGAGATCGTTGAAGAGAAGTCGTCCGAGAGGCTGTATTTTTCCGAACAGATGTTCGTCGCCTGCAACTCGCTTTTATAATCGCGTTCATTTCTGCTACTTTCATCTTCGTCTTCATCGTCCGGATATTGGTCGATCGCTGTCTCTTCTCGGATTCCTTTGTCCGAATCGAATGTTGCACTCTCGTCGAATGATTGCTCATCGACCTGTTCGAAGAAATTGGCGTCCTTATCGGTCGATGAAACGTACGAAATCTTGTTGTCTAGTTCTGGACACGTATCCCAGGACGGCGATAGCGAAAGTTCGTTCTGTTCTTCGGGCATTTTGGACGTTTCGGACGGAGAGACAGATCTCACGGTAACGTCTTCTTCGTCCTCTCTACTGTTTTCATCTTCTTTGCCGTCGACATCGCTTTTAGCCTCTTGACCGATATCTTCACACTGAACTGGCGCTTCTTCAGTCTGCTGCTCAAAAACATCATCTTCGGGAGAAGACATTATTCTCTTCAAGGTACTTTCTACTTGGATGCTAGCCATTTTCTTGTCAACTGCGTCGGGACTGATGTCGTAAGCGGCCACGACTCTCGACACGGCTCCCAACTCCAGGTCGTAAGTCGCGGCGAGAATGGTCGGCTCGGCCGAAGTGTCGGAAGACGTCGACGCCTCGGGCACTTCTTCGCTGGACATCGACGTCGCTTCGCCGTGCGCGGTCAGCAGGACAACGGCACCGTCTCCGTCGAGATTTATTAAATTTTCTTCGATTTTTGTCGCACTCGAACTGCTCCGGTGAACGCTTCTTACGATTTGCGGACTCGGCGAATCCGTACTCGATCCCGGCGGACTGGCATCTAGTTTGTTCAAAGGCAACGAGATCTTCTTGTCCGGCACTCCGAAGAGTGATAAGGTGTGAGGTTTTCCAGTTGATTGATATACGGGGTCGTTCTCCTGTTTGAACCTGTCAAAGTTCAACTGGTCTGGACAATAATCTGCATAATCAGAATCCATATCGGTCTCGTTAGAAGGTTCTGTCTTGCAACTTCGAAGTGATTCTTGAATTGCTTTTTGCATGCAGAGATCAGAATCATCGCCGATATCGCCGTAAGCGGCCGATTTTTCCGACACATCGCTACCTGGCATAGCAAACGGATTGTCCTGGAAAAAGTCAATACCAAACCTGCCCGGAGGAACCTTGCTCTGCGGAGTGTGCGAGGCGGAAACAGCTTCCGGAGTGCAAACGTCGTCGGTAAGTTCGTCGGATAACTGTTTGCAGCGCAGCTTATTGATTGTATACTTTTCAGAAAAGAGCGGAGGAGAGGAGGAGTGAGACAAGCTGAATACGTTTCCGCAAAATCTCGAGATGTTCTCAAGTACGGCACTCTTATAGAGTTCATCCACTTCTTCGCACGGCTCGGTCAGCTCGCTGTGATATTGATTGCTCATCTGCTCCTGTGTGGAACGAACATCATCTTCAAAACATACAAACGCATTTGACTTCTCGTTTGAACCTCCGCCTTTTTCGACATCGACATTTCTGTTGACCGGATTACCGTCCCGGTCGGCTGCGTCATCTTTCGTCGAGTCGTTTTCAACTTTCAGGAGCGTCAGCGGACCTACGCTCCGGTTAGCGTACAGCAGATTCTTTACATTTTCAATCGAGACGTAACAATAATCGTCGTCTTCCGGCCAGGCGTCGCTGATCTCTTCGGTTTTTAAAGCTTTTTCGGCCGAGAATCGTTCGGTGAGTTCTTCGAATTCAACTTCGTGTTCCGTTCCACGACGACGGTCCTTCCGTCCGATCGGGTCGCCGGTCGTTTCCTCCTCGTCCACTTCGGAAATGAATTCGCTCGGAGACAACCCGACTCTGATGTTGCTCAGTTTACCTCGGGAAGTCTCGGCCGAAAAGGAATCTTCGGTCGTCTCGGAAGAAAGAATGCCGGAAAAAATGTTATTGTTCGTTCCGGAAAAGGTGAGATCGGATAAAGGAGAAACCGGTGGGCTTTTAAATGATTCCGGGAGAAGAGAAGAATCGAGACTGTTTTGTTGGATCGGTTCGCAAGAAGAAGAGGTCGAAAGTCTCTCCAGACCGGACTCGATGATCATCAGGTCGTGGTCGATCTCTTTTAATTCTTCGTTTGTGTGTGTTTAGTGAAAAAATTAAAACAGATAATCATTATAACTGTTTAAAATGTACTAATACATAATGGCATTCATTACTTTAAGTATTTTTCAATAAAAACATGCACTGCTCGTGAATTCCATAGCACAGCGTGATTTTAATTTAAACGTACGCCGAGAAAAGACAGTACAGCTAACATTTATCAAAGTACAACTCAACAAAGAGCATCGAGCATTGAAAATAAGAATTAAAATCATAATCTCTAACAATATCTAAATTGATTTCAAGCTACCTTGATGAATAGGTTTGAACTGAATAACCGGAGAAAAGGAATTGCTCGTTTCTTCCGTGAGTCGAACGCTTTCCAGCTCGTCGCGTCGTCTTGCGACATTAAAGTGAATCAGCGAAGCGTCACTCACTTCTTTTCTTTGTAACTCCTTTCCTTCTTCTTCATCGTCGTTGGGTTTCAATTTTTCATTTTCCGAATCCTCTCCAGATTCGGAACCCCCACCACAGCTGCTCAGTTTCTTCTCCAGATCTTCCGGTTTCAGTTCGTACGGCATTTTTTTCGCCTGCTTCTGCTGGTCGTTTATGACTTTGAACAAAAACTCGTCCTCATTTTGATAACCGCCTTTTTTCGCCCGCTCCGCATCTAATATCGTCTGCACCTGACTGAATTCGTAAGAGGAATCCGACGGAGATATTCTCACCGGAGTGTGGAACGGCGCCCTCGGAAAATCCGAATGCTGAAAATTGAAACCCAGCTGTAACTGGGACGAATGTTGACCTTGATCGGCCAGGTCAGAATCGGAAGACACGCGTTTCACAGAAGGTTTCGTTCCTTGCTGGCTTTCAACGTCGTCTCGGAGCATGATGGCGCTCGTGCCGATTTCAACCGAAGATTTTGTTTCTTCTTCTTCATCGATTTCATTTAACGTCAAATCAGGGGATCTCACCCATGACAGCTCATCCCCGTCTCGGGTGTCCATTTTTTCGAATTCTTCGTCTTCGGCAAACTCTTTTTCATTCTCGCCGATCCCCTTCTCCGGCCTGGTGGAATCGGAAGTGTCATCGGCGTACTCTTCCTCCTCTTCGCTCTCTCCCACGGGTCGTGCGTGCTTCGTCCTGATGAAGCCACGCAACTCCTTCTCATCGACGTCCTTTTCCTCGATACTTTCTATCTCTTTCGATAACAGCGAACCATCTGACAACGGGTGGGTATTTTTTTACATTTCAACTAATTTGGTTTTTTTTCAAGTATCCAATAGGGTTAGCTTATCATGCAAGTGGTTAATGAGCCAACGGAGGAAGACACACATATAGATAGTAACAAAGTGGAACGCAAACTAAATCGGTGCAAAAAACGTTTGCAAAACAACAAAGCCAACAGACTGAGGACCAGAAAACATTGAGAACAACACCAATGCAGAACAAAATCACAGACTTGTTTTTAGAAAATAAATACTTATAAATGATAAAAACCGATCGTAACATAGAACATTCAAAACAAAAATTTAAATCCAGAAGTGCAGAAAGTGCGAGGAACAAAAAAAAGAGTAAAACGACCATGCTGTTACTTATAGAGATGACGTGTACCTTGGAAATCAGCGCCGATAGAGCTAGTACTAGTTCCTAAAAGAAAGTCAGAGTCGGAGATTTTTACGAAATCCCGTTCTACGGAAGTCTGAAACCCAGACGAAGTTCCACCCGGTTCGAGAATCATAGTGAAGTCGGAAGGAGAGGGCGGACTATCGAGTATGTGATCGCCTAAAACTCTCTGGCTTATGTTAATGGCTTGGTTGATTTTCGACATTTCAACGTCTTCAAACGACCGTTCCTCGGCTGTTTTATCGTCGAGTCTGTCTGAATGTTTCGTGAGTGGAATTTCTGTCGGTCTTTCGAGATCATCGTGTTCGCATTCGGCAGCTGAGATGATTTCGTTTCGTGATTCATCCAAGATGTTTGAGGCCATCTCGTCTGCTTTAGATTGCATGTCTTTCTCACCTTCAGAATCCGATGATGTTCTTTGATGGGTTTCGTAGTCGAGCATTGCTGCTTCTGTTTCTGCCGAAGTGGCTGTATCTAGAGATTTTTCTGTTTCAAAATTCCAACTTGTCTCTATACTTACTACTGTTTCAAAATTTATAGCGGCTTCTCTGTCGGCATCTTTGTTTTCGATGTTTTCCAAAGTCATCTCACGTCCTCGACCTTCAGCAATTTCTTTAGCTTTCATCTCGGACGAGTAAATCACAGCAGCTTCCATCATTATCTCTTTCACTTTTTCCGTGACAACTTCATCACTAACTTCACAAGACGAGTCTACGGATTCCACTCCAAAATCGTAGACTAAAATATCAGGCTTACTTCGTAGTATTGCAACATTTGTTACGTCGGTTTCATATTTTTCGGATTCATCCATCAATATGTCGGGCCTACCCTGAAATGTAATTGTTTCCTTTGATTCATCATCATTTTTAACACTTCCGACATCGAAGATTTCTTCTCGAAGAACTGGCTCTTCCTCATTAACATAAACTTCTTTTTCAAACTGACGCGAACCAGCACCATCTGAGGTTCGTTCCGACATTTCCGATGTCACGTCAACTAGATCTCCACATTCGTCCGATTGGACGATGGGTTCGTCCGAAGCTGGAAATTCGGAATCGGCAGTTTTGTCACCCGTGCCAGTGTCCGTGCACTTCTCAATATTCTCCACCTCAAACATGACACATTCTTCTTCAGGACTTTGTGCCATGGGACTGGCAGCTTGAACGCAGATCTCGGGGAACGAAAGGAAATCCAGGGATTTTACGACCGGTCTGCTTTCTTTTATTTTTTTATCGTGCGCTTCCTTTTCAATGTGTTCGGAAAGTTTTCTTGTTAGAGATTCATCAAATGTCTCGGTGTATCCAAGAACTTCGGCCGAATCTTTGCTCGCTTGTATTATGATAACATCTTGAACGCTTTCAGTCATTGGACCTTTGACACTCACTTCTACCAAATTCTCTACAGAAACTTCTTTCTGTTTGATTGGTACAATATTCTGCAGCAACAATTCAGCTACCGAAATTTCTTCTTCAGAACGTTGCACATCGACAACCACACCTACTGCATGTGCGACCACAATTGGTTCTTTGCCAATTTCTGCACCAATAACGGTTTCGCAGTAATTTCCAACGGCTTCTCGATCGGTTTCACTTTCTGTTTTACTCGAAACTTCCTCGTCTACGATGCCTCGATCCGAAAGTTCGTTTCCACTGGCCGTGTCGATGTCGACGTCGCTGTCATCGTGCTGCTCTGTTTGTCGGAACGAAAAGTAAAAGTTGAATAAAAAAGAGAAACATAATATGAGATTGAACAGTTTATAACAGCAATACATTTCGTTTGATTAGGTATTTAATACAGATAAATTACGCTTCGGGAAATCTAGAAGTATCAGAATGACATTTGAATCCTTTTTAAATAACGTTTAATATTTGGTGTGAAGCACCGTGATAAATTGGCTACAACAAAGATCAAAGATGATCTAACAAGAAAATAAAGTATTCTAAAAGAATTTGAGCTCGAAAAGCACCATGTGATATTATAACAAGATAACACTCAATTAATTATTGTAACACGCTGGTATTTTTCAGTAGATTTCACATATTTAGTAATTTACTTTAAATTTAAACTAAATATTAAATATTCACATGCTTGAGATCAGTTAAAATCTCAAATATGTCAAAATAATTTTATTAGTTAGATATTTATTGATGATAAACCTCTCATATAACTTTGTAGGCCATAATATCCCACGAAATCATCATCATCCACTGGAGATGAATTGTCCTCTGTCACTGTGATCATTGGTCCAAATTCTGGACATTCTAAAACAGTTGAATTAAAAGAAAATCATCAATAAATTAGTTGAAATCAAACAAAAACATATATCAACATACAAAACTTTCAATGTCTGTATGTATGTTAAGTATGTATGTTATAACTTTGCAATCGCAAAATGATATATAATGTACTTAAAAATATATATTTATATACACATATACACATACACAAATTCTCAAAATGATTGAAGACATAAAGCTAAGCAAGCCAACCTCCAATTTCTACATCTGCATTGACATTCGCTTTTTGATCTTCTTGACCACCTTCTTTAATGACCTCCTCATCTGACTCAACCTTATCATCATCATCATCAACACCGCCGTACATTCCCGCTTCTTTTTCAACTACGAAATCGACGGCTCTCGTCACGGTCGTCCTCTCGATGGTCACGTGACCGCCTTCCTCCATGACGCGTTCGGTGCTGACATTGGCAATCATCTCTTCGCTTTCTTCTTTCAAATGTTCCGTTGTTTTTGTAAAGCGCGACTCGACGCTTGCAAAGACACGATCATCGGTTGTTGAAGCCGGATCATCTCGTCGAGTCTCTTCCGAGGGTTTGACATCTTCGTCGACGAAGAAGAATTTGTGACTGAAAGTTGTCGTTTCTGTTGTTGTGAAAGTCTTCTGTTCGATCTTAAGATAAATATTTATTCCTTGTTAATTGAAAAAAGGATAACACTTTAGAATTTTTCCGTTTATGAAAAACTAAATTTTTTTTAAATTTCAGTAAAGAAACAATCAGCCAACATTTGTTCCATCAGGTAGAGATATAACTCTTTCAGTTACACAAGTGCTGGTCGGGCTTTCTCTGACAACTGCTTCGACGAAAACCTCTTTTGTTTCTTTTTCGACCAGAGTTTCAACTGATAAAAAATCAAAACAATGTGCTATTCATTTTAAAATGAATTTATTATCTTTATCATCATCAGACAGTTTGTAAGAGAGCATTACATTATGTCAATAACGTGCAATCTCATTTGACTGTTTTTGTAATAAAGCATTGCTTGCTTACTTACTCACTAAGTAAACATATCACTTGAAAAATAAAATACATTCCTCACGAACAAGAATATCCACTAGCAGATAAAAGTAATAAAAATTACGAACCATCAATATTTTTGGTATCAATTAAATTCTCTTCTAGTATTTGAGCAGCCTCTTCATCATCTCTGCACAGCTTCTTCAGATCACTTCTCAAGTCAATTTTGACCTCATCGAGGTCTGTCTCCAGTAGTAACGGCTGGTGGGTCTTGTTCTTCTTGCACTCGTATGAGTCCGTGTCGGGTCTATATTTGTACAGGTCGTGACTGTCCATGGGTGATTCCAGTGAAAAAGACCTCTCAAAGTATCGGGACTCTTTCGCCTCAACGTCTGAGGAGCTTTCCATGTCAACAGAATGCTGTTTATTATATCCAGATCCAGATGCTTCTTCTGTGTTGAACATCTTCATTTCTTTCTCTGACGCATCATCTAACAATGTGAACTGTTATTATAAATAAAATACAAATAAATTATTGTAATTAATTGTTAAACCTGTTGATGAATTCTGCCTTTTGGCAAGTTCACTCCTGTCGATGACTGATCCAACTTGACTTGATTCGTCATCTTCGTCTGTCGAGTCTGATTGCTAAGATTTTATTCAACAAGTCGTTAATTAATCATGATATATAAAGATAAGGACTATCTACACAAGTGTGCATGGTAAAACCGTAGAATCAGGGGCATAAACAAAATAAATAAATGACACTTGACAGCAGAGGTGTGCATGGTATTGTAGTAATGGGGACAGCAGGATACAACGGGAATTACACGGAAAAGGGAACGATTAAAGCGGGAATACCACGGTGATAGATATTATAATGGGGATGAAGTTGCGGGATTACCGCGGGATGGAAACAAACTCTGTTTGGTTACTGCTGGATGGGAATGAAAATTTGCACTATTACCCCACCCCATGAATATTATTAATTCTCTGCAATGCGTTGGTTCTGTATTGCTGAAATTTGATTTCCATAATTTAATTTACAATTTTTGTTAAATATGGAAAAAGATGACCAGGCTAACAATAAAAGCTATTTCCTTTCCTTGCCTTCATTGCCTGAAAACTTCGTAATTTTTCTTGCACGCTTTTTTCTTTCATACTTTCATTGCCCTATAATTAGCAACCAAATAAAAATATAATTTTTCGACAGATAATATACATATGCAACCGTCGCGTCACTCGCGTCATCTACTGGAATGAGTTTGAATGATTTCGATAGGTACAACACTTTTTCCTCTCATTGTTAGCCTGGTCATTTTTTTACGATAAGACGTGCAAGAGCGCTCGGATGCTTACTGAACGAAGAGGAAGGTTTCAACCCATTGAGGAAAGAAGTGAAAGACAAAGACGTGCTGGAAAACAGTGGAAAAATTCTAGCATGAATAAAGAGCGTTTGGCAAATGGACCGAAACGGATTGCCCTATAATAGAGCGATTAACAGTAGAAATTCGGGTTTCAATGTGTTCATTTAAACCAAAAATTATCCAAATGAATTTTAAAAAATATTTAAATTAGAAATTTGCCTTGATCAGATCCTTTTCTTCAAAAGAGATATGCATGAGATGATCCATGGTGGCAGATGGATAACCACGTGACACACCTGGAGCGGCATTATCTCTCTTTCTGCCATCACTGCTCGAAGAGACGGTGGACACATCTTCAGGGACGTCGGAAACAAACGAACGTTTTTCCCAGTTGACATAGTCGTGCTCTTCCGTTTGAATGGAATAAGTTTTTTCCTGTTTTGCTTCTAATGCTGGAAGATCTTGAGTAGCTGCCGTCGGAGTTTCTGGAGATTCGTTATCGACTGTCGAATCTGCAAATGCAGTTTCCGGTGATGATTGTAGTTTTATTGTCTCAAAGTCTATTTTTCTTGTTTTTTCATTTGTAGACTCAAAGACAGGTGCAGATGTACTTTGGTCTTCTTGACTAAGTATAACTTCTTTAGCAATGTGCAAAGACGTTTCTTCTAATCCGGAATCAATTTCGTCAGCATGGATTCTCTCAAGACGAGCCTCCAATCTTTCATTTTCATTCATAAACTCATAACCTTCAGGCAGCTCTCCAGCTTCTATATCTACTTCTTCACCTTCGATGGTCAGTACATGCTCCCATTTTCTGACCTGATCTTTCACGTAGCCAGGAGGTTTCTTCTGCTCGGTCAACTCGAACTCGGGCTCTGGATTGAGTTTATTGACGACTCGAGCCTGCTGCTTTTCATATGACGATTCGATCTCAGAAAGACGTGATTCTGTGATGACTTTTGTCACGATGGGAATCTCAATCGGTATGGCTTCGACTTGGTTGGAAACCTTTTTGAAGATTTTTGCCTCCTCGTCTTCTGCTTTTGGCTTTCTTTTGATTGTTGCTTTTTCAAAATAAAAAACATGAAATAATTAAATAATAAAAAAATACTATTAAATCAACATTTACAAAATAGAGATAAAGAAACATTTGCATAAAGGGTCTATCAACTTGTTCAATAGTTTAAAAACGTTTAAAAACGTCATCATTATTTATTGTTATCACAAGATTTAAACCTAGTGCTTCATCGTCTTCGAAAACAGGAGAAGCTTCTTCAGTAGGTGTTGGTAGTTCCTCTTTTGTAGGAGTTGCTACATCTTCTTTCATATCGTCAACTCCATCTGAAAGAAATAATAATAATAATTAATTTATTATCAACAATTAAACATTTTTAAATTATTTTATACTAAAAAAAGTAAATGTAAACAATTATTCAAAGTTCGTCCCAACCCTGGCTTCCGAACTTGTCTGCCGAACCGAAATCACTCAGTTCATCCATGGTTGAGCCAGAATCCTGTGTATAGTTCATTATCATTATCACCATCATCATCGTCGTCGTCTTCATAATCATCATCACCACCACAATCACTATCATCATCATCATCACTATCATCATCATCACTATCATCGTCGTCGTCATCATCGTTATAAAAAGCAAATGCAAGACAATATCAGCCATTTTTGTTTGGCTTTTTTCGTATGCTTTTTTGTCATTATCAGCCAATAATTATTACAGTATTTTGACACCATCAGCTAATAATTATTAAATGTTTTTTGTCATTATCAGCCAATAATTATTAAAGTATTTTGTCATTATCAACCAATAATTATTAAAGTAAAAAACCATCATAGAATGACAAAATAGAAACCTTAACGAGATCTTGTTCGTCGTAAGAAACATCAAGGGACATGCCTCTAGTAATTGATGAACCTTTCGAAGAGGCTCCCAACTCTAATCTCAATGCTTCGAATCCAGCTGGAATACGTGAAAACAGTTAAAAAATATCTATCAGTCAGTCTATTTCCATACGGCAAGCTAGTTAAAGAAATTAGTTGTAAACTTTACTGAATTACTGATTGTCAAAAAAGCTACAAATATGGTACACTATGAGTAACGGCTTACTGGCATCCAAGAAAACTTTAGAAGCAGCCTGACTGACGGCGTGAGTTACATTGATGACGTCACAGGGGCAAAGTTCGGCCAGATCAGATCGGCCGATCTCCTTGAGAGCTTCTTCAAGATGGGCTCCCGTGGCCGATTCAGGGTACCTGCTTGTCCATGCCTGCAACAATAAAATTTACAGGCTTATAACAATAGTTGAGTTAATTTGATTGGTTTACATAGGATCAAACCATATTAAATCTATCTGAAACAAATACAAGCAAAGTACAGATGTTTCATTTGTTTAAATAGCATGTTATTCCTACAAAATAGCATGTTATTCTTAGAAAATAGCAAGTTATTCCTAGAAAATAGCATGTTATTCCTAGAAAATAGCGTGTTAATCCTAGAAAATAGCATTTTTTCTCAATCTCTCACTAGGTCTTTCAAAATCTGATTAAAAAGCTACTAAAAGCCTAGAAAAATTTCGATGACTTTATTGCTAATCCCTGAAACGAAATAAAGGCAACAATATTTTCATACATAATATTGATAGTATTTTATATTAAATGATAATAATGTTTATTTTCTACAGCATAGTGTCACCTGACGCTATGCGATGCCGGACCCCTATCGAGGTCTTCAGCTACTATTAAAGTAGCTTCGGCTATGGTAGAACCTTACTAAACAAAAACAAAATGAAAATTCAGTTCAATAAATTCACAAGTTTTAAATGAAAATCGTCCTTTCTGTAATATTCAATCAAAAAGGTGTCAAGCTTGTTTTTGAAAGCATTAACTGAATTGGTGCAAGTTATTTCGTTCGGCAGTACGTTCCAAATTGCCAGGACTCTGTTGCTGAAGAAGTGTTCACGGGGTCGATAGTTTGTAATGGCTTCTCGTTTCAGACGATGATCATTATTTGCACGAATACCACCAGCTGGTCCATCCATCCTTGCTGAAGGAAACGGTTGATTTGGGTTAACCCAATTGACTTTGTTAAACCCCTTGACAATTTTAAAATATTGTATGAGGTCTCCTCTAGTCATTCTCTCAAACAAATAAGGAAGGCCGATTGCAGCCAGTCTCTCAGAATAAGGCAATGATCGAATTTGAGGAATTAATTTGGTTGCATTGCGTTGAACAGATTCGAGTGATATTATGTCTTCTATTCTGCAAGGTTTCCACACAGAAGCACAGTATTCAAGGTGAGGTCTTACATATGTGATAAAGAGGATTTTCAATGTGTGAGTTGTCCAGTAAATGAACGTGCGCTTGAGTGTTGCAAGCGCCGCATAAGCTTTCGCCTTCGAGTTCTCTATTTGATTCGTCCAGCTTAGTTTGTTGTCAAGGTAGATGCCCAGATCACGCTCAACCATGGCTTCGCTGAGGATGTGGGAATGTCCATCAGCATCGGTCATTGTAAACTTCTGGTGTATGTGGTGCGGATCCATCGCGTCCAAAGGAAAGTTTAAAAATTCGGTGTCCTCAATAAAGCCAGTGTTAAGAACGTTGCACTTACGTTTTTCAAAATACATGACTTTACATTTATCTTCGTTAAAGCACATGAGCCATTCGTGAGACCATTTTGTTAGCATATCAAGGTCCCTCTGTAGCAATGATCGGTCATTTGCGTTGCGGATGATAGCAATGAGTTTTGTGTCGTCGGCGAAAAGCTTGCAGAAATGATGAACCAGAAGTGGCATGTCGTTGATGAAAATGACAAAAAGTAGAGGCCCTAGCACAGAGCCCTGAGGCACACCGCTAAGGACTTTTTTCCAGCCTGAAGCATGCGTGCCCATAATCACTCTCTGATGTCTGTTCGAAAGGAATGCTTTTATCCAATTGTTAGTTTTGTCGTCGAATCCAAGTGCTTTAATTTTAGTGAGTAGATGTTCGTGACACACTTTGTCGAATGCCTTTGCAAAATCAAGAAGAACCATGATGACTTCGTGACGTTTGGACATTGCGTATGTTATGATATCAAGAGACTCTAAAAGATTTGTAGTGCAGGACTTGGAGAACACAAATCCATGTTGATTCGGACTGATGAGATTATTGTCTACTAGAAACTTAAGCATAGAGCTTCTGATTATCTTCTCCATCACCTTGCAGAGCACCGAAGTTAGGGAAACAGGACGATAGTTTACAGCTGTAACTTTTGACCCTTTTTTTTTAAAAATAGGAGATATGTTGGCGAGAGACCAGGAAACTGGAATTTCACCTTCGTCATATGACCTGTTGAAGATAAGCGAGATAGGCAGTGAAAGTGATGAAGAGCATTCAGAGAGTATGAAAGGATGAATATTGTCAGTGCCCGCTGGCTTTTTCCTATCAAGTTTTCTGAGAAGATTTCCAATTGCTGTTGAATCAAACACAGAAGAGTCTATTCCCTCAAACCATTTGTCTGAGCTTACTACCCGAGGAATAGACTCAATGGGTTTGTCCGAGCCAAAAGCTGAAAAGAACTGATCATTAAGAATTTCTACGATTTCATTTTTGTCAGTTGTAAGTGATCCGTCAGCTCGGCTTAGCGATCTTATTCTGTCTTTATTCCTCTTATGACTATTGATGTAGTTATATAGAGGCTTTAAACTAGACTTACAACTATCAGCAATTGACCTCTCATGGTTTATGATAGCCTTGGAGACTTGCTTTTTCACCAGACGACAAGCTTTGTTGAATTGATATTTGAGTAGTTTTTTTTTAGAGAGTGAGGCAGCTCTCCAGGCGACAAAAGCTTTGTATTTGGCTTTAATGGCAATTTCGACCCCCTTGTTGAACCACTTAGCATCAAATTTCTGAAGAAGAGTAGATTTTCGTTTTGGGATGAACTTATTGCAGCCGAACTCGAAGTATTCCAGAAAAATATCATAACATTCGTTTGTTGTCTTTCCAGCCAGAAACAATCGCCAGTCAATGCTGCTAAAATATTTGTTGAGTTCCATATAGTTGCCTTTTTCAAATGCAGGTCTGAGAAGAACAGAACTACGAGTGTTGGCTCCTAGGTAAAGTTCCCAGTAAAGAGAAGAGTGGAGATGCATCTTCTCAGATAGACTAATAGGTTCGTGGAGCTGAACATCAAAGATCGAAAGAGGATCGTTGACAAAAATAAGATCAAGTGTATTTTCGCCAAGCGTAGGTTCAGTAACGGCTTGTGTTAAGAAGTTGGTATTAATATTTTCAAGAAATTTCTTAGATGTTTCATCCGAATTTTTCAGAATTCCACCGTCGTTGTTCCAATAGATGTTAGGGTAGTTAAAATCACCAACAATCAGTAGGTTGTCGTATTTTCTTTCGTTGACTAGCTGGGTCGCACGCATTATTGAGCGATTGATCTCATCATTTATGGATTCTGAGTAGTATTTTGACGTAGTTGGTGGCCTATAGATGCATCCGATTAGGAGTTTTACTTTTCCGATTGGTACTGTACACCATATTTGTTCACTTGTGTGTCCTATTAGAATCAAATCGTTTATTTCAGAAGCTTCGAAGTCGTTTCGTACGTAAATGGCAACTCCCCCGTGACTGTCTTTTTTGGTTCTCGATTTGACAAAGTGGCTGTAGTTTTGAATTTCGAGCGTGAGGTCTTTGTGGAACCAGGTTTCAGAGAAACATAGTAGTTCTGGATATACGAGAGCTTTCAATTTAAAATTCAGTTCATCCATTTTATTTAACAAAGAGGTAGCATTGGCATAGAAGCACCTTATAGAAAGTTCATTCTTACGAGCGTTAACTGTTTGATTTTGCTTCCCAGAGCCTGATGATGAAGTAATATGGTTGGGGTGATTTATGAAATATTTGGAAATGGTATTTTCGTTAGTGACTGATGCTGAGTTGACCAAATGAAGTGATTTGTTTGACAAGGAAGATGAGAGTATTGATGAATCCGATGTGTTGGAAGCGGCATATAAAGAATGCAAAGCTAAAATATATTGTATATATGTATATTGTACAATTCATCACAAAATTCCATTATGAAAAAGACCGAAAGTTATTTATTCAGATCAAACAAATATAAATAACAATACATTTTGAATGTGGTAATACGGCCATGCTAATAAAACAATTCCAATTTCAAGTAAGACTCTGAACGACCATTCACTCGAACCTGCATAACTACGAGTGCCTTCTCGTTGACCTCGGCAAACTGCTTACTGATCTTTTCGATGTCATCCATGTCAAGTTCCAGTTGAATTCCAAGTTTGGCGTAGTCGTCGTCTGTAAGATGTTTCGATATTTCCAAGATCCATTGTTCTGTTTTTGTCAGCCTTTCGTCTGATAAAAATTTGAATTTAAATATTGATTACTTAATGTTTAAATCAGTTGTAAAAATATTAAAGATATTGTTGTGACATCATACAATAAATAAATAAATGGCATTTTTTACTATAACTATAGAACATGTCCTCTTATAACAATTATTTCATTACTGTTATTAAGCCATTGAATACAACCATTGTCATCGTCGTCGTCGGCGTCATCATCATCATCATCATCATCATCATCATCATCATCATCATCATCATCATCATCATCATCATCATCATCATCATCATCATCATCATCATCATCATCATCATCATCATCATCATCATCATCATCATCATCATCATCATCATCATCATCATCATCATCATCATCATCATCATCATCATCATCATCATCATCATCATCATCATCATCATCATCATCATCATCATCATCATCATCATCATCATCATCATCATCATCATCATCATCATCATCATCATCATCATCATCATCATCATCATCATCATCATCATCATCATCATCATCATCATCATCATCATCATCATCATCATCATCATCATCATCATCATCACCATCATCATCAATTTTTTTATAACTTTTAATAAGCCACAAACCTCTCCTCTTTTTCATTGGTTCGTATTTCTCTCTGAAGACGATGTCATCTTGCTTGATGGCGTCCTCCATAGGAACGTAGAGGGGCAGGTTGATGTTCAGAGTGACCACAGGAGTTGGAGGTTTGTCGTTGCGCGACCTCAGTTCTCTTGGGTCTTTCATGAGTGCCAGTAGACCTGATCAAAATGAATTAAATGAAAAGTTAAAAACATTTATAGAAACTGATGAATTAGTTAAACATTAATTAGTTAAAAATTATTTTTATAATTGATTGATAAATTATTTTTATAATTAATTGATAAATTTTTTTTTATAATTAATTGATAAATTATTTTTATAATTAATTGATAAATTATTTTTATAATTAATTGATAAATTATTTTTATAATTAATTGATCAATTATTTTTACAATTAATTGATAAATTATTTCACTTACCAGCTGGATCTTGCTGGTGATCTCTCAGTCGAACGGTAAACGGAAGTCTGTTTTCAACAAAGGGAGAAAATTTCTTCATCCAAACTTGTTCGTTGTTTTTGGAAACGGGAACAAGGTTACCGGCCATTTCCACGTATAATGGCTGGCCCTCTAAAACCTTAAATTATTGAAGAAAAAAAAATGTCAAAACTTCTAATGCATAACACAAATAACAGTTTTAAATTTTTTAATAATTTTAAAAAAGAGTAATAGTCATAAAATTATGACTCTATGAAGAATGTGATAAAAGTTCATGAATTTAAATTACTTCTATCTCCTATCAACAGCTGGTAAAAAAAGGACAGCGAATAAATAAATAACGACCATAACGACGACTATCACAACGACCACCACAACAACCTCCGCAACTACCTTCACCTCAACTACCAGCTAAAGAACAGCTACCAGTTAAAGAGCAGCTACCAGCTAAAAAAACAGCTACCAGCTAAAGAACAGTTACCAGCTAAGGAACAGCTACCAGCTAAAGATCAGCTACCAGCTAAAGAGCAGCTACCAGCTAAAAAGCAGCTACCAGCTAAAAAGCAACTACTAGCTAAAAAGCAGTTACCAGCTAAAGAGAAGCTACCAGCTAAAGTGCAGCTACCAGCTAAAGTGCAGCACCAACCTCGATGTCACGGCTCCTAGCAATAAGCTCAAATCTGTCGTGACTCTCAAGCAGCTTGTCACACTTGTCGTCTGTCAGACAAAAAGCCCTCAATCGACCTAGAAAATAAAATATTATTTTATTTAAACAACTGTTATTTAATTTTTATTGATTTAAAATAGATAATTTCAACCATAGAATAAAAAAAAATAAATAAAACTCATAAAGTAAATAAAAAATAAATTTATTTGATAACTTCACCTTCAATGGCATCTGTTCTCCGGGCAAAAACAGCAAATCGACAAAAGAATGGAACGAGCGTAACTTCAGGATAAATGTCTGATGCCATCTTCACAGTCTCCTGGGTATTGGGACAATCCATCAGCCAGAATCTGATAAAAATGAATAAAATTTTTGGATCACCAACTGGAAAAATATTTATACAGATATCTGTTTAGTAACAAGATTAGGGTTTTTCCATTTTTCGTTTTCGCTTGCTGGATCATTATATTTACCCATAAAGTCACAAAGTACCTACACTTTGTAGTCGAGATGATGTTAGTTCAACTCTAACCGCCAACCTTCTGAAACCTTACCACTAATAGAAGAAGAAGACAAATACAAACCTCGCGGAAACAGATGTGGTGAACGATACACAGTTGTTAGTGAAAACGAGTGGAGTTGAATCGGTGATATCTTCCCACAGAGCTGCATTTGTACCACCTGGTGTAACCATTTATAATTTATTAATTGATTCATTGCTTATGATTTGTTTATAATTTTATTAAATATTAACAATATTCAGTCTAGCGTTCTTAAATTGTGAAAAATGTCTGAATCTGCTCCAATATATCAAATCTTAAAGATTAAATTGTTAAAAATCAATAATTGTTGCCAGCTTTAAAAATTTTATCCAATTTAAAAACTGCCTTACCAACAATACTGCAGAGAAGTCTAACACTGGGAGCTTCCGAACCCGGTCCATAATTATTGACCATTCCTTTCTGGGCAGCCTTGGGAGAAGGAAGAGTCAAAGTGATTGGCTTATGAAATTTTCTTCTGCGTGGTTCGATAGTGACCACTGAACTGACTGCCACCCTATTACCACCATACTTTGATACCAATTCAGGAGGAACTGGTTGTACCTAAAAAATCGATAAAGATTCTATATTGACATCAATGCACTAATCAGTTTACATAGCCTAAAATGCTAGGCAAGAAATCAATGTTCTAAGAATAAATATTTGTACACTAGCATCCATCTTTAAAGTACAGTAGTTATTACAGCTAGATTATTTCAAATTACTTGCACCAAATATGGTAGATATAATAAAGTATTTCCATACAGAAACCAGAAAATATAAAACAGAAACCAGCTAATAAAGCTAACCTGCAGTCCAACTCTGGTATTCTTAGTGAGAGATCCTTCAGGGAATACAGCCTGCACTTGAGGGACAACCGTGGAACTAATTATGCCCCCTTCTGGCCCGATTGTGCCCGTCTCTTGTTTAATGCGAGTCACCAGCGCAAAGTATTGAGGCAGATCTGAGGACAGAATGCGGCATATTCTTTTCTGCTGTGCTTGGTGATGGTGAGCTGATTGGTGCTGAGCACCATCTTCCGCAGTTGCATCCAGTTCTGGAAACAGCATTATGTCTTAGTTAGTATTATATAAAATAATTGTAATTATATTTATAAAAAATGTTTTAGGGTTCTAAAAACGTATAAAAAATGTATACCATTTGCTTTATTATTATTTGTAATGCGCGGCATTAAATAAAAATGTATTCAATAGCAAAACAGTTTTTCTCGTACCTGAATTGTTACATCATAATATAAATGTAAACTATTCAAATTGTATGCTTAAAACAAAAAATACCAACCGTTGAGACACGCTGTAAGAGCTTCTTTCGAGATTTTACAATTTGTCAGAAAATTGTGTTCTTTCCAAGTTTCGCCATTTTCACTTCTCAGCACAAGAATCTCTCTTTCTTTGCCGGATAGAGAGGCAAAGTGTGGCACTTCTATTATTATCAGACTGTAAGTAGTTTTTAAGCAATGCAAATAAAATGTCATTGAATTAGTTTTTTACATCTTTTACTACAAATTTTACTTAAATCAATAAAAAAAAACAAATCCAGCTATTTACATAATATTACTCAACAATCTTAAACTAAATTGATAAAATTTAAATTAACATAAATTTAACTGACCCGGCGAACTTAACTCCAACTGGCCCCATCTCAATGACCCTACTAGCCAGGGACTCACCCTCCATGAGTGGAGGGGGAAAGGGCAGTTTCTCTCTTTTGACTAGTCGACAAGTAATTCGAGTCGGCATGCAGATATTGTTAGGGGGTATTATGAACCGAACCCCGGAGTGTCGACAACCTTTCATTGCACCCCCTCTGGCGTCCACCATGAAACTCACTAGGAAGCTTTTTAGGTGATTAAATAAAAAAAATATTAATTAATATGGAACCAATTTTATTTGTGTTATTATAATAAGAAATTTTATTATTAAAACATTATTAAGATTTCATAAATATTATTTAAGAAATTTTATTCAACACTCACCTTTTCCAGTTCAGAGCTCTAAAAACAAAAATAAACATTTTTTTGTTGATATAAAAAACTTTAAATGACTTGTTTGTGAAATTGATTGTCAGTACAAATCAAGCGAAACTTATAATAACTTCAGTTTTCACAAATCCTTTATGTTTTTTAATCAAACAGCTTTAAATTTTTTTCAAATAAATTTTGTTATGACGATAAATCTATAAAATAGAATTTGGATCAAAGTTTTTTAAATACTTGATATTGTCAGAGATTATTTGTGAAGTATGTGAACTCAGAGAATCTAAATGAATTTAAAAAAAAGATTGACCATTTCTGGAGCTCGAAAAAAATCTAGAACCGAAATTTGACGTCAACAATGAAGAGACAAAATCATTCTGTCGTTTTATCAATCAATCAATCAACAGTGCCTCAATTTTTATAGCACTTTTTACGATGATGCGTTCATGCGTTCATGATGATACGAATTGGCCAATAAAGGTTTTCAGGCCATGGTGGAAAGAAATGAGAGAAGAAGACGTAGTGAGAAAAAGTGGAAGAAAATTCCAGAATAAGTGACCAGAATAAGATAAAGAGCTTTTGGCAAAAGAATTCTTTTCCGAAAAATTACAAGAGTGATTGACAGCAGATCTTAAACTAAACCGGGGTTATAATAAGATCCTTTAAGTATAACGTAGAGGTGAAGTTTTTATTTTTATTTTAAACATAAGGAATATTTTGAAAATCAATTTATATCTATATATCCGATCATCACGCCACTAAATATAAAGCAATAAACACAAATAGCAAAAATTTTATTAACTTAAAAGTTAAAAATATTAAAAACTATCTTTGAAAAGACGGCCAAACTACGTAGCCATAAACAGCTCGATGTATGCAGTAAAGGTTTCAACGACGTTTGCCCATGATAGTAAGAATACTGTGTGAGCTCTTAATGGCTTGGTTTCATCTACAGGTATCTAGAACTACTTTATTCCTGGAGCTTTTTCTTGGAGATGTGAATTCTAACTTTAGCTTAGAGTCCTGCATATTTAGCCTGTGCTGCACAATAAAATTTGAAAAATAAATAAGGCTAAGCTTAGTTTTGAAATTGGTAGATTTTACTGTTTTCGATGCAAGTGTTTAACGGATTTGCAAGAAATTAGAAGCTGCCAAATTACAAAATAAAAAGAGTTTGCAAAAAACGATGTTTTTACAAACTTTTATTTAAGTTACAATCTCTGTTTGTGTGTGTGTGTGTGTGTGGCTTTCTCTGTACACAAATCTTGCAAGTGAAATTTAACCAGCTTTTTGACTAGCTAGGAAGCTGAAACTTTCAGCATAGCTTTATATTGGATGACAATACATGATTCAATTAAAAACAACTTTATTTGAACATCTTTTGTATTTAAAAATCTGTATTGAAAAACTCGTTTTTTCCTTTACTTGTTAACGGCTCACTTTTAAGTCAGACTGATTGAGCAAAATTTAAATAAGATAGAAAATAAATTATTTAAAAATCTCAATTTTTAAACAATTTAAATTTCCCAATTCGTGTTTAGATTATTAAAAAAAACAAAATTTAATTCTTAAAATCAACAATTTACAATAAAAACTTTATTTTCCATATTGATTCAAAAGTCTCTTATATTTTCCATCTTCACATACTTCACGCATCAAGTATTTAGAAAATTGTGGTCAATTTTTTATCATTAAAAAAATAATTAGTAAAACAATTAGAAACTACCTAATTAAAAAATATAAAGGATTTGTGAAAAACGAAGTTTTTACGGTTTACTTGTTTGCGAATGAACTTGAAACTAATCGTTTTATTTCTTTGACAAATTTTGAACTTTTTAAATTTTAATTAATTTTAAATAAATTTTGTTTAATCGATTGTCATTGACGAGAATTCAATACATTAAATTTTAGCATGTTTGGATGGCGGAAAATAAGATTGATAAACGTCACAAGATTTCAACGCATTCCCTCAATCAAGCAAACACGGTAAACTAAATATAAAGGATTTAAAATCATGTACACCTCAATGACGATATTACTTTAATACAATAAAAAACACGCATAATAAATAATGAATAATAGTAATTAGTTTTGTAATAATATCTACATGGCGACGTCATGAAGTGAGAGTGCATTCATTAGAGTCTGTGGACAGCTAGATGTAGACGATGTTAAACAACATGGATGTGTCTTATTAGTGATGTTGCTGGGGAAACGTTGCCATGGAAAAAAAGTAGATGGGAAGGAGGTGACTCGAATGGTCGCAAAACAAAACATTATTTTTATGCAATTATTTTTTGAATAAAAAGTAATAATAATAAATGTTTTCCCTCCTTTAAATTTTCGCAATTAACTTCTGCGATGTATTTTTTTTAAAAGACGAAGCGTTTGTGTAATATAGACGCAAACAAGATTAAAAAAACATGAAAACTGCTACAACTAATGAAAAAAAATCCAGAAAAAAATCAGTCTAATAACCAACCCTGATGGTAGAATGCTCTTAGTGGCTGCTTCGTGTTGACTGAGGATCTGCTTGTTTGTTGTGGCCGTATATGGCGGCTGTGGTACAAGCGCTGTAGATCTCACCATTGATATTAACTGGTCTGGATTGAATTCTCCTGGCTGATAGAAAATGGTTTAATCGAATTTGATGTTTTTATTGAATTAGTTAATAAAAAGTTTTGTTTGTTTATCTTTATAAATTACTTCTATTTTAGTGATTGGTTTCATCGTAATCAATATAATCGTATTTAACATTTCATTGCCTACTGATATTAATTATGTTCTGTAAGTCTTTGAATGACTGTTTGAGAATTTTTTTAAATTTGTTGACAGTGTATAGAAACTAAAAATAAATTTTCTGAACAAGCAGTAAAAGTATTTATAATTTCGACGCTTACTGGGACGCTGTTCTGGCTGGCATCGGAGAAGGAAGCTATCATATTTTCATCGCAGACGCCATTCATCATCTTCTTCTTCTTCATAGTAACCATCCTTCTTACTTCTTCGTCGTCGAGGACATTATCGTCACTGTCGACATCGTCTCTGCTCATCATCATCACCTTCTGCTGTCTGCTAATGTACTTCATGTCATCAATGTAGGCACCTGGAGAAGAAGTACTACTGTACTTCTCACTCGAGCGCTCGAATCCAAAAGCGTCACATTCGCTCTGTTCAAAAAACGACAAATTTGTAATTAAAATTCTGATCGTCGATGCTTAATTGTGAGCTGAGACCTTTTTTAATTTTTTAAAAGAGCTACCCTTGTAGGCCACAAATGGGATTAATATTTGCCATTCCGGCCAGGCAACTAACGGTTACTGATTGAAAATATGTGGTTTGATTTTAGGCAAACCGAAGTTAAAAAATTACTCAACAATCAAGAAATTGACAGGATTCAAGGCGGGTTTACGCGGGTAAAAACTGATTGGTGCCAATGCAATTTCCTGCTACTTCCAGCAGCAGTTGCACAAAATTAAGGCTTACACGTCATTATTTTAAAAAGCATTCCTCGTTCATTTCATCACCAATCATGCACAAAAATTTGTTTTCTTATTTTTTTATACTTCCATTTGCTAATTTTGTACATGATAATATTTTAGAACTTACCGCAAAAACTGTAACTATAACATATATTTTAAAAACAATTGTTAAATTTAAAGTTTACGTTATTCAAATGTACACAAAATTAGTAATTAAAAAGACTAATTGAAAAACAGAAACAGCCAGTTTTTTTAATGCATTTTTAATGATGTGCCGTGCCAGTTAATAATTTCGCCAGCAAATGTTTACGCATGTAAACTCGCTTAAATTAAAGTAGCAGTAAACTCTTAAAATCTTTAACGTAAAATTTTGAACATTGTCTGAACATAAGCTTAAAAAAGGCTTATCGATCCCTACAAAACCTCAACCAAATGACTATCCAGATACGGAAAGAGAAAAAGACCTACGTGCAAACATGAAGTATAAATTAGTGAGCAAAGGAATAGTCTTGGTAAGTACCCCATCACATTAATGAAGTTCTTCAGGACAAATAAGACTCAACAGGAAGCGATGACGGATAAAACCCATCGGCTTATTTATATCCACATATTTTCTTACTAAGCAGCATAAAATACTACTAAAAGCATTAATTCTACCTCGTAAACAAGCCATTCTAAGCACACAAAAAGAAACACACAAAATTAAACAGATGTAGATATGTGATTTGCTATTTTTTGCCTAGAATACCTAGCGAAGACTTCATAAACTGGTTTAAACATTTTCGTATAAACTATTTATTTATGTAAGAATACTGAAAAAACCATGTTTATAACTTTCCAATATCCTTCACAGTACATATAAATAGAAATATTAAGAAATAATTATAAGAATGTACACAGATACAGAAATAGACATACGCAGACATCAAACGTACATAGTGATCCATCAGATACCTAAACATAAAAAACGTGTTTTAAGAAATACATCATTTCAGACCATAACTTTTCGACTCACCTTATACCTGTCATCCTGGAGGGCAATATCGTTATTGGCCAGGTAAAGGAATGCAGGATCAGTTCCAATCAACTCTTCACCTGTACAAATAAGCATTAAGATCAATGTTTACATTAAAACAAATATACTCTATAACGCAACTAAGATTAAAAAAACTTTAAGGTTTCAAACAAAAAACATATTAACTATTTAAAATTATTTTCTGTTTACTTATAATCATATAAATAATAACTAATAGTTATTTAAATTGGCCTTCTCTAAAAGTTATTTACATTTAGTATCTGTTTACTAATAATTGTTTAAATTTATTATCTGTTTACTTATAACTATTTAAATTTATTATTTCTTTAATTATAATTTTTCAAACTTATTATCTGTCACACTTATGAATATTTAAAAAAATAAGAAAATGAAATCGTAAAGAGCTGTGAATAAAGCTGACAATTAAGTAAAATGTTTTATTTCAAATGAATTTTTATTAGCTATTTTAAAGCAGGACGTGAATTAAGCAAAATTATTTACAGGCTTGGCATGCATGCACTGAGGAATTACATTAATATTTTCAAAGCAGGTTTACAAAGTTACATGATAGCCAAGCAGAAAATACACGGAGTTATGTTGAAACATAATCATCACCCGTCAATGCATGTGCCGGCATCATCGTCTGTAAAAAGGCCTCTAAAGCTACATAAACATTTCCATTATTAACAACGTCATCATTAACCATAGCATTAAAAGGTTTTGAATTTTATAGTGCCGCGTCATCACCATTAACCTCCACATTTGAATGTTATGGGTGTTTAATAAGGGGTCATCACTATTAACCATCGCATTTTAATGTTATGGATATTATAGTGACGTAGAATGTGTTTTTTATAATCTCCATTTTTTAGTTCTCGTCAATAGTGGGACCACTATATAGATTGAATACGCGTTAACAATGGCTTCAATCAGAATTGAATAAATGGCTCTCTTACAAGAAATGAAAACCTTAACTTAAATGTTTCCGAATTTCATTTTTTAATTATTCGGAAGAATGAACAAAGTCAGCACCTCCTTCATTCTCAGAATCTGACATAGGAGCCTCTTGCATTGTCTCAGGACATATGGACTTGTACTTCTCCTGGGCATGGCACGGCTCCACGTTGACATCTGTGACCTTCTTCAAAATCTCAACCACCGATATGTAACCAAGCCTGTGGGCTATCGATAAAGCTGACTGTCCTGACTTTAAAAGTGTTTATCCAATTCTTATTGAAATTACTCATGTTTCATTTGAATAAAAATAAAAATTAATAATAACAACAACGACAAATTTAAAATAATCGACTTCTGAACCTCAGTGAGGATATCAGGTGACGCCCCCGACTTGAGTAGATGATTTATTACCATAACGTGACCTTGTTGAGCAGCTTGATGTAAAGGTGTGTAGCCAACCTAAAAAAAATAATAAAAAATATAACAAGGTTGAAACCTACAGCTGTGAAAACTCATTCGAACGCAATATATATATATATATATATATATATATATATATATATATATATATATATATATATATATATATATATATATATATATATATATATATATATATATATATATATATATATATATATATATGTCTGTCTGTATGTATGTATGTATGTCCTTCATGCATTGCTACACAATTCATCCGATATTAATAAAATTTTGTTTATTAAAACTAGATAGTAATACAAACTATTACACAATTATTTTATGTAATTGTTGCAAATAATCATGTATAGATTTTAATTCAAAACTCCAGTTTATTAAACAAAATGCGGTTTTCTATCATTTTGTGAAATTATCATTTTCAGTCAGATGTAGCCTGTCCACCCACATTACCACGGGCACCGGTAATGCGGGCTGAATTTGAACTACCGGCTTTAAAGTCTACAGGTAAACGCCTGACAACTACACCATCAGCGCGGGCTGAAGACGAGACATACCGATTTTATAAGCCTATGAATTGTAAACAAGAGTTTATAAATAGCCATACTCTAACAAAAATCTCTTTTGTGAAATATGAAGTATATAAAAATGTGCAATATAATCATTTTGAAATGAAATGAAATAAACTATCTTTAATGTGCGTAAACCATTAGTGATTTTCAGTGCCAAAGCAATCTTCGTTCGAGTACTTCTCTGACGCGTCTTATAGAGTACGTCAAATTAAAAATTAAAACTTATAGCTAATAAACTACATTGAAAATCCTATTTGAACTAAGTAGAAATTGTCAAAAAACAAATTTAATTATGTTTTTGGTTCAAACCAAACTTGTTTAAATTGTTGATTTTCTGGACGACAATGCTAGCCAGTTTTAAGGCCATGATAAATGAAGTGGTTAAACATCAGATTTAATTATTATTATTTACTAAAAAAGAGACCTCAGTATTTTTTATCCGCTACTTGTTCTTAATAAAAAACCTGGTTAGAATAAATACCAACTATTTTGTTTTCAAATCATATAACCAAACTCATGAAAACCGTTATCTAAATAATCATAGTAACATCCATTTAACTCCTTTCAGAACATTCTAAGCCATACTTTTTTCAATATATTCAAAGATCTTTTAGCAATTATATCTAAAAAAAAAATAAATACAATTTTACCTGAGTCGTTTGGTTGACATATGCGCCATGTCCTATGAGGAATTTGACCATGTTTAGTTGACCAAAATGACATGCTGTGTGCAGTGGAGTGTAACCGGCCTGTGTAATTAAGATTTTAATTATTAAAAAAATTACGCTGCAAAAATGGAAAGATGACAAGCGACACTGTGCAAGCTTTAATTAATTAATGAATTGCCATAATAAGCAATTAATAAATTGTCTTTATTATTACAAGCAATTATTTTTAAGCCCATAAAAGCTATAAAAATGAAATGAAAAAGGCCTCGGTGGAACAAAGCAAACAAGCGTTGTAAATGAATCACAAACAGTAATATTTTGACAGGCATGAAATAATCTAGAAGCAAATTGCATTGCTGGAGCTCATCCGATGCAGCAGATATAAACAAGTTTATAATAGAACAATGATCAAAAATTACATTACATCAATCGATTATGGACATTTACAATGTATGAATAGGTACAGTGATGTGTGTTGAAGTCCAATGGCTCAATATTCCTTCTCTAAGTCTGATATATAACTATTTGATTCAAAAAGCAATTAATGATAATTGCAAAAAACCAAATTTTGTTAACAACAATTAACGTTACTACTATTATTAATGAAAGTGAATGTTTAAACCAAATCCTTACTTTAGATGTTACATCGGCATTTAAAACTTGCAATTTGTAATTAAAGTTTTAACAATATATTTTTATTTTTTAAAATAAACTTTAAATTACATAATGTTATAAAACATTATTATAAAATAAGAAAACTTTGATTATTGAGAATGACACAATTTAACAAAACTTAATAAGTTTTACATTTGTTTGCTGGTTCAAGTTGGCTCCAAATTCTTTCAATATTTCAGCAGCTGGTACTGCATCTTCCTGAGCAGCCAAATGTAACGGTACCAGCCCATTCTTGGCAGGAAGATTTGGCGAGGCAGAATGTTCTAGAAGAAGTGCAACCATGTCCACGTGGCCCTCTTGTGTAGCCAGGTGTAAAGGCGTGAAGCCGTTCTAGCGAGTTTAAAAAAATTAAATTAAATTCAACAATTTCGTCTTAAAAAAAAAATATCGGGCTGAAAAAATAATATTTTATAGCCCACCTTCGACTTGGCATTCGGATCAGCAGCTCCCTGTTGGAGTAGAGTCAGTGCAATCTCCATCTCGTTCTTTTTTGCCGCTATGTGCAGTGGAGTGTAACCATTCTAAATTAAGCATTTCACGTTACAGTTGTTTTTCAAAACTATTTCTATTTAGAAAATTCTAATTTAAAAATGTTTTTAAGAAGCAACTTTGCTGGCCCATACAGATAATCGAATAACCGACTAGAACACAATAAACTATCATAAACTACAACGAAAAACCCCAAGAAAAATTTAATTATCATAGCTTTAAAGCCATTTGTTTTAAAACAACAAATATTATTTAAAAGAAAAATGTATTTACAGAAAAACTGTAAAAGGAAATGGATTTTAAATGACCTAACATAACGGAACAAATTGGTTCGTTACCTTAGAGGTACAGTGAGGGTTGGCATTCTTTTCCAGTAGGTACAAAGCCACATCAACGACATCGTAGTGAGTGGCAACATGCAAGGGAGTTAGTCCGTTCTTGCCTGCTATGTCCACATTTGCACCGTGATCTATAAGCCTTTTCACCACTCTCAGATGGCCGTTCTTGGTGGCAACATGGAGAGGCGTAAAACCTCTCTGGTGGAAAACATGTTTGTTACCAAATCATTATTTTTTTGTTTATTGCGTAATTTATTTTTTTTAAATATTCATAACACTAAGAAATTGTTATAAAATTCAGCAATGAGAATTATACCATCCTGGTCGACTATGAAATGCCTGTCAAATTTTAATGTACAGGAGTTTATAACTAGTTTTACCTTTGATTTTACAGTTTGCTTGGCACCATGATCTAGAAGTATTTGGCACACTTCATCGTGGCCTTCCTTTGCTGCAATGTGCAGAGGAGTGTAGAGATCTTTGGTCAAGGCGTCTGGAGAAGCCCCATGCTGTAGAAGCAGCAGAAGATTGTCAACATTGCCGAGACGGGCAACAATGTGCAGCGGAGTTTGCTGTTCCTAAAATATAAATCATGTATTGTAGCGACTCTGAGATATGGTTATGAGGAGATAAAAATGTCCTCGTACATTTTTTATGTGCCGTAGAAATAAGAATTAAAAAATAATAAAGTATATTTATTTCTTTGTATAGAGAAGGTCAATATTTCGGAATCTATCAGTTGTAAATGGCCGGCTTACTCTTGCTTTGGCATAATCAATCTGGGCGCCGTTTCTCAGCAAGGCTCGTAGAATGTCAGTCTGGTTAGCTCTGGCTGCCAAGTGTAAAGCAGTTTCTCCTCTGACAGTAGTTTGATTTAAATTCGCTCCTTTTTGTAGAAGATAAATGACGATGTTCAGATGGCCCATGAACGAAGCTACATGAAGAGGCGTCAAGCCGGACTGGAATTTTACATAAAATTAATTTTAAATTTAAAAAAAAAGAAAACCACAAATAAAAGTATAAAATAGAAATTCCGAGTTAAATCAACTCCAGACTACACGATTGCAAACAACAGAGATTGTACCTGTCGCTGTCACATGACAGGAACAATAAACATAAAAATTTGTATACTATTTAAATCAGGTTTGTACAATTAGGAAAAAACAGCTGATTTGCTGCTTACTTCGGTAGTCGCTTCGATTGTAGCTCCGTATTTTAGAAGCAGCTCAACGATTTTGATACGATTCTTTTTGCAAGCAATGTGGAGAGGAGTGAAGCCATTCTATTCATTTAAATTAAACGACAGTTAATTTAACAGAAAATACACGTTAACTCAAATAATGTTGTTATGAGCCTGTAATGAAGCCATTTCGTTGATACTTATGACATGAAATGTTCTTTGTGAAACATTTAGAGAATAAAAAATTGTTTATGCTAGTATTGTAATATCTGCCATCGTTTGAAAAGATCATCATCATTGATACAAAACTTGTTCCAATCATGAAGGATTTTCAGAATAGAAAATAATTTAAGCAGCAAAGCACTTATTTATCAAGTTCAAAACGTATTCTGATATACGTAACGTATTATGATTTATTAAAAGTTTTTTTTATTGTGTTCATTTCATTTTTCCATCTCACCAATGCTCTGGCGTTTACTTCACATTTCTTGTCCAACAGCTGCTGTGCACTTCTGTAGTTGCCGCAGTGAGCCACCACGTGCAATGGCGTCAGATAATCCTATTAGTAATGCAGGTAATTTTATTGTTATTATTATTATTTTATGAAACAACTAGTTATTTACTAATTTGAGTTTCCAATGAGACAATTTTATTCTGACTTCAACGCCAAAGGTTAAAGGTTAGAGCAGCCACTACTACTTACGATTGTTACGTCGTCTATGACAGCCCTGTACTGAAGCAGCAGGCGAACGCAGTCCACGTGATCTCCTTGGGCGGCCATATGCAGTGGGGTGAGAGAATTCTTAGTCTTGGAAGTCACAGAGGCTCCCATTTCAAGGAGCAAGTCAACTGTCTGATCGTGGCCGCTCCTTGCTGCGCAGTGTAGTGGCGTCAAGCCATCCTTTGAAGATATATAATTCATAACTTATAATCACCATCTTATAATCAACATATTTTTTTAATAAAATATTTATAAGACTAAAATAATATCAAAATAATTTGTAAACCATTTGATAATTTTACCCGCGTCTTAGCTTCGATATCTGCATGGTTGTCAAGTAACAGCTGGATCATGGCCACTCGTCCCCATTTGCTGGCCACGTGTAGCGGTGTTATGGAATTCTTTTTTTTTTAAATCATAAATTATCAGCAAATATGAAAACTAATGAAAACAGGTGAAATAAAGTTTTAAGCATTAATAATCCACTACAAGTTTTGACAAAATAGAAGAAATTCGAGTGAAAGAATAATGATATTTGATGCCGGAACGCACCCGAGCTTTGTAGTTGACATCTGCTCCCCTTTCGACCAATAGTTTGCCGACATTCATGTTGCCATAGTGAGCAGCTATGTGCAGCGGTGTAAATCCACTCTGGAAAAAAACTAGACAGTGCTGCTTGCGAATTTTTAACGATTTTTCAAAAACTATAAAAAAAAATAAATTTGTCTGAACTACTAAGTAAACTACAAACGTAAAAAAGTTTCTGAATAAAAAAAAATCACGTGCTAAACTCTACTTATAAATTCAATGAAATGGCCAATCTATCTAACAAGCAGTGCCCAAAAACGACCGTAAACGGGGTATGATGGATACAGTGGCCCAAAAAGACATTTTTGGATCACTTAAATCTAAAACTTCTCTTTAAAAAAAATATTTCTTTATATAATAATTTGCAAAATTTTATCTATTCTAAATTCTTTCTCAGAATTTACTTGTAAACGTTTTCAGTCGTGTCGGGGAATAAAATAATTATTCCATATCATTATCATAGCCATCACCATCATTACCATCGTCATCGTCATCATCATCACCACCATTATCACCATCATCACCACCACTATTATCATAAGCATCGTCACAAACCTTCGTTGTGTCATTTATCAATCTCTCGCCCTGAACGAAGAAAGTATGCAAAAAAAAACATAAAAAATAAAATAAAATAAAACCACGCCAATATAACAACAATAATGATAACAATAAGTTTTCCAACAGAAAAGGTTCTTAGAAATAAAGGCAGCAAACATTTACATAGTTAAAGGTTTCATCATGCCAATTACAGACGAAAGAAACTAAAGCAACTGGAAGAAAAATTTCCAAAAAAGATAATTTAGGGTTATCAACTATTCAGTAGCAGACTTGCACATGCGACCTAGCCAGCGCACCACATACGTACAACAAGAGCGACCAACTTATTTGCATAATCCTTCAGTTGAGAAGTTCTCAATGCAAAAAGCTGAGCTGACAAAAATTGATTGGTCAAGCCACCACACGCATACACAAGCTAGCATCGGATGTGATCAAAAACATACAATTAAGCGAACAGACATGCGCACAACATATCCATGCCAAACAACAACAATAGGCGGCTTCTCTACGATGTGTGCTCAGGAGCCAATAAGATTTCTGATTTATTTTCTTCAAATCACCATTCATTAGCTCCTAGCCACGCAATTAACATAATTTATTAATCAATCAAAAAAAATTATTGAATAAAACCTTGGAAGTTGTGTCCAGGTGATGTTCACTCTGTAGCAGCAGTGATGTGGCCTTGACATCATCTTTCTTAGCTGCTATGTGCAGGGCCGGCAGTCTGACTTTGCCTTTGGCATCGTTTTCTAGCAGCAGTGCAACGACCTTGTCGTGACCTTGCTGGAGGGCTACAGCCAATGGTGTGAAGCCATCCTGATGATTTGCAATGATGAAAAAATAAAAACCAATAATATTGTAATATTAAGTTTACTTTTCAGAAAATAATGTGTTTTTTATTTGTTGACATCAATTCGTAACCTTTATTTTTTTTTAATATTTAAAAAACCGTTTCTGATACATTCCTTACAGTAAACAAGTGCGATGGTATGTTTTTTAAATAAATCCTTTATCTATACATAATTATCTTAATTCAGAATCATTTTAAAACGTTTAACAAATTAAAAAAGTTTTTTTTTCAATAAAAAAAAATAAATTGAAAGCATTGCTCCTCGATGTCATAAAAGTTTTAAAAAAAACTTAGTTTAACATCTGCCTCAAGTCAAAAATATGCTTTTCAAAATAAAATTTGAAACAAAACACACACACACAAACTTACAAACATTCACCCGTATAACAGCTGTGTCACATCCCCAGCAATTCTTATTTATAACTGGTTAATAATTCAAAGATATCGCAAGTTTCGTGACATATTGCGGCAATAAAAAATTTGTGTTAATACACTAATTCATGTTTGCTGTTCAATAAAATAAAATAAAATAAATCTTATTCCTGAATGTCCACTTATGTTGCTGGAAATTGCTAATGTTATATTTTGCTTCAACTCTGTTTATAAATTCCGTCAATACCTACGCAATATTTATTAATATTATTATTGTATAAGTTTTTGAAATTATTTCTAACAATGATAACAAACTATAACTTGAGTTAAGCTAAAATATAAGAATATACATTTTAAATAATAATTCCACTTTTAAAAGTACAATCTTAATACGAAAAAACATACGACACGCCATATCATGCCAAACATTTATTGCAAACATTTGTTATTTTTTGATTCACAATTGAATTTTCTCAACAACAGAAGTCGCCGCGTCGTGCCCAACTACATATTCGTACTGACGTTTACAATGCCTCTGATGGTGCCGTACCCTACAAACCATGCACCATGCATCAAACACCATTCACCACGTGCCTTAATTCATGCACCTTGTATGCACTATGCATGAATGCACCATGCCTCATGCTACAATAAACTATGGTGAAGTCTACGCAGGTTCTGATGACTTCAGGGTTTTTTAAAGTTAGACAATTCGATTCTAAAGGCAAACGTGTTTCCATTACAAGCTGTCTTTAACTGGATAGCATGAGAAAGTTGCAGACATGAAATAACAGAAACTTATTTAGTTAAATAATGCTTACTTAAAAAAAACTTGATTGGCAATATTTTAGAGACAGTATAAGAGTTTTAGTTCACATGTTTTGTACATTTTGGTATTAGCCATCAATACTGCTATAACTTTTCCAACAATACCCAAAATACCGTGTATATTTACATTTATAGAGGTTTTAAACGATCTCAACTAGATTACGCATGCCAAATAATGTAGTGCGTTGATTATATCTATAGATTAACCATTGATTTACAATAAGTGATTTCTTTCCTAGCTTTTTTTTGTATAAATATTGTATTTTCCAAATGTAAAAAAGCTAAAGTTAAAAAAACAAATATTGATTCAACAAAAACATTTAAAAAAATTAAACTTATAAAAACTAATTTTTGTGAAAATAAATGCACAAATAAAAACACATATTTATTATTTGTCTATACTTACTTCTGTGGCTAGCCCTTGGTTTGCGTTACTGGACAGAAGAAATCTGACAACCTCGGAATGGTTCTCTTGAGATGCCATGTACAGTGGTGTAAAGCCATTCTGTCGTAAACAAATCACAGGTTGAAGACATAGTGTCTTCTAAGGTCACGCCAAATAATAACAAAAAAAATAAAATAAAAAAGATATTAAATTTTGAAAGGGTCTGTGCCCTTGGCAGAATTGCTTTCACTTTAAATTATTTTTCAATACTTTTTGTAGTGAATTTCTCTTATTTTTCCCTGCTTTCAAGTTGTCAATTCCAGAGGATTTTTGCAGTTTGATAAGCCAAGACGTATTGTCGATGCATTATTGATGCATTGTTAATGGACTCTTGTGTAATGGTTATAAAAATGGTCGTATATAATGTCTTTCGCGAAAACCAGTTTGAACAAAGTTGTATGCTTTTATGCTTCGGATGATATTCAGATTATATAACAATATAAAAATTTAATAATTTATTTTAAGCCATTAATAGATCATAGCATTGGGCCGTTAGATATAGTATTTAATTAAAGAAGCAATGTTTTATAATATAAGAGTAAAAGCGATATTAAATTTAAACTGTGAAAGAAAACTAAGCTAGACCTGTGATTGGACGTTGACTTTGGCTCCGTGATCAATAAGCAACATGACCACTTCTTCTTGACCAGCCAGGGATGCAATGTGCAGAGATGTGTTACCTTTCTGTCAGCAAACATTTCTATTATTATTATTATTATTATTATCAAAAAATGCTTTTCAACTAAAATGAGTCGCAAAAGCAAATTTAAATTTATTTGCAAGTTTTTTAAATACCTTATAATTCTGTTTTTTTTAATTAAATTACAATATTTAATAACATATTTGATGTTGGTTTGTATACATAACTAAAATGCCATCATGCAGTATCTTTATGCCAATACAGCGTCTAAAGTTCTTTACAGAGTAATTCTAAACTTCTAAAATTAACACAATACGCAGTAACAACTAAAAAAGTAAAATTTACAATGTAAGGAATGTAAATTATAATTTATTTCTAAATATAGAAATTTATTTCTAAATATAGAAATTTATTTCTAAATATAGAAATTTATTTCTAAATATAGAAATTTATTTCTAAATATAGAAATTTATTTCTAAATATAGAAATTTATTTCTAAATATAGAAATTTATTTCTAAATATAGAAAATTATTTCTAAATATATAAATTATAATTTATTTCTAAATATATAAATTATAATTTATTTCTAAATATATAAATTATAATTTATTTCTAAATATATAAATTATAATTTATTTCTAAATATATAAATTATAATTTATTTCTAAATATATAAATTATAATTTATTTCTAAATATAGAAACATTGGAAATTCCGACTTTCGTTATGGCATCCACGTTGGCTCCCCTCGCAAGAAGTTCAATGATGACCTTTATGTGACCCTCCTTTGAGGCCAAATGTAAGGCGTTCAAACCATTCTAGAATTTAAAAACTTCAAATGTTTAATTTTAAATTTATTACGAACAAACAATTTTCGGAAAGTATTTGTGTATTGAGAGATTTAGATATGATAAATAAGTTTAAAACTAAATTTAAAAACCAACTAGAAAATAAGCTAATTTCAAAACCAAAAAGATAAATAGTAATAAATACATAGGTGTTACAAAAAATGACTGAAAATGTAACTTGGAAGCGACATAGACTTGTAATTATAATAAACAGTAATTAAACAGTATACAAATGTAATTACAGAAATACAATTACATTGTTAGACGAGTTGATATCAAGACCATTGTTCAGGTAATCAAGAATCTTGTCCAAATTTCCTGCTCTTGCAGCCCTCAGGAAACTGGATACGCCGTCACTCTGGAAGCAATGTTGGTAAGTATCTATTTAGCTGGAATCATTACATACAGGTGATGTTTAAAAGTGGGAGTGATAGTGCAATGTGTGATTGGTAATATGCGTTGCGCATGAAGAAAAGTAAACATGCAAGTTAAGCTGACTTTAGTTGGCGCGTGTTTTATTCCCAAACCTTCCGTTATGAATTTGAAATTTTAAACTCTTTTTACATTACAGGTAGATAGTATAAGGAGATTACATTATAATAATAATAACTATTTTGCCGCATCACTTATTGAATTACGGCACGATGTAATCGTGATTGTGATCATGAAGATTAGAAACAATATTATGCCTGTCGATGTAATGGCAGATAAATTATCTTGTCGTTGTGTCTGTTTGCTTGTAGTTGCATTAGTAGATGTAACAAAGCACGATAGGAATGCACCGGCGTGTTATCAAGTTCAATCCAAACCTCTGTCTGCATCCATGCTAGATCAACATCTTCCATTCCAAAGGAAATGAGAGCCAAATTACAACCAGTGTACTCGACGGGAAATTGTACGTAATTGTAAAAGCAAGATTAACTACTGAACGACTACTATTAACGTAAACGATAAACAGAAGAGCATTCGGGCTCGTCCGTTCATTCTCACTCACTCACGTCACGTGTGTGTGTTCAGTACTTGCCTCAGTGGTTGGTATTGATTTGAATTGCAGCAGGCCGAGCAATGATGATAAAGATGATGATAGTGGAAATGATGACGAAGACGATGGTATCTATGATGACGGTTATGATGATGGTGATGATGATGGCAATGGTGTGGTGGTGATAACGATGGTTAACTAAATACCTTGCTTACAAATATAGTTTGTTTTCGTCTACGCATCACTACTGTGTTTGATTCTTGGTTGTTATACAGTTTTGCAATTTTATTGCACTACTGAGTACAAAAATAATTTATGCATACGCGAATGGGTGTGTCTTGATATGCATATTCATATTGTTTATAAATATACTAGCGGGGTTACCCGGCGTTGCCCGGGGTTTTTAGAGGTTTTTCTAATGTTTGTCTCTCTCGCTCCCGTTCCCTTCTCCACTTTCCCGTTTTCGTAGCGTTCCCGGTCGCTTTTCCGCTCTCGGTCGTTTTCCAGCTCCCGGTCGCTTTCCCGCTCAGAAGTTCTGTTATCGATTTTCTCTCTTGCTCGCGTTTCCTTCCAAGCTTGCTCTCCCGATTCCAGTCGCTTTCCGCGTTCCCGGTCGCTTTCCGCGTTCCCGGTCGCTTTCCGCGTTCCCGGTCGCTTTCCCGTTCCCGGTCGCTTTCCCGTTCCCGGTCGCTTTCCCGTTCCCGGTCGCTTTCCCGTTCTCGGTCGCTTTCCCGTTCCCGGTCGCTTTCCCGTTCCCGGTCGCTTTCCCGTTCCCGGTCGCTTTCCCGTTCCCGGTCGCTTTCCCGTTTCCGGTCGCTTTCCCGTTCCCGCTCACGCTTGCTCTCCCGTTCCCGGTCATGCTTGCTCTCCCATTCCCGGTCACGGTAGCTCTCCCGTTCCCGTTTCCGTTCCCGCTCATTTTCTCTTTTACATTCTTTCATAACTTCTGTTAGCCTATAAAACGCAAAATAGATTTGCTAAGACTATATATATATATATATGAATGTTTGTGGGTTAGTTTGTCTATTATAGAAACGGGAAAGCACCCGGAACGGACAGCGAGCGGGAACAGAAAAGCAAGCGTGAGCGGGAATGGGAGAGCAAACGTGAGCGGGAACGGGGCAGCGACCGGGACGGGAAAACGACCGGGAGCGGGAAAGCGACCGGGAGCGGGAAAGCGACCGGCAGTGGGAAAACGACCGAAAACGGAAAAGCTAACAGGAGTGGGAAAGCAGGTGGGAAAGGAAACGGGAGAGAAAGAGACAAACATTAGAAAAACCTCAAAAAACCTGGGCAACGCCGGGTATCTCCGCTAGTACATACATAAACACACACACAGACACACATACATGCACATACACATACATACATACACACATACATACGCACATACATATATATATAGTTCCCGCTCGCTCACCCGCTCCGCTCCGCTCATTTTGTGACGGATTTCAAAAATTTTTTTTTTCTTTTTGATTTTCATTGACTCTCAAGGTTGTGTGAAAATTTCATTACGATCGGATGAATGGTGTAGCAATGCATAAAGGACATTAACATACATAAATACATATATACAAACATTCATTTTTATATATATAGATATTCTCTGGTGACAGTTGATTTTGTACAGAAAAAATTTATAAGTGTTGAAAAATGTTTTTCTAAATATTAAACAAAACAAAAACAGTTTTCAGCAAACATATATGATTAACCACTCGAGAAATTATTGACAGGTGGAAAAAAGAGAAATATTCCAGGTGTGCCGGAAACTAGGCAGGTGTGGTCTCGTTTATTAATTTTTCAGTGCGAATGCGAATACCTAAGCCTGATGGAGTCTAGATGGGGAATGCTGCTAGTAATGGTGCTGATATCTGTTTTTAACAGATTATTTCAAAGTAAAAGTTCACAAATGAATATAAAAAAAAACTGATTTCAACTCAGTTAGCAGTTTTCCTGTCAGATCAACAGCACTGAAAACTTAGAAAATTGAAGTGGAAAAGGTCTCCATGTGAAGAAAAGCGACTTATGGAATGGTTGAGCACAGTGTTTTACTATTTTTTTACAAGTTCTACTATTTTATAACAAGTTTTACTATTTTATAACAAGTTTACTATTTTTTTTACAAGTTTTACTATTTTATAACAAGTTTACTATTTTATAACAAGTTTTACTATTTTATAACAAGTTTACTATTTTATAACAAGTTTACTATTTTTTTTACAAGTTTTACTATTTTATAACAAGTTTACTATTTTATAACAAGTTTTACTATTTTATAACAAGTTTACTATTTTATAACAAGTTTACTATTTTTTTTACAAGTTTTACTATTTTATAACAAGTTTACTATTTTATAACAAGTTTACTATTTTTTTTACAAGTTCTACTATTTTATAACAAGTTTACTATTTTATAACAAGTTTACTATTTTTTTTACAAGTTCTACTATTTTATAACAAGTTTACTATTTTATAACAAGTTTTACTATTTTATAACAAGTTTTACTATTTTATAACAAGTTTTACTATTTTATAACAAGTTTTACTATTTTATAACAAGTTTTACTATTTTATAACAAGTTTTACTATTTTATAACAAGTTTTACTATTTTATAACAAGTTTTACTATTTTATAACAAGTTTTACTATTTTATAACAAGTTTTACTATTTTATAACAAGTTTTACTATTTTATAACAAGTTTTACTATTTTATAACAAGTTTTACTATTTTATAACAAGTTTACTATTTTTTTACAAGTTCTTCTATTTTATAACAAGTTTTTACGTCTCTTTAAATAAAGTCTTGCTTTACGCCAATTTATAGAAAGATAGAAGAGAAGAAGAAGAGAAAGACAAAAACAAAAACGATTTTAAAAAAAAGTTGAAGAAAAAGCGAAAAAAGAGAACAAAGGCTAAGAGAAAAATGTGGTTAAAAGAGAAATTACTAAATTATTACAAAAAAAACTGTTTTTACTATTTATCATAATAAACGTATAAGATAAAATAAAAACAATTGACTAAATACTTGTATTACGGTCACATTTGCCGCTGTAGTTTTTGACCAGATTCATTATTAATTTTTAGAGCTATCATCATCACAACCGTTTACACAACAACCAACAACCATTACCGTAATTGAATTTTAATCGTTTTTGTCAACATCACTAATCACTATCAACCAACAGCATAAATAAAAAATAATTTAAAAAAATAACTTGTTTTTTTTAAATGCTGTAAAAGTAAAAAATAAATTATATACGTAAAAGCGTGGGCGCAATCGTTTTGATCGCAGGAGTGAAAAAGAAAACACGTTTTTATATTTATAATTTATTTCGTACTTTTTAGAACATTTTATAAAAGCGTGTTTATAATTTTTTCAAATTATTATTTCTTTTCCTATTTTTTAGTTTTTTTAATTTATGAATCTTTATTTTTTAAATTTTATTTTAACAATTTAATAGTAATAATATTACTATTAAATTAATAATAAATTGTAAAGCTTAATATTATTGACTGGTTATCAAGGAAGTTGTCTTCTCTCTGCTTCCTATCGATTGTAATGAAAACCTTTGCCAAACGAAGTATATCGCGAATACTAAATTAAAATGTATTCATTAAATTTTTAAGACTAATATTGTTAAGGTAACCAGAATATGACTATTTTCCAAATTTCAGTTTGAAAGCATTCTGAGAAGTTGGTCAAAATGTGGTTACAGACACTGTCAGGGAACTCAACGGGCATGTGAAGCTAAAGAAAAACGTGTAAAAACGGACAAAATCAATAGAAATACAAATACTTCAACCGGTTCAACCAATTAAGATAGAAATACAAATATTTCAACCGGTTCAACCAATTGAGATAGAAATACAAATATTTCAACCGGTTGAACCAATAAAGATAGAAATACAAATATTTCAACCGGTTCAACCAATTGAGATAGAAATACAAATATTTCAACCGGTTCAACCAATTAAGATAGAAATACAAATATTTCAACCGGTTCAACCAATTGAGATAGAAATACAAATATTTCAACCGGTTCAACCAATTAAGATAGAAATACAAATACTTCAACCGGTTCAACCAATTATCCATTTTCTTTTTTGTTTGTTAATAATTTATTATTAACAAATTCAACTTGTTTTTTTTTTTATAATTTTTTATGTTTTTCTTGTGTGAAATAAAATACCTACGACAATGGTTTTTAAGAAGACCATGGTTGAAAACATTCATCTCTTCACGGAAAACATTTTTTTGGGTTTTAAACAAAACACCTCTTTCAAGGTTTTTTTGTTTCACTTCCACAAGAAATATTTTTTTGAAGATTTACAAGAAAACGATCCTTGAAAAGTTTGAAGTTTTTAATGTTTTTTTTTTATTTTTCAAATGAGAATTCACTTCACTTTCGCTGTCTTGCAAGAACTTTATTTCTTCCCAGTGAAATTCTAGATTTATAGATTAGCACTCAACTTTTACAACTTGCTGCTTTTCTCTTGCTCGCTTGATTTCTCAATCTACCGTGTGCAGCCACAAATGATTGGATGGACGGGAATGAACGGATGGATGGATGGATGGATGGATGGATGGATGGATGGATGGATGGATGGATGGATGGATGGATGGATGGATGGATGGATGGATGGATGGATGGATGGATGGATGGATGGATGGATGGATGGATGGATGGATGGATGGATGGATGGATGGATGGATGGATGGATGGATGGATGGATGGATGGATGGATGGATGGATGGATGGATGGATGGATGGATGGATGGATGGATGGATGGATGGATGGATGGATGGATGGATGGATGGATGGATGGATGGATGGATGGATGGATGGATGGATGGATGGATGGATGGATGGATGGATGGATGGATGGATGGATGGATGGATGGATGGATGGATGGATGGATGGATGGATGGATGGATGGATGGATGGATGGATGGATGGATGGATGGATGGATGGATGGATGGATGGAGGGACGGACGGACGGACGGATGATGGTGACGGTGATGGTGATGGTGATGACGATGACGACGCTGATGGTGATGGTAAATAGGATGGAAAACATGTTCAGCATTTTTCAAATTAAAACAATATTTTCTTAAGAATAATTTTTACAGAAAAATATTTGATGCCTCGAAAGTGAAACTTATTAATAATTTTAAAATTGCGTTTTTTCATGAAGATTTTGTTTTTTTTCTGTAAATTCACCAAGAAGCTGTGCCCATGTAATTAGATTTATAGCTTTTGAAGTTTTAAAATAAAAAAAACCTTTGCTATTTAGTAGGGGGTGTTTGTGACCATGTGGTCCTTCTTCGGAATTTTTAATAATATATAGTAAATGGATATTTTTGTGGTTATGTACTTTTTTATCTGTTTTGTTATGCTTGTTATGCTTGTTATGCCTGTTATGCTTGTTATGCTTGGTGAGCGATCACTTTACTGCTGTGAACTACATAATCCTAACAAGGAACCATTTTTAAAGCAACAACCACTAATGCATCGTTCACACCATCTTTATCAAAAGCAAAATCATCATCGTCGTCGTCATCTTCGTCATCATCAACATCATCATCATCATCACCGTCATGAACATATCATCTATCTATTCTAGAAAAGAATTTTTTTTATTGAAACCTATCTCATATTCGTTACCAGAAACCAATATATTTTTACAAACAAATTCATTCTCTATTACATAGGAAGAAGGAGGACTTATATTTATATTAACATGCAACTCTACTATTTCATATCGAAAAAAAATTCTTAATAAAGAATTTCAAATATAAATAACTTTTAATTTTCTGTTATCTTGTGGTAATAGAGTAATAACGATTATATTGACTATCAATCATGCCACCACCAACACACACACACACACACTGTGCACACTTGCATATAGATAACCTCTCACACACATTCGTACATACCATACAAACCACACAAGTGTTATCAGAGATGTCATGTCGACACAATTTTGATTCTCAAATGAATTATATTAAAAATTACCACAATTTAATTATTGAAATATTACCACGAAGTCATAAAAAGCATATATACTTTTTTAATATTTTATTAAACTTTACTCAGCAACAACAATATTGTGTCTCCCAGCCGAAAAAGTAGCGAAAAGTGAGATGAAAAAGAATGTTGACGAGGAGCTTTCCTTTTGAAGCTGCGAAGCCACGAAATATTAAAGAAAGTCTGAAAAAATGCAAGGAATTTAAATTTCAAGAACTGAAATTATTTTATTTAATTCTTGTTTTCATATTAACAAATAAATAAATTTTCATTTAAACTGAACTGCAAATAAATAAACTATTATTTATTGTGATATATTGTAAGTAATATTCCTACGATAAATCCAGTTTTAGAAGACCGAATTATCTTTCAAAGAGTATTTACTCTAAAAAAAAAATTATTGTTTATGATGAAGCTGATTTAAAAAATTTCAAATCAAACTATTTTTGCGTATTTAAATCAGAGTTCACTAAAAAATAGCGTTAAAATCGAAGTTAATTGATAATGGCGTTCATATAGCGCTGTTCTTACCTTCGTTCAGTTGTTTTGCGCGATTCACATAATAACTGGTATTACAAGATATCAGCTAGCACCAAAAAATCGATTCAAATTTTTAATTAATTTGGCTCCGTGAAACAGCCTTAACCTAGTTATCAATCTTCGTCGTTATTACCAAACACAGTCAACGGTCAACTACCACAACTTAAAAAATATTAATATAAGCTGTAAACAGCTAAACATGGTTTGTAAGAAAAACCCGAATAGTTTCAGCGAAGTGTTTTAACAGGCTTATTATTTTTTAAACGTATTCATGGAAAACTCTGCGGATTGTCGTGGAAGTAAATCTCCTTGGTGGCGCTAACAGCTTTGAATTTGATAGTGAAATTATTGTTAATGCTTTTTTGTGTGTGACAGACTCGAACGTATTTTTAAACTACTTTCGTAAAAAATGATTTTTTAATAGTTAAACTTTGAAAAATTGCGTTGAGAGATATTCATGTAATGTTTTTTATTGTATTGTCATTCAGGGCTGTACCTGATCTAAAGCGATGGGATGCGATTTTAAATGATATGCTATAAAGTATTTATATATATTCTATTTATATACTTTATATTTATTGTGTTTAATTATAAGATTTCTATCTCGATAATTTTTTCATTATTAATGCATTCATTTATCATGTTCATCATATGACATTCATCACATCCGTCGTATATGTTAGAATTTATAATTAATTACTTTCCTTTTATTTAAATATTTTCTTTTAATTTATTTCAATCTTCTCAATAATTTATTTAACGAATTTTTCAAACTTCAAACATTGCAAGAACCAAAAACGATGAAGCAAACTGCAGAATCTCGAAAATCTTATTTTTGTTTTTGACATTTTCTATCTAACCAGCAGTAATAGTAATGATACTTCATTAACATAATCTTGACTGCGAGTCAATTAAATGTCAAAACGTAGGCGTGTGGCAAGTCATAGTGTGCCGGTCGTCATGGCGATGGAGACGGAGCTTCTGAGTGACTCATCTGGACAGACCAAAGATCTGGCTGCATGACTCTGGCTCGTCTTGACATGACTCAGCTGTGCTCATACGTTCGTGTGTGTGTGCATATATGTGTGTGTTCGTGTGTGTGTGTTTGTGTGTGTGTGTGTGTGTGTGTGAGAGAGAGAGAGAGAGAGAGAGAGAGAGAGAGAGAGAGAGAGAGAGTTTGCGTTTGTTCGTGTGTATATTTTCGTTAGTGTCAGTCTACAGTAGTGCAAGGATGCGATAAGATTGGTTTGATATAAGACTATTTGATATTTGATTGTTCAATGTTCATATCATATTATTATGTTTGACTAACATAATAATCATTAGAACTGGGAAAAGTAATATTTTACCAGCTCCGCAACAAACTGTATTAACGGGAAAATGAGAAAGCCATGCATAGAATGTCTGTGTGCTCGCATAAAAAATCCATTCAATATAATTAATGCAATGGAAATGTTATTATTGTGCATTTACAATTTATGTGTACATGCGTCGTTGCAACTAGTAGGCACTCTCCCAGCATACATCAATCTTTCGTTATCGTATTTGAACTCAACCATCTTGTAATAATGTAAAATGTAATATTAAAATACAAATAGTTACGTTGACTGTTTCGTAAACTTCGTGTTTGAAAATCAGGGTTCTTATTGGAGGAGAGGTCTTCTTCTTGAAAATTCAAACGTGTAAAAGATAGATATAAATAATTACCGTGTAAAAAGTAAAATTTTTTAATAGGATGACGATGATGATGACGATGAGACTAGATGATGATGACGATGACAATTATTGACAATGATCTGTTGTTTTGTTGTCAAAGACAACTTCATTTCAGCTAACACCTCAGAATTCCAGAAATCTACTTGATAACTCAACTGTAGCTTTGACAGCTGTTGGGTGTATTTTACATTTCTTAGAGCAGATTTAACATATGCACAAATGACCTAGCACCTCGGTAGACCTTCAGTGCAAAAACAAAGAAGTGTTCAAAAGAATTGAGAGCGAAATAGGAAAGTCTTCCAACTATAAACCAGCTTTGTCTTCCACTAAGTTTGATGAGGAGTTCCAGACGCTAGTAAGCACTTCTATGGGCATCAAAAAAAAAGGTTAAGGCTTTAGAAGATTGCTATAATTGCTTAGACTCTTAAATTGCTGTTGAATGAAGCTAACAAGATTATCGTTCACTTGATAGTCGGGAATTGCGACATACGCCATATCTAGTAAACTTTCGCCATGTTTGGTCTACTTTTGCCATGTCTAGACTACTTTCGCCATGTCTAGTCTACTTTCGCCATGTCTAGTCTACTTTCGCCATGTCTAGTCTACTTTCGCCATGTCTAGTCTACTTTCGCCATCTCTAGTCTACTTTCGCCAGCTGCATCAGCTATGACTAAATCTCTTGAACAAACTAACGTTCAGTCAATAATGTTGTTTCAGCAGCGTATCATAAACACATACGTTTTTGATTTGATACCTGCGTGCTAAGCCGGAAGATAATTGTTTCTTTTCTAATAGTACACAAGAACCAGCTTGAATTCCAGCTCTATTTGTCAATTTTGGTATTCTAAACAGCTTAAATATTCTTTCTTCAGACACCAAAACTGCAAAACGATTAAATAGTTTTTTTGACAATAACGTTGGGAGCATTTTTTGTCCCAGGACAATGAGGGCACTCCTAACAAACAACTTGGATCAAAAGACGTCTGATTTTTCTTTGCTTTTATGCTGCTTGTGTCTGCTTCTACTGATTGACTTCTTGTTTATTGCTAGAAGTGTTCGAGTGGTTCAGTGGTTGTTGTAACACTGTAACTTACAGTCAATAAGCTGCTTTCTTGCTATTGACTCCCGGTCTATCATGAATGTCTTCTTTTGACTGAAATACTGGTTATTAATAATATTTTTCTCTATAAAATTTGGTATAGTTACAATTTAATAGAAAATTTAAAAAATAAAATAAATGACGACATTTAAAAAAATAAATGCAAATTATTTATATAATTAATTTAAAAATGTTTTGTTTCAATGGACTATACTACAATCACAAGTATAGTATGACTCATTTATCCGGCAGACTCGTGAGCTTGTCTCCAAGTAACAGGAGAGAGCCATAGATGGAAAAGATAATAAAAGATGGACTGAAAAAGAACTAAAAAAGCTGACTGGAAGTGGAACTGACCAGCAGCTGTCAAGCTGGAAGAGAAACAACATGGAGATGTGTTTGTCGTTTCAAATGAATCTTTTGCGCAGCTGCACGATTTTACAGTTATTTCTAACACAAACCACGACAATAAACACTTAAAAATAATCAATAAAAATATTAAACTCAAATATTTTATTATATTAGGTCTCAAAGTAACTTTTTTTCTGATTGTTTGAAAACAATTCTGGGCTGACTGGTAATAGATTTTGCGTTTGTGAAACTTTAAAGCAATACAATGGATGTACAAGAATTTGTGTAGGATTTATTTTCATGCTTGTGTGGTAATGATTCAAATAACAAATAAAAAACATCCAAAAAATATTCCAATTTGCTTGGCAAGATATATTTTCAAGTTTACATCTAAAAGGAGAAAAACATTGTTCAGATCGATGTTTTAACGCGATTATTTTATTTTGAATGATAAATTCAGTTTTCACCAATGAGAATAATTTAAAAAAATTAAATTAAAACTAAATAAATAATTGTATTTGTACAGGATACGGGCTACAATTTGATCCGCTAATTACATGCAACTGGGGTGTGGGCAAGTTAACATCCATGAAAAATTATTTCTACATAAATCTCTAAGAGCAATTGGCTGGAAGCCTCTATAAGGCTAAAAATATACAAATGTCTTAAATGCAGGAAAAAGCAGAAGTCATCCATAAGACCGAGCATATACAAGATTCTTAATTGTATTCTTTGTCTGCGTGAAAATTGTATTAAAATTCTAAATATACGAGGTATCTCTGAATTATTGTTTCTTGAATTTCTTTCCTTTTTTTTTGTTTCTGGATATCTACCCCTGTGGCTTCGTCACGCCGACCCCCTCAATATTTTCCCTTCCGTCGTTTAAAGCATCGATCTTTGCCGCAACAAGATTTATTACAGACGTTCCTCTGAGCAATGTTTTTTTAGATGAAAATGTTAACTACAACAAGAAACTGAATATAATGAGCAATTCCTAGTAAGAATTCATGCTGTTTGTGTCTCGACTAAAAAATGGCAAGTGATATTGAATAATCGAGCAATGTAGTGTTTTTGTTTTATACGATCATAGAATATATTATTATTATTGATTATGAATATTATTATTTATTTATTATTATTATTCACTTAGCGTCAAGCCGCTTCGCGTGTCTCTGAAACTTCTTTGAAATCATATTTTTTTAAATAGCTTTTAGTTTTATTCCCACTTGCAGCCCATTTATCGGAAAATTAGTTGGCCCACAAAATATCAATTGCAGTTACCTAAGTCATACAAGTCAAGTACAATACAGAGGAATAGCTAGTTTATTTCTTTTTTTTGCTTTATTTGATTATAATGAAAAATCGAAAGTTTTTTTAAATTATTAAGAGTCGTGTGATGGAAACAGAAACTAAAAAATGTCTGTGTTTTTAAAATCAGATAATTTGTACTCTTGAAATTTATTTTTCAAATAGTAAATAACAATAGTTAGATCGAAAACGTTTTCTTCGATTTTTCGGTCTATTTGTTTTTGTCATTTTCCTAATTTAGCTTATTAACATTTGACACATCTGTAATGCGTCTTATTTGCATTAAGATCACAATTTATGGATTTTTTTACCTTGTTGGAGCTCCTAGAAGAATGTTCGAATCCTTTGATATGTATGTCCAGTGGGCCGATGTTGTTGGGAATGTTGTGCAGATTGTTGTCCGGCATTTGTTGCTGCTGTGGTTGAAATTGTTGCTGCATCATTGGCTGTTGCTGTTGTTGAAAATGCAGTTGCTGCTGTTGAAAGTGTTGCTGCTGTACCGGCTGCTGGAAGTGTTGCAGCGACTGTTGAAATTGCTGCGGCGAATGTTGAAATTGTTGGAGTCGATCGCCGTTGAAGTTGCGAAACTTTTCGCTGCTGTTCCAAGCGGCGTTGTCGGACGCCATTGCTGTTTTTTTTCTTAGAAAGACTCGATTGGATACTAGCAGACTACAAAGCTGTTGCTGGCGGTATCAATAATGATGATGGTAATATTGGTGTTGATACTGGATTCTAGTTGTCGAGTGGTCATCT
>OZ022240.1:33302877-33332877 GCA_963978895.1 Erpobdella octoculata
CCAATTTAATTGCAATGTTCATATTTTTAATTTTAATAATGCTAACGTATTTTTTCTTTTTGGTGATAAAAGTTTTGTCATCGACTTGGATTGGTCTCTTTCGGGCTCCTAACATCTCTAAATTTTTAAAAGTCGAAAATTCAAAAATCCGTTAAAATTTCACTTATTGGTAAAAAGTCCAAGGTGAAAGATGTGGAAGTATTATTTGTTGGGTGAAACCGTCCCAATCCATCGCACGAGAGTCTGGCTTGCCAAGGGAGCTTTGTCCATTTCAGAATTAGTTCAGCATAAAACATCGGATGGTTGATAATTGCAGATATAATGACCATCATCAATTTTTTTTATTCTTCACCATCATCATTTCAGTATGACTCCATCATCATTATCATCATCCTAAACTCTCATCATATCATCATTTGCATCATCAAAACACCCAATACTGCCATCATTGAAAACATCTTTTCTCTAAGGAGGACGCAGCAAAAAAAATTAATATTCACACAGTGGATTCAATTGCAATAAAAGTTTTCATGAAAATTCAAAGAGTTGGTTATTAGACCTAGTTTCCGTCAAACAATTCAATAGAAAAACTGTCATCTGTCAACGAACAGTTGGATGAGAGTTTGGGACAGTTTTGAGAACAGATGTCCAATTCCCCGGGATAATGATATTCTTGTTACCATGTGTGACAATGTTTCCTGAAATACATCACGGCACATCGAATGAATGTACTTTACTTGTTACTTGGAAAAAAAGAACTAACTAACTGACTGGAAACCAAAAAAAATTGAAATTTTGCACTTTTAAGTTCGTGTTGATAAACTCTAAAATAATAAAATTTATTAGGCATGTAAGTTTAGTTACTCAAGAAAATAAAATTTTGTTCAAGAGGACCGGATTGAGAAGATATTATAAAAACGTCTGCTTCTTTTTCCCGTTCTTCTTTGTTTATCTTTTTATCTGTTTCACTTTTTCTCTCAGTGTTTCTCTCTCTTTCTCTCTCTCTTTTTCTCTCTCTTTCTCTCTCATTCTCTTTTTCTGTATTTTGTCAGCTTAAGTTTACGTGAACACACATACATACATACATACATACATACATACATACATACATACATACATACATACATACATACATACATACATACATACATACATACATACATACATACATACATACATACATACATACATACATACATACATACATACATACATACATACATACATACATACATACATACATACATACATACATACATACATACATACATACATACATACATACATACATACATACATACATACATACATACATACATACATACATACATACATACATACATACATACATACATACATACATACATACATACATACATACATACATACATACATACATACATACATACATACATACATACATACATACATACATACATACATACATACATACATACATACATACATACATACATACATACATACATACATACATACATACATACATACATACATCTATATATATAAAAGAACATGTCCTGACTGACTGACTGACTGACTGACTGACAGATGACTGACTGATAATTAACGCCGAGCTCAAACGCCTCATCCTAGGAACGTGAAATTTGGAACTTATATTACTTTTATAGCGTAAACATCCGCTAAGAAAGGATTTTTGAAAATTTTGCTCCTGAGGGGAAAAAACTGGAAAACAAACTTTTTTCTAAAACAATGTATATCTCGAAAACCAAAAATGAGGAGATTTTGAAATTTGGTATATAGATTCTTTTTGAAAAATAAAAAGATACGTGTTTCACCATTTTTTGAAAATTCTGTTTCCCGGACCTCAAATGTGGGTTGGAAAATTGGGTTATTTGGTTTTTAAAGTAGCTTCTACTCAAAAACTGTTAATGCTACAGGAGTAAAAATTAGTATTTAGTTTCTACTCCAAAAATAATGAAATACGTGTTTTAGCATTTTTTGAAAATTTGGTTTCCAGGACTTCAAATGTGGGGTGGAAAATAGGGCTAATTGTCTTTTATAGTAACTGCTACTCAAAAACAGTAAATACCACAGATGTAAAAATTATTATTTAGTTTCTTTTCTAAAAATAAAAATATACGTGTTTCACCATTTTTTACAAATTTGGTTTCCCGGACCTCAAATGTGGGTTGGAAAATTGGGTAAAAATTAGTATTTAGTTTCTAGATGCTACATGAGTAAAAATTAGTATTTGGTTTCTACTCCAGAAATAATGATATACGTGTTTTACCATTTTTTGAAAATTTGGTTTCCAGGACTTCAAATATGGGGTGGAAAATAAGGTTACTTGGTTTTTAAAGTAACTGCTTCTCAAAAACTGTAAATGCTACAAAAGTAAAATTAGTATTTAGTTTCTACTCTAAAAATAATGATATACGGGTTTCACAATTTTTTGAAAATTTGGTTTCCAGGACTTCAAATGTGGGGTGGAAAATAGGGTTATTTGGTTTTTAAATTAACTGCTACTCAACAACTGTAATTGCCACAGATGTAAAAATTAATAATTAGTATCTACTAAAAAAAAAAGATATACGTGTTTCATCATTTTTTGGGTTATTTGGTTTTTAAAGTAGCTACTACTCAAAAACTGTTAATGCTACAGAAGTAAAAATTAGTATTTAGTTTCTACTCCAAAAATAATGAAATACGTGTTTTAGCATTTTTTGAAAATTTGGTTTCCAGGACCTCAAATGTGGGGTGGAAATAAGGGATTTCAAAATAACTGCTACTCACAAACTGTAAGTGCTACAAATGTAAAAATTAGTATCTTGAAGTTTTGTGCCGGTTAAAAGTCCAGTTTATCATCGGCCGGGCCAAGCCGTTATTTTAGAGTCTTCACACGGGCCAGGCCAAACCTTAAATCAAAGTGGGACGGGCCGAGGTTTTTCACCAAGTATATAGATATTTTAGTGATTTTAGGGTCTTCAGTTTGGCCGGGCCAAACCTGAGGTCAAGGTGGGACGGGCCGAAGTTTTTCATCAAGTATATAGAACTTCTAGGCCTGTAAAAATGGGCCGGGCTTAATTCAGACGAGCTGTGCCGGGCCAGGAGTATGGGTTTTTAAAACGGGCTAAGCTAATTTGTCGACGGGCCGAGCCGAGACCTAAAAAAATGATCTCTACTATGGATGCACGGTTCAAACTCTCTAATTTCATGCGAGCGAAGCCGCTACGGGCACTGCTAGTACATACATACATACATACATACATACATACATACATACATACATACATACATACATACATACATACATACATACATACATACATACATACATACATACATACATACATACATACATACATACATACATACATACATACATACATACATACATACATACATACATACATACATACATACATACATACATACATACATACATACATACATACATACATACATACATACATACATACATACATACATACATACATACATACATACATATATACATACATACATACATACATACATACATACATACATACATACATACATACATACATACATACCCTCTTCAGTTCCACCCAAATTCCAGAAAAAAAATTAAATTTTTTTCACTTGTTTCTCAGTCATAGGGATCTAAATAGACTACCAAAAAACTTTCAGCTCATTTGCATAATATTTTTGGCATAATTAATGATGTCCATTTTGATGGACAGTGGGGCGTAATTGCACTAATGCTAATATTTTTGCAGCTAAAATTTTTTTGATTAAAACACACATTCTGCTGTCAACAAAGCCAAAACGTTTGCTGTAATGATGAAAAACTCTAAAATAATATTTTAAACATTATTTCCATTCTAAATATTTAAACAGTTACAAAATAATTAAATTAATACTTTAAGAGTTACAAAATACTTAATAAAAAATACTTAAAAAGTTACAAAATATTTAAATAAAAGTACTTTAAATGTTACAAAATTAATAAGTGTATTATTTTGAATGAAATGCAGCAAAACAATTGCGATCTGCAACAATGCAGAGATGCACATTGCAAGACATGCACCTAAACCTAGTTTTGCCCGAGCATCCAGTATTTTTGCATCGCGAAGAGTTCTTGCAATTGTCCATTTCTGGCATATGCTTTGCAGACGACAAGCGACGGTGCACTGATGGAACCTGCTCACATATTCTCTTGGTAGGAGGTTGCTCATCCTCTGTGTCGGTTTCAGTACTTCCTTCCTTTGACGCGGCAAGGAAGGCTTCCGCAATATCCATTCGGAACCTTAAAAAGCTAAGGATATCCTTGCGTGCAGTACCAAGCTCAATGTTGTCAGCCCGATATCTAATCCAAGCATTTGTTAAAGAAAGATCAATAAAATGCATAAGGGTTCGAATTGTCCATTTCTTGGTCTTGGCCTTCATCCGGTAATGACTGAGCATGCGATCGCAAAGATCTACACCTCCCATCTTTGCATTGTATTCACGTATTATAACCGGCCGTGACACATCAACATACTTTTTTCCTTTCTTGTCCCAACGACAGCAAAGATCTTCAGGAACAACACCATAACAGGCTGAAACTAACATTATCGGTTTGTTGTCGAACCACTTCACAAATGCAATTTTTTCATCTTGCCTAACAATCATATCATGCGCTCCACGACCCATTCTAGCAAGACTCTTATCATCGGACATCTTACGAATCTCTTTAGGAACTCTATTTCCCATTATTGTCCCAGTTATGTAAATGTCCTTAGATAGCATATATTCTATCAAAGGGAAGCTGGTGAAGTACCGATCACAAAAAATATGTGTCCCGGCTGTCAACCCTTCTGCTAAATGTGCAATCACTGCTCCACCAACTCCAACTTTAAACTGATCTGGGACATGGTTGTATGTTCCTGCCCCCTGGTCTACAATAAAATCCAAAACTAAACCATTTGGACTGGCAAGGACATAATTTTTCAGTCCTATTGGATTTGGTTTGTTGGCAACGTACCGACGAAGAGGACAGGCTCCTGTAAATGGAATCATTTGCTCATCAATACTGAGGTCACGACATCTTGGCAGTAGAAGACAGCCCTTTCGCACACGATCCATGATGGGTCTAACTTTCCACAGACGATCTAATTTTTTATCATCATCTGTCACATCAGAATCAACAACAACCTTCAGGCTGCTTCGGATCTGAAAATACCGGTTTCGTGAGATGACATCAGCAATAGCCGGCAGTCTCAGTGTTTTTTGCCAAAACATATGCAGTTGGGGATACGATATACTAGACATAAGTATGCTGGCCCCGATAAAGTGCTGAAGTTCTATTGCTGTAGTGTACAAGCTTTTACCGGTGCGACTGGTTGAGGTGATATTTGTGCAAAACGCCATGTACTCAAAGAACTCTTCGTCCAGATATTGTTTCATGTAATCCATTGTATTCCACCTTGTCCTCTCATCTACACTATCAGGAATATTTTTAAAATCAATAACGTTTGGAGAAAATTCCTCAACATGTTTCCACAACAAGCGCCTATTTGCAATGTTAGAAAGTGGCTCATCATCACTGTCATTATCGTTATCAGAATCTTTATCATCATCAGGCACCTCTTCATTCTGTGTTTTATTTTCAAGATCTTCTCCCTCTGATAAATCTGACAGATCTGAATCATCTCTATTTATAGCTTCCAACACATCTTTTAGTGAAACTGTAATAAAAACAAATACAGGCATTTTACCCCAAAAACTCAATTTAGGAGAAGTGTCAATGAACCAAAAATAGACCCACTGTCCATCGTAATGGACAATACATTTGTTTGACTTTAAAACTTGTGCAATTCATGTTAATTAATTATATTTTGCGTTAAAGTATTCCCAAGATCATAATAATAAATAATATAAATGATTTTAGCCTAAAACACAAGATTTTTAGGGAGAAATAGCAATATTTACTTCGTTGCTTCGAATAAAAATTTTTCCCTGAGTTCGTTGCCATTTTTGTAAACAAAAACAATCAAAATGATTTATTTTTTAATCACCAGATGGTGCAACTGATATGTCTATTGTAATTTACAACGGTTTTGAAGTGTTAGCATGTTGCATTAATAAGAAGCGAATTTTTTTCGGTTGTCCATTGTAATGGACGCGGGATCTGAAGAGGATACACGCACAGAGAAGCTCGGGCGAATTTTTATCGATCGCGACTGGCCTGAGATGCTTGCAGCAGGAGTTGTGGTAGTGATGATGACAATGAAGATGACGATGATAATGATAATGATGATGGTTTTTGATATTAATACTAATATTATTTTTTTTCTTATTGTTGATAATAATATAATATAATAATATTATTATTATTGTATTTATTATTATAATTGTTAATACTTTAATTGTTAAGTTGTTGGGATGTTAGAATGTTATGAAATGAAGATTAAAACTCGTGGCTAACCCCGTCAACTTCATGAAGTGACTTGTCTTTGTGTGCCGAAAACAAGTTCACTGAAAGCAGCGTTGCCAAGTTCTAAAACTAAAGAATGCTCATCAGCTAGACACACATTTTGATGTTTTTTTTAAATTTGTGTGCTGCTGAAAAGGTGATTGTTCTGTTGCATTGTCTTAGACAAATTGTTCTAAATTTCCTACAAAGTACCGAAAATCAGATGTCTATCTGATTGTTGCTGTTCAAGCTGAATAAATTCAACAAAACCCATCAACAGATGGTGATTCAGCAATAGCCGCAGGAAATCGGTTGAGAGACCTAGAACCAGCTTCAGCGAACATGCTGTCGAGAAGGATTTTCAGCCAAATTTTTGGAAACAGAGGTTGAGGACCTCGGCATTCTCTTAATGCAACAGATCAATGCATTACAGAAGACAAGTTCTTTTGTTGTTAATAAGGAGTTTACTCACATTGATACGGTCAGCTATGCTTCCTAATAACTTGTGGTTGTCAGATGAGTACTTAAGTACCAACTGAAAATATTTACATAAAGAATAAAGCAAAGTCATTCTGGTAATTCCAACATTTTTATGTAAATTTTAAACTTAACGAAAATTGAGAACAGGAACAGCACTGCTTCTGTTATGACTGAAATGTAAACGTTAAACATGAAAAAGTTTGACTCGTGTTTTTAGGGATATAAATGATGATAAATAATAATAATAATAATAATAGTAATAATAATAATGTAAAACAATATAAGTTTAGTTCAAAAATAATGTTAACAATTTCCAGGAACGAAATAATTATAATGCAAGCTTTGAGATGCTAAAACGTAAAACATAAATTGCAGGATATTTGCGTGAAAATATCGATGAGAAGGAGAAAGAAAAAAATGGCGATGATGGTTGTGGTGATGATAATGATGGTGGTTAAGATGGTGATGATGACAATGGTGGTGGTGATGATGACAATGGTGGTGGTGATGATGACAATGGTAGTGGTGATGATGACAATGGTGGTGGTGATGTTTATGATGACGGCAATATTGATAAAAAAAACTAACGTGTTTTAGAAACGACGATTGCTTAACGACATTATTTTACAACAACAAGTGAACATTGAACAACAACATAACCAACATAAACATCAACAACATGGAACAAATTTTATTATTCTTAAATAACTCAATTCATTGCAGTTTAGCAGCAAAATAACTTAAGTTGGGAAATAAAATGCTTAGATGGAACTAATTACGTTTGTACAACAAATTATCGAATTAAGTTCTGTTTTTTTTTATACAAATTCTTTAAATTCAAATATCAAAGAATTTAACAAAAAAAACTTTCAAAAAAGCGATAAAATGACAAAGAAGAGCAAACTGGTTGAAATTCGTTGCAGCTAAAAATTGTTTTGTTGTGTTGTGCCGTATTGTGTTGTGTTGTGTTGTGTTGTGTTTTGCTGTGTAGTGTTGTTTATGGCGATAGCGGCTTAATGTTTGTTTGGATAAAACTGAACGTGGCTCATCATACAGTGTAATGCAGAATAGCGATTATATAAAACGATCGTGAAATTGGGAAGACCCGATTAGCCGTCGCTGTTCTTATGGCAGCGTTTTTAGATGCTGCAAAGCAAGAAGGTTCAGTCGATGAAACTCAGGTTATATTTATAGTTGCAGGTTGTTTATTAGCTCGTTTCGATTCGGCAGCAAAATTTACTCTGGTTTCATCGATTACTTTTTGGGACTACTTGCTGATCCTGGTCTCTTGGCGGCGGCTTTGAATGCGCTGATGACTTGAAGTGGCTTGAGAAGTTTTTCTCTGATCTTTTGCGTCTTGTCTATGATCATTTTGTTTTGAGGGTCGATGTTGAGACCGTTGGCGTCCTCGATCAGACGAGCCTTGAGGAAGCCACGCATGATGGCATCCCCGACGTACATCCGCTCGCCTGTGACTGTGTCCTTGAAAGCGCCAGATTCCTTGTCGATGATGCCCCGTTTGACGGCGTCGTGGAAGGTAATCGTCTTCTTAAGCCGTCGATCTACGACTGCTCTGACGGCGTAGATTTTAACGATCACCTCTGGTGCTGGTGCCGGATCGCTGGGATATTCGACCTTGGCTAGGCCTGAACAAATTTTAAGCAATAAATTTCTGTCAATATAATGTTGACACTAATTGGGTTTTAAATACTGCTCATTTGACGATAGTAAATTATTTATTAGTTCAAAACGGTTAAAAAATAATGTCGACACTTGAATTTTATTATTATAGACCTAATTAGAGTTAAACAAATAAATCACCTTTTTCGGCAGCCTCGACAATGAGCATCGATTCTCCAGTACATCTATCAATGAAACATCCCTGTTTCTCATCAAGTATCCCCCTATGGCAGGCCTCCCTCTGGTCAACCTCCTCGTTGGTTTTCGTGTCCTTGACCCACACTATTGAGTAAGGCCTGATCAACTCCCTAACGGTTTTAATGGTTATAATCCCTATCGAAGAAAATTTCTCCTGTGAACGCTGCGTTTTGCAGTGGACAACGCGTATGAAACCGTCAGACATGGCAGTCGCAATGGGCAAACGACGATCGTTCTTGCTATCGATGTAGACACCTTCGGAAGGTTTAATAATACCAGACAGGATGGCTTGCTGGAAAGAGATTTCAGTATCGTCTGCCGTGCTCAAAACTGAGCCTATGACGAAGGTTTTGCTTTCTTCCATTTCCGCCGATGACAACTGCTCTGTTTCGGCCGTTTTTGTTTCTGTGGCAAAGCCAAAAGCTGTGCCTGATAAAAAAAAGTTATTACTAGTTTTATATTAGCTTGCTTCGTCATGTTAATCGGACCAATGAATCTGACTATTTTTAATTTCCCAATTTTGAACCCCTTCCCGTTATCCAATCATTCTGAAATGTTGCACACATATTCAATTTCGGTGATATATTTGTGTAAACCTTTGCGGATTTTCCCATGGCTAGATTTAATTAAATTAAATTTTTTCGATTTATAGTGAAAATAAATAAATAAATAAATTATTTAAATATTTTCGATTTAGAGTAAATATAAATAAATTTAATTAAATATTTTAGATTTATAGTGAAAACAAATAAATTCAATTAAATATTTTTGATTTATAGTGAAAATAAATAAATAAATAAATTTAATTAAATATTTTCGATTTATAGTGAAAACAAATAAATTCAATTAAATATTTTAAATAAATACGTATTAAGACTATATCAAATTAGCTATATTAAAAACTAAGTGAACAACAACAACAACTCGTGAAAGTTTTCGTACCCTCATAATCACTTCCAGTTGCTCGGTTGAAGGACAGTATTTCTTCGCAGTCACCACTCGACTGATGTTCTTGGTGTTCACTGGTTCCGTTCACTCTTGTGGCCACCTGCGTCAGAGGTCGAGACGAGTTCAGCGTCATATTCGACGAATCGTTGGAGACTTTGGATCCGTTAGAGATGATTTTCGTTTCGTCGAAGCCAAATTCTTCCACGAATTCTGACTGGGAACTGGAAGGGTTGACCACGTTGAAAGTTCTGCTTAATTTTGCGTTGGTACTCGTTGCTGTACAGTCCGTGTTACCTGCCTCTATTAACTGACCTTTAGTTCCGCCACGACCTGCCACAAGATAGAAACAAATTTTTTCATTTGAAATGTATGCAAACAAATAGTTTCATACGCCAAGGAAAATTATCAATTGCGTAAATCTGATTTAAAATGACGAAACAAAAAATTACCCTGCTATGTAACTTAGTTTTGAATCTTATTTTTAGATGAATAATAAATGTCTTACTAAGTAATCTATAATTTATGTCAAACTTATATCTAACGATATGATGAGTATTTATCTTTTGTAATTGTAATGACCAATAAAATTTTTTTTAAATCAACTCACCGGATTCGTTGTACGCTGACGACATCTGTTGAAAGAGATGATCCACAGCATCATTCACCTGAGCGGTTTGCACGCTCTTCGACGCGCCGAATCTCGTTTCGAAGACTTTTGTTTCCATAAAGCCATGCTCGCTGGTGCCTTCTTCTTTCTTTTCGCCATCTTTCGACGAACGAATTACGACTTTCGTTTCTTCAAATCCCGACTCGCTGGTCTCCTTATCGTGATGATTCTGCCCGAGTTCAACTGTGAACTTAATCGTCGGGTAGGAAGCTTTTGTCATGATAGTGGTGCTGGTGACGTGGCTGTCATCTGTGTTTTGTTGTGACGCGGGAACGCCGACTTTGAATTGAATTTTGTCATCGAGAGATATGAGTTTGATCTGAGGGGTCTGAAAGTCGGTGAACTTGGGTACGGTGGTGATGGTGGCCGATTGGGGACGAGGAGATGATAGGCAGTTGGTGTCGATGATGTCTTCGAATGGTATGCCGTCGATGATGTAGTTGCGAGAATTCATCAGCAGTTTTTCTTGGTCGTTCAGAGGAAGCTTCATCTTCCAGAATCTTTGAATATATTTTTTTTATTGACGATATTGTAATTCGAAGTAAAGAATTATCACAATCATCACTAAATTATTGCTGTCCTTTGTTGGAACAATAAACAATATTAAACAAATTTTATAAAATCTGTTTAAAAACCATGCGTACTTTGAAAAATATTCCCTGCTAACAAACTGCAGCTGTTCCCACTTGTCGACTATCATCATAAGCTCTGGCGCTCTCGAAGCTTCAACTGAAACCTTGAATTTTTCCCAATTCTTGTTCAAATCCTTTTTAACGACATCAAATAAAGACTATAAGCTGGCGTGAAAATGAAAAACATCAAAAATAAAAAAAATGCAGCTAAATAATAATTGGGAACTAAATTTTTATAAAAAGCGCATTCTAAAAGAATAAGCAACCAATAAAGAGCAAGCAGTGAAATAATTTAAAATGATTTAAAGTAGATACCTGGTAGATGTTTATAATCTGACCCAGAGCATCAATTTTAACGATCATTGCTCTGCACAGGTTGGCATAATCTGCTGAAGATTTTGTATTAAAATTTTAGTATAAATATAAATAAATATTGCATTTATATTATATAATTTGTTTATGTATTATGAATGTCAGATTTCAGCCAGAGATTCCATTCCAGCGAGTATACTGAAATAATTAATAATATTTCAACAGACAGGTAATTTTTTCGCCGCCAATCCAATATTTTTGTAGCAATCAATCAATGAAGATTTTTATAGGAAACTTCAATAGCGCCAGTATTTATCACAACTTTTACAGTATTCACCTCAACGAGAGTTTGGCGATGGGATGGTTTGAATTCTCCCATTTTAGTAAACACATATGTACATTGTACAAGTACACGAATAACAAATTCACAATAAGTATAACCATGTATAAATATACAAATGTTCTAGTATACCATGAATACTTGTACAAATGTATATTTAAACACAATGTACTAATACACAAATGTACAAGTACACAAATAAACAAGTACACAAATATACAAGTACAAAAATATACAAGTTAACAAATGTACAAGTTCACAAATGTACAAGTTAACAAATGTTCTCCGACCTTCTTCTTTTTCATCGCCGAATTCTTCAAGAATAAGTCTTAGAGCGGATATTCTTTCTTGTATGTTAACAAATCCATCGTGGTCTGCCCAGTACTTCTTCAAAGATTCTTCCACTTCTGACAGTATCTTCATAAGTTTCTCTTTGTCCAGTTCTTCCATTGACTTTAAGGCGTTAATCTGTTTTGTCAAAAAATGTATGTTAAAAATTCACAAATATTTAGTAATTTAGAAAAAAATTTAGTATAATACTCAAATTTAACAAAATACTTAAAACATTATAAGAACGTGATGATATTTAGACATTTGATTGTATCCTTTAATGAAATTCCACTTCAATATACAAAATAAAACTTTAAACTTCGTGCTTTTGAATTTATTAAAAGGCGCTATATAAGTTCATTTTGATTGATTCATTGATTCATTCGTTCATAAAAAAAATGTCAACCTCTTTCTGACTGTAATCAGGTTGAAAAACAGAAATGGCGTAACAGATCAGTCTCACTCCAACTCTTTTCAAGAGATTTGTCCACGTTGCCAGCAGATGGAGACGCAATCTGGCGAACGAAATAAAACATTGCAAAACATTAATTTTGATAACATGAAGAATGTATGTAGAGAAGATCTTGTTTTAATTGTAGTAATACCACACTACAATGAAAAGGTCTAACACATTTTGAATAATATACTTTCAAAAGCGCTTTAGTGAGGATAGTTAAAATAACATGTCATGGAATCCACTTTTCGTTATTTTGACTAAACAACAAAAATAGGAAATTTATAGAAATAAACTTGTATAAGAAAATATATTTTTACAGAAGAATAGTTATTTCAAACGGTTATCAAATCAATATTTTTATATCCCGAACATACTCGATGCATTAAGATGACATCGGTATAAATGTCGACTCAGATAAATTGCAGAATGTAGACCAAAAGGTCAAGAGAGGTCAATAAATTATTAAGTTATTAGAAAGGTGGTAGAAAGATATAAATACAGACTACAGAAAAAGAGAAAGAAAAGAAGAAGAAAAAATGAAAGAACGAGAGATAGAGAGAAAAAAGAGAGAGAGCGGAATTATAAAACCGATCAATGCAGAGTAATCAGCTAATAAATTACATAAAAATATATGCAATGATATTTATAGATATGTATACGTACGTGTATCAACAAATAAAAAATGTGCGTGTGAATATATTTATAGATTTACAGAGGTGCACCAATGAATTACATGAAAATGTGTGAAAAAATATGCATAGATCTATAAGAACGTGGACCAATGAATTACATAAGATTACATGTAAAGATAATTATAGATATGATAACAGGCACAAATAAATTACATAAAAACATATGTAAACATATGTAAAAATATTTCTAAATAAGTCACCTACGTGTACAGAAAAAAATCGAGCAAAATAAAGTATTCTTAATAGTTTTTCGACAGCCAAATTGTGACTTAAAAACGTATTTTTAACAAAAATTGAATTAAAAAAATGTGACTTAAAAGAAATATTTCTTACTTATCGGCAGCACTAATGCATTGTTGATCAGGGCCGGGTATAATGACCAGGACGGGAGGTACATGGGCCTCTTGACCTTTCCCATTTCTTATTTTCCATCTATCAGACTGACCGTTGTCCAGCAGGATGATCTCCTCGCCTGCTCTCACGTTGATCTGAATTGTTCGAAATTATCAAAAAATACATATTTTATTTTATTTACAAATTTCTTAACTTAACGTTACTCTTGTATTGTTGTGTAATAAATATGTAAATTTACGATACAAGAATGACTTTGTGGGAAACTGTTTATTTCGCTTTGTAAGGAAAGTTCCAGAAATATCGAAATATGTTTATTAGGTACTAGTTACAAATACCTGAGATAAAAGAGTGCAGCTAATCATAAAGAAGTAATAACTTTTTACTGTCATAGGCATAAAAAGTTTCTAAAAATGGAACATAGCACAATGCAGAGCCTAAAAAACGTGTTTGCCATTTGAAAATCCGTGCTTCACAAATTACGAATCCGTGCTTTTGGAAATGTGGTAAAAAACAGTTTATGTAAATTTATGGAGGCAAAAGTGCATACAAATTTGGAAAATAATTGGAAAATGTACCTCCGACTACCCCACCCCCACCCCGACTACCCCACCCCTCGGTCATCAGCTATTTTTGAAAGCAAAAGTGCATCATCAATATTTCCGTGCTTGCTGTCTTTCGAATTTATTTTAGGCAGTGGCACAATGTAATGACGACGACAACGATGTTATAATGATGATGATGATGGTGGTGGTGGTGATGTTGATGATGATGATGATGATGATGAAGATGAAGAGGAAGATGATTATGATGATGATGATGATGATGATGATGATGATGATGATGACGACGACGACGACGACGACGACGATGATGATGATGATGATGATGATGATGATGATGATGATGGTGATGGTGATGGTGCTGGTGATGATGATGATGATGGTGGTGGTGGTGGTGGTGATGATGATGATGATGATGATGAGTTTTTGTTGCTATGCGTAGTCATTTTTCTGTGTATTTATTAATCAGTTAAACACCAATAATAATCCACCAAACGGTTTCTAAATTATTTATTGTGTTTATTTTTTAGCAACACCTGCTAGAATTAAAAATCTTTAATAACTAACTCTTCAACAATAATAATAATCAGTTTCTATAACAACAAATAGTTACAAACTTGTTACAAAGATGTCGAGAAAAAAAAATTGAATAAATTAAAAAGAATTAGAAACAAATAGAAAGTAAGTATCTATTGACCTCATTAGTTTCGTAATCAGCTAGTAGGTGGGCGGGTGCAGGTGTTCGTACAGGTGAGACCCTCATCGGAACAGGTAAAAGTTTCGTCGATTCGTTCCAAAGTCTGGTCACTCTCACCTCCCACTGTCTCAGGGCTGTGTTCACAGACTGTAATTGAAAACAGCCAATCCCGTAAAAGAGTTATTTATATCACTTTTCACGCCTTCTGGTAGTGCTGCGAGGAATTCCAACGAACATACAAACGACACTCTATCAGCAGTATTACAGAACGAGCTTCACATTTATCAAAACAAACTATTTATTTATTAACATATGTTAAATAAACGATTTATTAAATGAATAACGTGCGTTATACTTAATGAGGTCATAGGTCAATGATATGCAAACGTGACTCACATCAATCTCCCTGATGATTTCCTCGGCATCTCCTGGCTTTCCGTCAACAGGATATTTTTCAAACGTGTCCTTGAACTTTCTCAGGTCAACGTCCAGCCACTGCTCGCTCTCTTCGATTTCGTGAAAAAACTATAAATAACAACATTCTGGTCATGTGACGGTGGTGGTGGTGGTGATAGTGGTGAGATGACGATGATGGTGATGATGATGATTAAACTGAACCTTGTGATAGTCGGATGCGTTCTTGAGATGAACGGACGAACATCGCATCACCTCTGCAATCCAATCCCAGTTGTCTCTCAATCCAAACACGCAGTCCTACATTTTGATGTAAGATGATGATGTCATTCTAGTAAAATACATTTGCGTGTTGTTGTCAATGTTATGAGACTACGACAGTAATAACTGTATTTATAGTGCCATTACAGACTTACAGATGAAATTTTTACAGTTCTGTTACTATAACGGTAATATATTTTAATAATGTATTACATTATCGTCCAAGTTTTACTATAATCGTATTAGTTATTCCAAAAGTGTACATGGGTCCATTTCTGGCAACCCAACCCACTACTTACTCAATCCAACACAACCCACTTGAATAGTTACATTTTCTAATATATAAAGCTCAAATGACAAACAGACAGACAAACAAACATACAGACATACAGACAGACATATACCGAGGAGGGAAACGGGAGCGAGAGAAAAACAATAAAAAAATCTCTGAAAACCCGGGCAACGCCGAGTACCCTGCTAGTATTTATATAATAGTGGTAAGTGAATTTGTACTATGACCAATCATGAACATGTACTATGTATGATGACTCACGAACATATACTATGATGACTCATGAACATGTACTATGATGACCAATCATGAACTTGTACTATGATGACCAATCATGAACTTGTACTATGATGACCAATCATGAACTTGTACTATGATGACCAATCATGAACTTGTTCCACCTGAGCTGCAGAAGAGATGAAGCCAACGATATTAGTTGTTGTTTCACACGGGTGATCTTTCTCCTTCTGAGATTCCTTCGAAAGCTCTGTGGCTTTCTTGTCGAAATCGTACGAAATTTTCTAATGGAATAACAAAATAATTGAATAACAGAATATTTAAATAACAAAATATAAAAATAACAAAACACCAACAAAAATATTAACTCATTAAAATCAATTTATCAAATCAATTTTTTATATTTAAATTAAAAACTGAAGCCTTGATTGTACATTTAAAACGTGCAGTGGAAGCCAGTAGAAAATCTAATTGTGGAATAAAACGTTTGAGTAGTTTTTTAGTTATTTTAATTGAATAACTGTTTGAAAATAATAATAAAGGCAATTAAACTAAGCAATAAATAAAAAACAATTCTCTCTACTATAAATAATTAAATGAGTCAATAAATAAGTTTTTTGAATTGAAAACACTTGAACAAAAAAAATATATAATCTAATTAAATAAATAATTTATTTAAATAAATAATTTTATTAAATAAATAATTAATTAAACTTTTAAATAAACCAACAAACAATCAGTTATTTAATAAAATTTTAAAAAATAAAAAATATTCAATAAACTTACAACAGCATGTTCTTCCAACTGAGCAACACTGTGCATGGTTTCCAGACAGTGCTTTTTCTTTGCCAAAAGTTCCTGCACGTTTGAGAAAGCACAAAATCAGTTTTATATATATTTTTTTTGTATTTTAATGATTTATTTACTATATTATCGGTAAGTTGGACTTACGCAATTTCAGCATTTCAATATCATTTATGTCGGATAACTTTTTCAAGTGGACCACCCTAATGAGAAGACCCCGCTTGTAAGTGGACCACCATTGTAAGTGGATCACCCTTAAAAGTCGACCCCCTTGTAAGTGGACCACCCTTACAAGTGGGCCATAAATTTATTCTACCCTTGCTATCATGTTTACCGAAATCAAATAACATTCAATTAAAACACAAGAGCACACAAGCTCGTGTTTGCACAGACGAACCCAATGTGGGCAGTTCGATTCAGTCTGACCATACGCGATGAATTAAAAACTGTCTCATCGTAAATTTATTTTTTTTACACTTCAACACGTCCTTGAAACTTTAATTGAATGAACTTTTTTTTATAAACACAATGAACGAAAATGTATGTGTACATGTGTGTGTGTAAGTGTGAGTGTATGTATGTGTGTGTGCAAACATTTGCTTGTTTGTGTGTGTGATGACGTCATGTTTATTTTCGCAACCGGATGTCACGTGAACTCTAAAATATGGTTTTTATTTTGTCTACCGATGAATCATCACCATGAACTGTTATTTTTGTTAATTAAACACATCTCATATGGTTTTATATTTGCAGAATATCATCGCTATCATCATCATCATCATCACCATCATCATCATCATCATCATCATCATCATCATCATCATCATCATCATCATCATCATCATCATCATCATCATCATCAGTGCTAAAAAAATTAAAAAAACTCACCTTAAGACAGTCAAAAGCTGATAAGACATTTTTCTTTTTGTTTGAATCAAAAGTCTGCAAATGATAGAACAATTACAACACTTTCAGCAACATCGGTAATACCTTTATCACTATCATCATTTCCGTCGTCATCACTATCATCATTATCATCAGCAACAGCTGAATTTAAACTAATGAAAGAAAATATCGAGATAAGTAATAAAAAATGTTTAAAATAGATAAATTAGGAACACATTCTTAGTGCTTAGAGATAAGCCGGGTTTGTGCAGTGCAAACATTCTTCAAAGAAACCCGAAATAATTCGAAACTGAAACAGGAAGAAAAAAAACAGAATTTTCTTATTTGTTATCTTGACACGAACAATGTGGAGTTTATCAGTTTTTTACTATTTATTCAACAGTGTGGAGTTTATCAGTTGTTTACCATTTATTCAACAATGTGGAGTTTTACAGTTGTTTGCCATTTATTCAACAATGTGGAGTTTAACAGTTGTTTGCCATTTATTCAACAATGTGGATATTACCAGTTGATCACCATTTATTCAGAATTAACCGTGATTGCGCCAATATACGTAATATTTGATCGTCCCAAAAAAGACCAACCTTAGACGCAAAGCCGTCAACTTTTGGTTGCCATTCTTTCAATTCGGTTTCAAGTTGGCCGATCTCTTTAAGACCTTGGTTTATGTGCACGAGGTTCTTGGCGTACTTTTTGCTCGACAATGCATTCTGATCAAAACAGTGCATTTATTAATGTTACTATTGTTACTTTTATTGTTGCTTTTAAACAATGAATTATAAGAAATAAATTCACAGCAAATAAACTTATAAAAAAATTGGAAACAAACTAGATAACCCTGAAGTACATAATTCGATAACATGTATATTTGACTACTTTATATGCAATGCATCTCTTCTCTGCATGAGTCAGATATATGCATAAGCACGAAACCACTTTTCTGTGCTTATGCATTAATGCGGAATCGGTTGAGTGACAGAGCATGAAACTCACAAGAATAAAATATAATAAAAAATTCAAATAAAATTTAAACTTAAAATTGAAAGAAATAATCAAACGTTAAGTGAATATATAAAAGTTTCATGCTTCACAGATGATAATTTTTTTGTACTAACAGTTTTTTGTTGAATCCACGAGAGAATTTGTTCGTAATTTGTCATGGTTAATTTTGTTTCGTTTTTTATGGTTCTGAAGAAAACACATTAAAAATATAAGTTGTGTTTAAAGGTTTTTTTTTTAATTTGAAAGGATAAGATGTGAGGAAGAGAGGGAGAGAAAGAGAAGTATAAATTAATAAACAAGATGATTCATTCGTGGTAATATATACAATTCGCACGCTGTGAAATTTCAATTTTTAATTTTTTTTACGAGAAAATTTCCTATGAAACAAACAAATAAATAACCAAATATAAAAATAACGTAATCAGCAAATTTAGTCCTCAATATCTAAATAAATACATACATAATTAAATAAATAAACACACGATGACTGAAAAATAATAATTGGAATAAGGAGTAACACAAATACAAATACAAATGCAAATGCAAATGCAAATGCAAATGCAAATGCAAATGCAAATGCAAATGCAAATGCAAATGCAAATGCAAATGCAAATGCAAATGCAAATGCAAATGCAAATGCAAATACAAATACAAATACAAATACAAATACAAATACAAATACAAATACAAATACAAACCAGATAACAAGAAAATCATCGGCGCCATTTGATGCTTAGCAGACGAAGGATAACAACATTGATTATGGCGGGAAGTTAAGGATTCCCTAATAAAGGCAATGGCAGATTTGGGAGGGGAGCATTTGAGATGATCGTATCCTCTTAAAGTCTCCTAAAGATAAGAAATAATTGATCGGGTCAATTCCGTCCCTTCACACAAAAGATAAAAAGTTTTTAATTCTTAGAGCTTGTTTGGTTTGAGAGTGCTTTCTTTCACTTTTTAATTTTTTTACACTAAGAGTGGCAGATAAATGACTTTTTGCCCTCTTGACCTATTCCCTAACCTCCCCTTAACCTCCCCTAACCTCCCCTTAACCTCCCCTCACCTCCCCCTAAACTCAGACATTTCAGATCCGTCAGTGCTTAAACAGCTTCCGATCTTATCAGCTGCGAACTTCAAACATCTTTTAATGCTTACACAAAAACGCATCAATCTCAGTTTACTTTTTCTGTTTTCTTTGGTACGGTTTTGTTTCAAAAAAAATTTTTTTTTGTTAGTATACACAGAGATCGTATCTCTTACGTTGTGAGCGCAGTGGAGACGGTAAAGTTTTTTAAGCGTAAACCTTCAAGATAAACCGCACTTTTGGGATGCTAAAAATATCATTATGAAATACACATAATTATCTAAATGTTATCGACAACCAAGGATCTTCTAAAAATAGCGACAGGAAAAAAGCGAACGTTGGCTCCCGTGTCGGTTCATTATACGGTGGAGAAATGTTTCTTCGATGGGAAGGTTTCAAGAAGTCATCAATCTATCAATTCATTAAGCTGTTCTTTTCTTTACCTGGCCCGCTAAAATGTATCATCGTCATCATCACCACCATCATCACCATCATCACCATCATCACCATCATCACCATCATCATCATCATCATCATCATCATCATCATCATCATCATCATCATCATCATCATCATCATCATCATCATCATCATCATCATCATCATCATCATCATCATCATCATCATCATCATCATCATCATCATCATCATCATCATCATCATCATCATCATCATCATCATCATCATCATCATCATCATCATCATCATCATCATTATCATCATCGTCGTCGTCACCAAAATAAAGGCAATCGTTTTGTCTTTTCCATAATTTTCTTTTCCTTATCTTCCTCGTCATACCTTCCTGAAAATTTCAACCTCTTAAAAAGCTTATCATGAAGATTTTCAATTTCGGCCAAAAAAGTCCGCATTTTCGACTGACGCCATTCCTCTACAAACTGCTTTCAGATTGAGAATTCAAGAAGAAGGCATGCGTAAAGTTAGTTGATTTCTTGAAGTTTTTCTTCCTTGAATATTTCTAAGGTTTTCAGGTCAATAGCACAGGCACAGCTGTTCTGTTTTAAATTAGCTCAAATTTCAACTTCTGTGTTGCTCAGGATGATTGAACGCCCGCAGTGAACGTACGTAAGTACGCTATCGTGTTTGGAATATCTCACAAAAGCTTCTATTTCAATTGCCAATCAAATGGCTTGTATTTAATAAGTGATTTGTATGCCTGGTGATGTTTGTTGAGTGCACAGTTTTGTCAATGGTCAAGTAGATTCCCAGGGAAGGAGAACCATTCCTCAATGTTATGAAATCAAATCTGGTGACCTCGTCATTAAGTACACCACTTGACTCGATAAAGAATTTATATGATCATTCCCAGATCTATTCAGCGTTCTTTATTGGCTGTTTAAAATTCAATTTCTTTTATTTATAACTTTAAATCATGAAAAAAAAATCATGAACTTTGTTTATCTTCGTATAAAACTTGTACTGCACCAGTTAGCCATTAAAACACTTCATAAAAGTAATAAAATGTTTATCTTCAAAGAATTTCAAAGCAAGCGAAGATTTTTATATTCAGTTGTAAACGAGATTATTTGTGAGTTTTAAAGCTTGTTGAATGAACAGTTTTAGTAGAGCAAATTCAGTCGAATCAATTTTTTGTCGCCCAACCAGTTAAGGATCAAAGGATCTGACTGACCCGAACTCTATCTGATCCATCCATTCCATGAAAGTAACAAAATAACATCTGACCCGTAATCACGTAACATTTTACCCGACTTACAAATTTGATCTATCCGCCATGAATGATAAATATTTTCGAATAAATCGTACAGCTGAAGAAGCGTATTGTTGATGAACAAAAATTCAATTCGACGCAAAGAATTAAAATTTTTCAGCCACGCGGTGATCTTCGAGAGTTTTTCAATTTTTTAAATCACAAATATTTTCAAACATTCTAAATAAAATTTTTCTGGGGGTAATAGGGTTCGGCACATCCCTGCGAGTGGCAGGTAACACCGTGTGATCCCACATGCACGAGCAGTTCCCGGCGCCTCTGAGGTTTCACAACACTAGAGGGCACCTTACAAATTCTCTCTACTACTACTAAAACCCCTTAAGTTTTAAATAATCCCAAAAAACGATAATCTGCTATTTACTTTGTGATCTGAACATGCTTTAAAACACATTTATCTAATTTGTGCTATGATTTTTCCGGTCTTTTTAATAATTTTAATCACCTTGCTTACATTGTTAAACGATAGCGATAGCGACACTCTATGAATGATTAAATAGAATCTTTGAAACTTTCATTATAACCAATTTTTAATTATTTAAGTGTTTAAACTCAGAAATGTTTTGTTTAGTCTAATTAATAAACAAATAAACAAATAAATGCATAAATAATTTAACTTCTATATTTACAAAGGAAACTGCTTTACTGACAAAGTCTTCGTGACATCACCAACAACCAGACGAAAACCGGGACTTGAACCCACGTCATACGACCAAAAACAAAAAACATATTGCACTATCACACCGTCAGAGAAGCGCCATAAAATCTTGAATTGCTGCTGAGCGACATTTGGCAACTATATAAATTGTCGTGCTAGCGTGAAACGGTTACGTTGTGGATGCATTTCGTTCCAAGCAGCACTGCTTTGTTTTGCTTTAAAGAACTTAAAACATGAGAATAGTTTTTTATTGATTTATTTCATTAATGTTCACCGGCGAGATATATTTTCATGTAAAAAAATCGACTTACTTGACTGAATTATCTGCATATCAAAGACATTAATTTTTAATTTTTAATAAAACTATTAAAACAAATCATTGAAATCGTACAATCGCGATAACAGCTTTAACAAACTTCTTTATCAAGCTTTCAATGTACTTGATGTTTACATAGCTGTGTGCATGTGAATGTGCATTAACACGTACATCTTGGATCGGATGTGATAAGAAAGGAACCAGATGGAGTTGATCAGCGATGAATTGATAACTAGTTTTATTATAATTTGTAAGAAATCGTTTGTTTTCCATGTTTTCGATATCTGTCATTCATGTGCGATACCGTGAAATGCGAAACGTTAGTTATATCGAACAGATTGGAAAAGCTCGAGAGAATAATCCTATGTTGTTGTTGAAAATGTTTAACGGAGAGACAATTATCACAAAATTGAATCCCAAACACTCAAAAGTTTTAAATTGAAAAATAAAAACTTACTTTACAATAGAAAAATGTCCGAAATCCAAAGATTAAAAGTTCAAAATTTTACTAATTTATCGGTTCATTTAAAATTCTTGCGGCTTAAACTTAAAGTTAACTTTTTCGCCGCTCTTCAGCTATCCGACTTACTTTCGATGTTATAGAACTTCTCTAAAGCCTAGAAATCATGATCTTCTATATATACGTATATCACTGGATACCTACGTGTATGTGTGTATATAGGCTGTATGTACGTGTGTACATATGTATGTGCAAACATGTGCGTGTGCCGTGAAGCAATAATAAACATCACACATACATCAAGTGAGACATGGCTCGCTGGGCATTGAAATATTTGAAAATGGGAATTTTTCAAATGTTTCGGCTCGACTAGTATCCAGATAGGATAGCCGACTAGTGGCTCCGCACCTAGGTCAGCAGGCAAAAACTTTCTTTAAATTTGCATAAATAATGATAATGTTTATCGGTACTATTTATGATTATGATGATGATTGGGTTTCACGATGTAGTTTAGTAGTTGATAGGTAGGAAGTTGATAGCAAAGTAATCAAGCCACAATCTTTTGCAATCTTTGAGTATTATTTATTAACAATTTTTCTGAATCAATTAGACATTACAATGTTAATAATTTAGTAGTAATAGTAATTATTATTATTATTATTATTATTATTATTATTATTATTATTATTATTATTATTATTATTATTATTATTATTATTATTATTATTATTATTATTATTATTATTATTATTATTATTATTATTATTATTATTATTATTATTATTATTATTATTATTATTATTATTATTATTATTATTATTATTATTATTATTATTATTATTATTATTATTATTATTATTATTATTATTATTATTATTATTATTATTATTATTATTATTATTATTATTATTATTATTATTATTATTATTATTATTATTATTATTATTATTATTATTATTATTATTATTATTATACTGTAGTTATTATAAATATATTTATAAAGATAATAATTATACCAAACTGTTCTTTGTACATTTTTTAACATCAGCCAAATATGCCACCATACCCTACCCATTCCACCCATTCCACAGTTGGCAACCCCTGGGTTCCCCTATCTAGTGATCTTATCTCGCAACCTACCGTACACTCTACCACACACCTTACATCATGCCTTTCATCACGCAGACCAAATACTGGATAAATAACTCCAATTGAAAATGTAACTACAACTATCTATCTAGTTAACTTTAAACAAGGATGGTTGACATAGATCACACTGATTAATTATGAATCCATTTTGCTTCAAATGTCTCCGATATTGGTCACATCGTTTCTCGGTTGAAATGTAAAAAATGTCAACGATGCTCTCTGATTGTCAACTTTGTGAGTCTTTCTACGTCGGCGTTGATAACTTCGGTGCTTTTTGTGGGTCGGTGGTGTAACGCTACATTTTGCATTAATTTTTTAGTAATACAATTTTTAAACTTGTTCGTATTAAGTTAAATTATCATTGCAGTAATAATTATTAGTACAGTAATAATTTGTGGTAATTCAATCATTCATAAAATGATTGCATATAGTGGTGGAGGGGGATCCGCCCTGAGCGGCACTTTTGAGGGGGTGGCAAAATATTTTTGCAGCGGCAAATTTTGACAAAGAAATAAAAGTTTGATAGATTGTATTCCCCCTCCCTCCGGTCATAAACGTCTTTGGAGAAAAATTCTAACCCAGTAATTAACTTTTTTGAAGTTTCCACTCCGGGCAGATGAAACCCACGTTACTCCACTGATATGGCGCTTTCTAAACTTTTGTAGTACCCTTCCCCCTCTACCAAACATCGCATTCTTATTCTTAATATTCTGATTAATTTCTACTTGCACCATGGCGATCCCATTGGACGCCGGATCACACAAACCTCATGTAAAGTTTCGTAAAGGTGTGAAATGCCCGCAGAACAACGTAATTCTTTGATTTAATCAATAAATTTCTTGAAGTCCCGTAAAACAACTTCACGGTGAAATTAAAAAACCACTTTGTCGCTTTACGTGTAAACACTTGAATCAAAACAACAACGCGCCAATCATTCATTCATTGTTGTTAACGTCACTCTTTCTCATCGTTCTGTCGACTTTTTCTCACTCCTAATATGGTCATTTCGTTAGGTATGCTATCTGGTAGCCTTAAACTAAATAAACACACACTTACACACACACACACACACAAACACACGTTGGTCAACCTTAAGTCATTGTGAGCAAGATGTCAAAAGAACAGTTACAAGCAAACGTTTTTACAATTTTTCATAAAAAAAGACTTTTGTTGTGGTGGTGGCACACCCTATCTACCTGTCTTTGAAAACACATCCACGCACGTACATTAACGCGTACATACAGATGTACACAGGCATATAATCATACAGATGTACACAAGCATATAATCATACAAATGTACAAAAGTATGCAATCATGTAGAAATTGTAGAATGTAGAACGAAAGTCCTGTTTTCTTCAAGCGCGTCTAAATCGCACACCAACTGATTCGTATATTGGAACAAAGTACACTGAATGAATATTCATCGATGTTCTTTACTTGCGATGTTATGTTGAGAGAGTGCGAACTTGCTAATTAATTTGTGTTGGCAGTTTCAAGAAACATAAATTTTATCATTTAATATTTGCAATTTTTAAAAGTAGGCACCAGAGTTATGCAGATCACCGCGAAGTATAATAGTTTCACCGTTTCTGGCCATGATCGGTCATGGAAAAGCAAAATTTAGTTCGAACCCCGCCTACGGAACACAACTATCAAGTAACAGCGGTGGATCCAGGATTTCACAATAGGCAGGGGTGACCTAATCAAAAGTTTTCAAAAAATTACTAGAAAAGTAGTATCAAAATTATAGTTAAATTAAAATTAAAATTGTCAATTAACAGCGATTTCATGTTATCTTTTGTATTTGTTTCGATAAAACAATTTTTCAAATTAAAAACTAAAATCAAAAATTGTTTTTTTTTTAATTTTCAAAATTGCGTTGTCATGAGAATTGAATATGAATTCTAAGTTTCAGCTTGATTGGATGACGTGAGGTTTGTTCATTTTCATTTCTAAGATTTGACCACAAGAAAACAAGCAAGACATGCGCTGTAGTCAATATGAGAAAATTAAAAAAAACCACTATGCTACGCATAAGCTCTGTCAAAGCTGAGTATATATAAATTTTGGAAAAAAATAGCTCATTAAAACATTTTTGATAATCTGTTTGGGGGTGCATACTCTACATTTTCCTCTCCCCCAACCATGGATCCGTTGCTGGCAAGTAAAATAGTTTTCTGTGGGTCATGGGTAAATTAATCATTACGATTGATTAGTTGATTGCAATAAATTTGACTTTGTTTGACTCCGAATTAATGGGTCATATTTGAAGTTCAATTTAAATTACAAGAGTTTTTATTTAAACAGATGAAGGGATGCTACCATAGAAGAAATTATTAATTAAATTTCAGTTCAGACGAGCTGAATAAAGATAGAAAACTCGATGAGAAAATATAATCAGAAAGTATTACTTTTTTGTACCTACCTTAATGCATAAAAGGGAAAGCATAAAATATTCAATAAACTCAGAAGCTTTGTTTGTTTTCAGTTAACACAAAATCCAGGCTACAGTATGTGTATTATCACCTTGAATCGTTAAAGCTAGCCAATGTTTGTAAGCAATTGGAATGACGAAATGTTTCAGATGCTTCTTCAGTGACGACGACTAACAAACATGCACAGGCCTAGAAATTAAGCGAAATTCTTGGATGACAATCACATTGTTAGCATTTCGCGAGAAAAAAAACAGTTTGCTCACCTGAAGCTTGATGATGATGTTTTCGACGATGATGATGATGAATTTCAACTACTCTATTCAGAAATGTTTCGATCTAATCTTCTCTTCACAGGTTTCTGTTAACTCAAATTTATTTTCTATGACTGTTTCCGTTTATATTCAAAGAGAATATAAACGAAAGGATCACATACAAATGTCTCTTATCCTTAAATATCTGCTTTTTTGATCGGAAGTTATTTGCAAATCTCTGTTTATATTCAAAAAGATTATAAACGAAAAATACGAAACTAACGAAATCACCGAATCGAACAACAGCGAAGCAAACGCGACTCTGTCGGCAAGAACTCAAGTAGAAATTAATTTGTCACAATTATTTATTTTTATTATTATTATTGTTACAATTATTATGATTATTATTTTTCTTGTTATTGTTATTGTTAGCATGATTATTATTGTTATTAATTATTGTTATCGACAAATCAAGTGATGTGCACGCACATAAAACAACCATGCGAAAAATCTTCGGACCGTGACGATGAAAGGACATTAAAAGCGCCCTACTATGAAATATGAAAGTGAGCACGGCAGTTTACATCAAAACCTCCCCGACCAAAAATTATTTCTCACCAGCCTCGTAAGGGCTGTAGATATTTGTAATCAATAGTCAGATCTTCACTTTATCGATTTCTATTGTAATCAGTTTACAAGTAAACATTGTTACTTTGACATGCCTTTCCAATACAGAAAGATGGTCTTTTTTTCTTTTACTCCTGTCATGATCTTTGAACTTTCAACCCTTGAGTCATCAGGAAGAGATTTCGCCAGTTGTTCGAACAAATAGAAATATTTTTATTCTGCTTTTTATTATTCTTGATGGTTTTGTTTTTTTAAATTCCATAGAGGAAACTTGAGTTTGAAATTTAAAATTTTAGTTTTCAAAAGATTTTTTCACTAAATTTTGTTTTAGAATTTAATTTCTACAAAAAAACATTAACAGTCTTTGTCGGGCACGAGTTTTATGGAGCTTCTTTACCGGGAGATTTACGGATTTACCATTTATTTTGCTTGGAAATAACGCATATAGAAAAAAAATAAAAAATAGAAAGAAAAAGAAAGAGAGAATGAGGCAAAGAGGAAAAGAAAAAGAGAAAAAGAGAAAAAAAAGACAAGAAAAGATAAGAAAAGTAATAAGAGAATGCTTAACGAATGTTCAGTGGTGAAGCCTCTCCATCAAAGTTTTCTCATTTTTTCTGGGAAAAACAAAAAAAAACAACAAAGTCATAAAAAACGAGTTTTTGTTTTATTTTTTTATTTCCGACAAAAATGTTTCAATAAAGCATTTATAGATGGAAAGATCGAAAATGAAAGTTACTTACAGCTGAATCCGGCTGTATGAATTAAATTAAGGATATATTATGCTTAAAAAATGGTTCAATCCAACCATCATAACATTGTACCTTAGTTATATAAATTTGTTTTTGGTAGAAGGGTTACAAGATACAAGTTACAAAAAGAGGAAAACAAATTAATGTTTTAGAATAAACAGCCATTAAATTTCTTAACATAGTTATTGGAACACAAGGAAATAATTATTTAATAAATAAATAAATAAATATAATAACTTATTAACATATCAAATAATATTTTAATTCACTTACAATTCCTATGGTTGAAACTCATTTCAGATCGTCTTTGACCCTTACAAAATGACGGAATCTTCGGCGATGTTTTAACTGGCTGACAAAATCGATAATTGGGCTTTTGTGATTAGCTGATATAATTGATCATGTAAAATCTGTTTTCTTCCCATAGCAACTTTTCTTTCATATACCCTTCCCTTGACAACTGCTCTTATCCTTGCCCCATGTCTAAGTACATCTAAGTACATATCATTTGACTTCTTTTTTTTCCCTAAATAACGTGGTTCAAATGTTTATCATTTCTAAAACTTTATTTTGTAATAACTATTTATAGCTTGGTATATTCTTACAAATGTAGTCTAATGTTATTTTTTCTCTGCAGCCTATTATCGGATGGAGAGTGTTTCGTTGAGCACGTCAACATTGATGTTTATCAGTTCTATTTCTATAATAGATATTTTTATCACACTCTATTTGTTTTAAATAATTTTAGTTAAATATTTTTAATAATGTTAATTAAATGTTTTTATTAATTTTAGTTAATTATTTCTAATAAATTTTTAAATAATTTTAGTTAAAAATTTTTAATAATTTTAGTTAAAAATTTTTACTAATTTTAGTTAAAAATTTTTACTAATTTTAGTTAAAAATTTTTACTAATTTTAGTTAAAAATTTTTACTAATTTTAGTTAATGATTTTATGTCAAATTTGAATTTTGACATTCTTGACAGATTAGTGGTGCTGGAAGGTGGAGACCCCACCATCACCGCAATCATCCCTATCAACTCCACCAACCACATCATTCCTATCATCCCCATCATTCCCATCATTGTACGCAAGTTGAATGTTATTACGTTCAGAAATAAGTAGGCCATTTTAATTACAAGCTAGGCTTTCATTGAGAAATTTAGTTGTTTCTATTTTTATATCTCGTCAGTTTAGTTGAATGTTCTAATTCCTCATCCACATTTCTCTTCTGCAGATGGAATGGACGTGCGTGACTCGAAAGCAAACAAATATATGCCACACACGCACATACACATACGTACACGCATACCTATTTTCGCCTACACATGCACATTCATGGGCAACTTCGGTGCAAATATGCAAGCACCGGAATTCTTCTAATACTACTTGATATATATATATATATATAATTCTATTACAGTTCTATTTCAGGAAGGCCGATAAAGAAAAGAGGTAGTTCAGTTCTTCATTTCAATGTTTGAAAGTCCACGCGTCCAAGTCAAATGCGCGTACGAATGCATACCACGAGTTGTAGTTCTTGCCCAAGAGAAGTCATATTACACGCCCTTATGAAACACTTATTTATCGGCATGCACCTTATTTTTTTTATGAAGGACCACAGTATACGAGCAAAAGTGTAAGTTATTGTCTTTTGTTATATTGAGACTACAATTATCGTCTTGAAACAAAACACAAGCGGTGCGCCAAAAACCATAAAAATAAGCAGTAACCCGCAAGCTACAGAGCATATATATATATATATATATATATATATATATATATATATATATATATATATATATATATATATATATATATATATATATATATATATATA
>OZ022240.1:33337877-33357877 GCA_963978895.1 Erpobdella octoculata
TAGAACTTCTAAGCCTGTAAGAATGGGCCGGGCCTAATTCAGACGGGCTGTGCCGGGCCAGGAGTTTGGGTTTTTAAAACGGGCTGGGCTAAGTTGTCGACGGGCCGAGCCGAGACCTAAAAAATTGATCTCTACTATGGATGCACGGTTCAAACTCTCTAATTTCATGCGAGCGAAGCCGCTACGGGCACTGCTAGTACATACATATATATAAACACACACATATATATATATATATATGTGCGAAATTAATTAAAATTAACTAAATTAATTGACTTATTGTAAAACTAATAATTGAATATTGCATTGTCTTCTATTTTGAGCATGTATGCAAAATTTGAAAAAAATCTATCATCAGGAAGTGACTCAAAAATTGATTGCAAGATTTGAAACAGACAGAGAAACAGAGACGACGAGTTAATAAAAGCATTGGTAAAAAAGCAATGGGTCAGAAAGTTTGCATTTCTACAAAAACACCTGCAGGTGGTGCCCATGGTTGGAAACGTGGTTTTTTAATTTAAAAATAGCGGGGTGCCCAGCGTTGCTCGGGGTTTTAGAGGTTTATCTAATGTTTGTCTCTCTCGCTCCCGTTTCTTTTCCCGCTTGCTCTCCCGTTCCCTGTCGCTTTCCCGCTCCCGGTCGCTTTCCCTTTCCCGCTTGCTCTCCAGTTCCCGGTCGCTTTCTTGCTACCGCTCGTTCTCCCGCTCCCGGTAGCTTTCTTGATTCCGGATGCTTTCCCGCTTTCGCTTGCTTTCCCGTCTCCGGTCGCTTTCTCTTTCCCACTCGCACTTTCATTCTCAGTTGTTTTTCCGTTCCCGCTTTTTTTCCCGCTCCCGTTTCCGCTCATTTCACAATTCCTGTTTCCGCTTGCTCTCCCTCTCCCACTCTGCTCATTTTGTGACCGATTTCAATTTTTTTCACAGAAAGATTTTCCCATTGACTTTCAAAGTTGTGTAAAAAATCTCGGTCCGGGCCGGAAAAAAAACACATTTTTCAAATATTATTTTGATAGATTGTTTAACAAGCTAAAGATAATTTAACCCATAAATAAAATGTTTTTTTATTAAGAAACTCGTAAGTTTATTTTGTATTTACTTTTTTTCAAGTTTATTCATAAAAAAATCACAATTTTCACAAAAAGAAATAAAGGGCAACAGAAAAAGAACAAATGTTCCTGCAAATGTTTACTTGAATACAGTTATTGAAATAAGACTAATTATTCAAAAAAAAAATTTTAATTCTTCAGAATCTTTAATTTCGTACAATAATTGTTGTCCTCCGTTCAGATTATTTAATTCAAAAATGAAATCACGTGTGATTCGGGGACAAAATTTTGCAAGAAATTTTAAGATTTCCATGGCTTGAGGAATAATTTTACCTTTGAATAAATAATATTTTTTCAACGCGATTACAAAATGTGAAAGGTAGGTAAGGTTCTTAGATAGAAGACGATGAGTATTATCATCGTAGTAAAGACGAAAAACTTGTTCCTGATTAAGTAGAGTAGAAATCCACACGTTGTCTTGTAGCAGCTCTTTCCATATTTTGTCAGGCAGAACATTGCAAGAAATCTGTTGGAAGCTGTCAAAATTAAAAGTTGTCTGAACAACTTTATACGTTATAACAGAAAGAAAGTTTTGATAATGTTTTTTTGGTAATCCAATTTCAACTAAGGCAAAAAAAATTTCAATAATTTCAGTACCAAGTGTGTTTTTTCTAAGATAAAAATCTCTGCGCAAAACATTCATAATAACAGAAAAATTACTTTTTATGATCAAATGATATTGCTTTTGCCTCAGGAATAATCTTAAGTTTATAAAAACTTCAAAATAAAAAATAAAATTATAGATACCGTAAATCATTGATGTTATTGTCTTTTCAATATTATTACTAAAATCGTCTAATTTTAAATCGCGAAAAAATTGGCAATTATGTTCTTTAACACTATTTAAGAATTTCCTGGGATACAAATCTTTAGCACCAGCGTTTGGGCAATTAATCCCTGCATATATAAGCTGTCTTGAATGTGTGCATTGAAGCGATTCTTTGTAAACAAATCTGAATAAGTCCAAGTCCAAATGTGATAAAGAGGGCAAAGTGTCCACCAGCTTGAACAATGATTCCTTAAATGAAAAAGAATAAGATAACCAAGAATCAAAAAGTAACTTTAGCGTTGTCAACTTTGATAGGCCATGTATTGCCTTACAAAGTTTTTCAAAACATTCTAAATCTTTACTACAATATTCAAACGTTAGACTTGTTAGGTTTTTAAAAGCTTTTATACTATTCAGCAAGTCGATTGTGAGTTTGAAATAAGAAACTCTAAGAACTATTAAATTTTCATCTGGAAAGTTAATTTTTAGTAGACTAAATATGTTTTTATCTGAATGATTTATGCTATATAAACAGCGTAAAGAGAGTCGTTTTAAATTTGGACATGACCAAACAGAAGAATTCGGTGTGTTAAAAATTTCAAGTTGACAGCAGAAAACATCTAATTCTAAAAACTCTAGATTAGTTGATAAATATTGAGAATTCCATATGGTTTCATACATCTCCAGCCATATCTGAGGAAGAGGCTTGGGATTTTCCTTTTCACAAAATGTTTCCGTGTAGGTGATGGAAATCACGTTTAAGTATTTTTTCCTTAGTAAATTTTTAAACGGTTTCAAATATTTTTCAACGTTAAAATTCTGCAATATTAATTCATTGGAACTACAAATTTTAGATTCGAGTAAACAAGGTATCAAATACTCGTATGAAATTTCTAGTCCCAGTTTTTGGCTTCTTGAAAAAATTGAGTCAAATACCATTGACGATACATTGCAGACGTCTTTTACTCTATAGCTAAGTATATCTTTTTCTGAACCAGAAAGTTCCAGAAGAATATCTTTGAAATGAAATAGGATAAAATCTGTGCAAGAAAGTTTTAGCGATGTTGGTAGATTGTTTTCAGCGCACATTTTTAGATAACTATAAATGTTTAAATTTATTTGCTGCACTGCTTACGTAGGAAAATGTTCAGATTTTTTAAATTAAAAATTAACAAACACACACACACACACATATATATATATATATATATATATATATATATATATATATATATATATATATATATATATATATATATATATATATATATATATATATGTATATATGTATATATATATATATATATATATATATATATATATATAAATATATACATATTAACTATTGTAATTTTATATGGTGTATCAACTACAGAAGTCGAATAACGAAAATAATGTTTCTACAAAAACGTATTATTAAAGCAATTTTTCACCTGCCCAGGAGTCATTCAACCATAACCACTCGGATAAACAACCATTTGTTAACAGTTGATCAAGTCTGTCTATATCGATCAGCAATTTACATGTATAAGTATGCACATGATCTTTCACCTCAATATTCAACGAGTCACCTTTATAAAGCAGAAGAAGTTCACAACCATTTTGTGCGTTCTAAACACTGTTTCCGTTCAGGATTGATCCGCTCGACACTTGGAATGCACTCGATAAATTTTGTTGGTCCTAAGATCTGGAATTCTCTGCCGCATGACATCAACAAAAGTTCTCTCAGCTCATTCAAGGCTTCTCTGAAAAACTACCTGCTGCACAAGACTTTGAAAGACTTTATACTACCAATTCAGTAAAGAAATTTGCTCTTTTGTAAATTTTTACTTTTTTACAATTTTATGTACAGGGTTACAGTCTCGCATGAACATTTGTTCTTTTTCTGTTGCCCCTTATTTGTTTTTTGTCAAAATTGTGATCTTTTTTATAAATAAATTTGTGAAATATATATATATACTAGAGATAGCCCGTCAAAAATGACGGAAGTTTTAAAATACGGCGCCCGTTATTATAAAAATAGTCAACAAAATCAAAATGGCATTTGATAACCATAAAAATTTTTTTTTATATATAAGCAAATCAAAAATTGTTGCGCCCATGGAAGCGAAAGAAACTGCGCTGTTGTATGATCGAATATGTTGTCGAAAATTTTGTCTATCTGGATTGGCCGTGTCTGACATAAGGCTTTTAAGAAAATCGGGATATTCAAGTGTATTACCGTGAATGTCAATTGGTTTTGGCAACATTACTTTGCCTTTTCGACAACCTGAAGTGAATAGTCCATCTGATGGTTGCTCTGCAGCAAAATTTCTTGATCGACATCAAATTCACCACAATCATGTTGATCGAATTGAGTTTCGTTGAAGTTAATTGCTTCGTTGCGAACTGCCTCACCTGCACGATCTCGTGCAAAACGTTGGGAGATCGCATTAGCAGCTCGATGTAGCTGCAATTCATTGATAAACATTTGCAAAACTCGATGGCGTTGCGAGGCAGCTTTGGAAGTGTGAAGAGCTTCTAGATGTTGAGGAGTAAGTCGATAGACATAACGTTGTTGTGATGCGGCATGAGAAGTATGAAAAATTTTGAATTCCTCAAGAGACATTTGTGCAGTGCGTTGTTGATGAGCTTCTGCATCTAAAACTCGAATTTTTGCTTTTGATTGTGGAGTTTGTCTTGCGCGACATCTCTGTTGCCTTTCTTTAGATAGACGCCGTTTTCTCGACTCAGGATCTTCGTCGTCATTCATATTAAGAGACATTTTGTTTAAAAAAATATACTTTATTTTTCAATTATTAAAATGTGAACTTAATTAAAAGGAAAAACAAAACTAATAAATATATATCTATATATATAAAAGAACATGTCCTGACTGACTGACTGACTGACTGATAATCAACGCCGAGCTCAAACGCCTCATCCTAGGAACGTGAAATTTGGAACTTATATTACTTTTATAGCGTAAACATCCGCTAAGAAAGGATTTTTGAAAATTTTGCTCCTGAGGGGAAAAAACTGGAAAACAAACTTTTTTCTAAAACAATGTATATCTCGAAAACCAAAAATGAGGAGATTTTGAAATTTGGTATATAGATTTTTTTTGAAAAATAAAAAGATACGTGTTTCACCATTTTTTGAAAATTCGGTTTCCCGGACCTCAAATGTGGGTTGGAAAATTGGGTTATTTGGTTTTTAAAGTAGCTGCTACTCAAAAACTGTTAATGCTACAGGAGTAAAAATTAGTATTTAGTTTCTACTCCAAAAATAATAAAATACGTGTTTAAGCATTTTTTGAAAATTTGGTTTCCAGGACTTCAAATGTGGGGTGGAAAATAGGGCTAATTGCCTTTTATAGTAACTGCTACTCGAAAACAGTAAATACCACAGATGTAAAAATTATTATTTAGTTTCTTTTCTAAAAATAAAGATATACGTGTTTCACCATTTTTTGCAAATTTGGTTTCCCGGACCTCAAATGTGGGTTGAAAAATTGGGTTATTTGGTTTTTAAAGTAGCTTCTACTCAAAAACTGTTAATGCTACAAAAGTAAAAATTAGTATTTAGTTTCTACTCTAAAAATAATGATATACGTGTTTCACAATTTTTTGAAAATTTGGTTTCCAGGACTTCAAATGTGGGGTGGAAAATAGGGTTATTTGGTTTTTAAAGTAACTGCTACTCAACAACTGTAATTGCCACAGATGTAAAAATTAATACGTAGTATCTACTCAAAAAAAAAGATATACGTGTTTCATCATTTTTTGGGTTATTTGGTTTTTAAAGTAGCTGCTACTCAAAAACTGTAAATGCTACAAAAGTAAAATTAGTATTTAGTTTCTACTCTAAAAATAATGATATACGTGTTTCACCATTTTTTGAAAATTTGGTTTCCAGGAAGTGGAAAAAGGGTTATTTGATTTTAAAATAACTGCTACTCAAAAACTGTAAGTGCTACAGATGTGAAAATTAGTATTTTGAGGTTTTGCGCTGGTTAAAAAATGAGTTAAGTTTATCACCGGACGGACGGGCCAAGCCGTTATTTTAAGGTCTTCATACGGCCCTGCCCAAACCTTAAATCAAGGTGGGACGGCCCGAGATTTTTAACCAAGTATATAGACATTTTAGTTAGTGATTTTAGGGTGTTCAGACGGCCGGGCTAAACCTGAAGTCAAGGTGGGACGGGCCGAAGTTTTTCATCAAGTATATAGAACTTCTAGGCCTGTAAAAACGGGCCGGGCCCATATTAGACGGGCCATGCCGGGCCAGGAATTTAGGTTTTTGAAACGAACTGGGCCAAGTTGTGGACGGGCCGAGCCGAGACCTAAAAAATTGATCCGTGCAGTACTCTACTATGTATGCACGGTTCAAATTCTCTAATTTCATGCGAGCGAAGCCGCTACGGGCACTGCTAGTCTATATATATAAAAGAACATGTCCTGACTGACTGACTGACAGATGACTGACTGATAATTAACGCCGAGCTCAAACGCCTCATCCTAGGAACGTGAAATTTGGAACTTATATGACTTTTATAGCGTAAACATCCGCTAAGAAAGGATTTTTGAAAATTTTGCTCCTGAGGGGAAAAAACTGGAAAACAAACTTTTTTCTAAAACAATGTATATCTCGAAAACCAAAAATGAGGAGATTTTGAAATTTGGTATATAGATTCTTTTTGAAAAATAAAAAGATACGTGTTTCACCATTTTTTGAAAATTCGGTTTCCCGGACCTCAAATGTGGGTTGGAAAATTGGGTTAATTGGTTTTTAAAGTAGCTTCTACTCAAAAACTGTTACTGCTACAGGAGAAAAAATTAGTAATTAGTTTCTACTCCAAAAATAATAAAACACGTGTTTTAGCATTTTTTGAAAATTTGGTTTCCAGGAATTCAAATGTGGGGTGGAAAATAGGGCTAATTGTCTTTTATAGTAACTGCTACTCAAAAACAGTAAATACCACAGATGTAAAAATTATTATTTAGTTTCTTTTCTAAAAATAAAGATATACGTGCTTCACCATTTTTTACAAATTTGGTTTCCCGGACCTCAAATGTGGGTTGGAAAATTGGGTTATTTGGTTTTTAAAGTAGCTTCTACTCAAAAACTGTTAATGTTACAAAAGTAAAAATTAGTATTTAGTTTCTACTCTAAAAATAATGATATACGGGTTTCACAATTTATTGAAAATTTGGTTTCCAGGACTTCAAATGTGGGGTGGAAAATAGGGTTATTTGGTTTTTAAAGTAACTGCTACTCAACAACTGTAATTGCCACAGATGTAAAAATTAATACTTAGTATCTACTCAAAAAAAAAAGATATACGTGTTTCATCATTTTTTGGGTTATTTGGTTTTTAAAGTAGCTGCTACTCAAAAACTGTTAAGGCTACAGAAGTAAAAATTAGTATTTAGTTTCTACTCCAAAAATAATGAAATACGTGTTTTAGCAATTTTTGAAAATTTGGTTTCTAGGACCTCAAATGTGGGGTGGAAATAAGGGTTATTTGATTTCAAAATAACTGCTACTCACAAACTGTAAGTGCTACAAATGTAAAAATTAGTATTTTGAAGTTTTGTGCCGGTTAAAAGTAGCTAAGTCCAGTTTATCATCGGCCGGGCCAAGCCGTTATTTTAGAGTCTTCACACGGGCTAGGCCAAACCTTAAATCCAAGTGGGACGGGCAAAGGCTTTTCACTAAGTATATAGATATTTTAGTGATTTTAGGGTCTTCAGTTTGGCCGGGCCAAACCTGAGGTCAAGGTGGGACGGGCCGAAGTTTTTCATCAAGTATATAGAACTTCTAGGCCTGTAAAAATGGAACGGGTCTAATTCAGACGGGCTGTGCCGGGCCAGGAGTTTGGGTTTTTAAAACGGGCTGGGCTAATTTGTCGACGGTCCGAGCCGAGACCTAAAAAAATGATCTCTACTATGGATGCACGGTTCAAACTCTCTAATTTCATGCGAGCGAAGCCGCTACGGGCACTGCTAGTATATATATATATATATATATATATATATATATATATATATATATATATATATATATATATATATATATATATATATATATATCCATCTACCAACCATATTGAAGCGTTGGACGCGGTCGAACAGTGCTCCACTGGTTTGTCAGCCATGAGCCAACCTCCTCGAGGCCTCGAGACTGCTGACCTGCGTGATGGTGATGGGACCGGTGCGATGTGTCCGCATTTGATCGATAACTGCAATATTACTATACGTAGACGTTGATCATTTTCAACTTTTAATTAAACTCTCAATTTTATCGATATCCTATTATCTTTGAATTGTAGCTTTAAATTCTTATTTTATTATTTTACCTCTTTGCTTTTATTAGTAATTTTCTTTTAATAGTTATATTTTACTACTTAATTTGGTTGTATATTTTAGCACATGTAATTTTTATTTTTTCTTATTACCAATGCTTTTATTAACTCGTCGTCTCTGTTTCTCTGCCTGTCTGTTTCTCTGTCTGTCTGTTTCTCTGTCTGTCTGTTTCTCTGTCTGTTTCAAATCTTGCAATCAATTTTTGAGTCACTTCCTGATGATAGATTTTTTTCAAATTTTGCATACATGCTCAAAATAGAAGACAGAGCAATATTCAATTATTAGTTTTACAATAAGTCAATTAATTTAGTTAATTTTCTTGAGGGTTTTATTGAGGGGTTTCTTGAGGGTTTTCTTGAGGGTTTTCTTGAGGGTTTTCTTGACCACAAAACGCTAACCGACTGGCAGACTATTTTACCAAGTTAACACGAACCTCACTCACTGACCGCGATTCTCAAGCGTGTACGAAATTTTCATGAAAATAGTTGAGATATTTAAATTCGATGCTTTTTGATGATATTTTTATTATTATTACCAATGCTTTTATTAACTCGTCGTCTCTGTTTCTCTGTCTGTCTGTTTGTTTCTCTGTCTGTTTCAAATCTTGCAATCAATTTTTGAGTCACTTCCTGATGGTAGATTTTTTTCAAATTTTGCATACATGCTCAAAATAGAAGACAATGCAATATTCAATTATTAGTTTTACAATAAGTCAATTAATTTAGTTAATTTTAATTAATTTCGATATTTCGATATAATTAAGATATTTCGACTTTAATATAAAATAAAAGAGTAATATAAGAAAAATTTGATTGCAAAATTTGTGTTTTAATTACATATAAGAGCATTGGTTTTAAAAATTCGTTTTTAATTTACTTGTTTTTTGTTTATTTTTTGTTTATTTATTTACTCCGAGGCAAAAAATTTGGTTGTTTCTTAGCGGTTTTCATATTTTGCTTTTACTCTTCTTTGTACTTTGACCTCGATTGATGTGTAAACATATCTGATTCGTCTCGCCACACCAGTTAATAAATTTTCGTTGTAGCTGTAAATTAGTTTTATGAGTTCTGATGATGGCTAATAAATCCGAAACCTGTAGGTCAGCTCATGACCAAAACATTAATAAAAATATATACCAGTTAGTTCAAAAGTGTCTTGGTATTTCTGATTTTCGAAAAGTTTCACGTTTGATAGAAAAAGTTTGTAATCAGAAATGGGCCATAGTCTTTAATAAAGCGTGTTAATTAGGAACATCTTGTTCCTAATTATTTGAAATATATATATATATATATATATAAATATAAATATATATATGTATATATATATATATATCTGTATATATATATATATATACATATATATATATATATATATATATATATATATATATATATATATATATATGTATGTATGTATATATATATATATGTACGTATATATATGTATATATATATGTATAAATATATATATATATATATATACGTATATATACATATATATATATATACATATATATATATATATATATATATATATATACATATATATACATATATATATATATATATATATATATACATATATATATACATATATTAATATAATAGTAGACCACGTCACTGGCTGATTCTGTCACGCTTACGTAATTAGTCGTATAGTAGTTATTAAATACAATTTTTTTTATCATTGATATATATATATATATATATATATTGTGTTTTTTGCGTAACTCGGCAGTAGATTTCCTTTCGTGCATGCTCCGTTAAAAATAACTGCCCATTTTTTGTTTATAATTTTTTAACATAAGATTCTAATTTACGGACAACAACTTTGTTTTTTAAGTAAAACTCTTTATTAATTTTCGTAGGGGGCTATATGTATATATATATATATATATAGGGGGCTATATGTATATATATATATATATATAGGGGGCTATATGTATATATATATATATACACACAGATATATATATATACATATCTATATATATAAAAGAACATGTCCTGACTGACTGACTGACTGACTGACTGACTGACTGACTGACTGACTGACTGACTGACTGACTGACTGACTGACTGACTGACTGACTGACTGACTGACTGACTGACTGACTGATAATCAACGCCGAGCTCAAACGCCTCATCCTAGGAACGTGAAATTTGGAACTTATTTTACTTTTATAGCGTAAACATCCGCTAAGAAAGGATTTTTTAAAATTTTGCTCCTGAGGGGAAAAAACTGGAAAACAAACTTTTTTCTAAAACAATGTATATCTCGAAAACTAAAAATGAGGAGATTTTGAAATTTGGTATATTGATTCTTTTTGAAAAATAAAAAGATACGTGTTTCACCATTTTTTGAAAATTCGGTTTCCCGGACCTCAAATGTGGGTTGGAAAATTGGGTTATTTGGTTTTTAAAGTGGCTTCTACTCAAAAACTGTTAATGCTACAGGAGTAAAAATTAGTATTTAGTTTCTACTCCAAAAATAATAAAATACGTGTTTTAGCATTTTTTGAAAATTTGGTTTCCAGGACTTCAAATGTGGGGTGGAAATATAGGGCTAATTGTATTTTATAGTAACTGCTACTCAAAAACAGTAAATACCACAGATGTAAAAATTATTATTTAGTTTCTTTCTAAAAATAAATATATAAGTGTTTCACCATTTTTTACAAATTTGGTTTCCAGGACCTTAAATGTGGGGTTGACAATAGGATTACTTGGTTTATAAAGTGGCTGCTACTCAAAAACTGTGAATGCTACTAAAGTAAAAATTAGTATTTAGTTTCTACTCTAAAGATAATGATATATGTGTTTCACCATTTTTTGAAAATTTGGTTTCCAGGACTTCAAATGTGGGGTGGAAAATACGGTTATTTGGTTTTTAAAGTAACTGCTACTCAACAACTGTAATTGCTAGATGTAAAAATTAATACTTTGTATCTACTCAAAAAAAAAGATATACGTGTTTCACCATTTTTTAAAACTTTGGTTTTCATGACTTCAAATGTGGGGTCAAAATAAGGTTTATTTGATTTTAAAATAACTGCTACTCAGCAACTGCAAGCATTACAGACGTAAAACGTAGTATTTTGAGGTTTTGTGCCGGTTAAAAGTAGCTGAGTACAGTTTATCACCGGTCGGGCCAAGCCGTTATTTTAGGGTCTTTTTACGGGCCAGGATAAACCTTAAATCAAGGTGGTACGGGCCGAGGTTTTTCACTAAGCATATAGACATTTAGTGATTTTAGGGTCTTCAGACGGGCCGGGCGAAACCTGAAGTCAAGGTGGGACGGGCCGAAGTTTTTCATCAAGTATATAGAATTTCTAGGCCTGTAAAAACGGGCCGGGCCCAAATTAGACGGGCCGTGCCGGGCCAGGAATTTTGGTTTTGAAACGGGCTGGGCCAAGTTGTCGACGGGCCGAGCCAACACCTATGGATGCACGGTTCAAATTCTCTAATTTCATGCGAGCGAAGCCGCTACGGGCACTGCTAGTATATATATATATATACATATATATATATATACTTATACTTCTACATATACATATACATATAACATCAAATGATCAGCCTGAGCTTCGATACAATGAAATAAGTAATTTCATCGAATGCCGGTACGTGAGTGCGCCTGAAGCGATTTGGCGTTTGCGAGAATACAAAATGCACGATAGATCGCATTCTGTGATGCGATTGCCTGTTCACTTACCAAATCAGCAGCAAATTGTTTTTAAAGAAGGTCGGGAAGAAGAAGCTCTGCTTGCTGCACGAATTGGAAAAACGACACTTGAATCATGGTTCGAGCTCAATACAAATAATCCAGCGGCACAAGTTCATTTATACACAGATATTCCTTATCATTTCGTGTACGTACGTGGTCAATGGCAAGAGCGAAAAAGAGGAGGCGAAAAAACGATTGCGAGAATGTACACAGTGAGCGTGAAGGATGAAGAGCGTTTTTACTTGAGATTACTGCTGTTACATGTTCCTGGAGCAACAACTTTTGAGTTTCTGCGTACGTTTGATGGTAATTTGAACTAATTTGTGCGAAACGTTCAAAGCTGCAGCTATGGCACGAGGCCTTCTCGAATCAGATGAAGAGTGTGATAGATGTTTAACTGATGCGGGAACATATTTAATGCCTATTTGAACCAAATCCACAGCAAGGACCACTTCTCAATGATGGCCGTCAATTCACAAGAAATGTCGTGTATACTGAAATTCTTTAATAATAATAATAACTAATTATTGCACACTTTAATTTTCACATCCTTTGAATTTATATGAAATACGTTAGTAAATTAAAAATTTAAACCCAATCAAAAATTCAATTAAATTTGCTTATATATAAATTTTTTTTATGGTTATCAAATGTCATTTTGTTTTTGTTGAATATTTTTATAATAACGGGCCCCGTATTTTAAAACTTCCGTCATTTTTGACGGGTTATCTCTAGTATATATATATAAACATATATATACATACATATATATACATACATATATATATATATATATATATATATATATATACAGATATATATATACATATATATATATATATATATATATACATATATATATATATATTTATTATATATATATATATTAGTTTTGTGACAAAATCAGCCAGTGACGTGGTCTACTATTATATTAATATATTAGCCTATGTCTGTGTAAGACGTTTTTGTGTGACGATCTGCTATCTATGACAAATTAATTTATACATAATAAATAATTATATAATTATATAAATAAATTTTCTTATATATTTTCATATCTATATATATATAAATAAATGTTTGTATGTATGTATGTATGTATGTATGTATGTATGTATGTATATGTGTGTATATATGTATGTTATTTATGCATTGCTACACCATTCATCCGATCATAATGAAATTTTCACACAACCTTGAGACTCAAGGGGAATCAAATAAAGAGAAAAAAATTTGAAATTCATCACAAAATGAGCGGAGCGGAGCGGGTGAGCGAGCGGGAACTATATATATATATATATATATATATATATATATATATATATATATATATATATATATATATATATATATATATATATATATATATATATATATATATATATATATATATATATATATATATATATATATATACTAGAGGAGATACCCGGCGTTGCCCGGGTTTTTTAGAGGTTTTTCTAATGTTTGTCTCTTTCTCTCCCGTTTCCTTTCCTATCTGCTTTCCCACTCCTGTTCGCTTTCCCAGCAGGAGTAACACGGCCCAACAAAACGCTATCACCAGATTCATGCCAAGTCTCTGCAGCAACAAAAATGTCAATAGACTGAGACGCAATCAGATCACAGATTCGAGACGATTTCTCCTTGATCGAACAAACATTATGAAAAGCAACAGACAGGCCAGCAAAAACTTCTTTATTAAAAACTTTTCTTGAATTTTTGCAATTGATTACCCCGGATGCAGTACCGAAAGAGCGAATCCTTAACTAAGTTTTTATTTAATTTGTTTCTTTCAAGTCTAAGCTGATAATCCAGTTGTCTTTCCGCTTTTGTTAAATCCGGACTGATATAGACGGATTTATGTTCACTGTTTCGCAGACTTTTGGCAGCCATGAGAATCGGATTCCTAAGACTAACATCAGATAATTCTACCAAAATTGGACCTGGTTTGCTTGTGTCTTTAGATCTTAGTCGTTTCTAAAGTACAGGTTTTACCTCAGACTTACCGATTACATTCAAGATTTGTTTAACGGATTCTTCATCCTCAGTTTTTTTATTAGCCTGGACTGAGTTTGGTGACTCAGGGATACCGTAAACAATTATATTCTTTTTTCTTCTTTCACGATCCTTCAGTTCATTTATTGAAGCATTAACAACAACCAACTGAGCAGCTGGCTGTTTTGTTTTTTGAGTGTGCCGGCTTTCACCACTTGAACCCAGTCATTCACAATCGATGGGGATTTTTTCTCGGTCTGTGCGACCGCCAAATCTGTTTTCAACTTGCAGATTTTGTCAAGATTGATTTTGTTACCAATGCTTTTATTAACTCGTTGGCTCTGTTTCTCTGTCTGTTTCTATGTCTGTTTCAAATCTTGCAATCAATTTTTGAGTCACTTCCTGATGGTAGATTTTTTTCAAATTTTGCATACATGCTCAAGATAGAAGACAATGCAATATTCAATTATTAGTTTTACAATAAGTCAATTAATTTAGTTAATTTTCTTGAGGATTTTATCGAGGGGTTTCTTGAGGGTTTTCTTGAGGGTTTTCTTGAGGGTTTTCTTGAGGGTTTTCTTGAGGGTTTTCTTGAGGGTTTTCTTGAGGGTTTTCTTGAGGGTTTTCTTGACCACAAAACGCTAACCGACTGGCAGACTATTTTACCAAGTTAACACGAACCACACTCACTGACCGCGATTCTCAAGCGTGTACGAAATTTTCATGAAAATAGTTGAGATATTTAAATTTTATGCTTTTTGATGATATTTTTATTATTATTACCAATGTTTTTATTAACTCGTCGTCTCTGTTTCTCTGTCTGTTTCAAATCTTGCAATCAATTTTTGAGTCACTTCCTGATGATAGATTTTTTCAAATTTTGCATACATGCTTAAAATAGAAGACAATGCAATATTCAATTATTAGTTTTACAATAAGTCAATTAATTTAGATAATTTTAATTAATTTCGATATTTCGATATAATTAAGATATTTCGACTTTAACATAAAATAAAAGAGTAATATAAGAAAAAATTGATTGCAAAATTTGTGTTTTAATTACATATAAGAGCATTGGTTTTAAAAATTCGTTTTTAATTTACTTGTTTTTACTTTCAAGAAGCGCTAATCGCTCCGAAAGTGATGAGACAAACGCCGAGATTTTGCCGCACCATTCATGCAGCATTTTCGAAGCTACTGAATGATTGCCTTGTCCAAAACACGGCCAATGTTTTACAAGTAGAAAATCAGTATTCATTTTGTTTATAGCAATTAATTGAAATCCAATCAAATTAATTGTAAGCAATAATATAATTATTTCGTAATAATATTATCAACAATCGCCTAGGCAATAAATAATCTTTTAATTAATGTCTTGCGTAATATGATTAGTAAAGATTAGTGCTATTAGGCAATTAGCACGTGTTTTCTAAAAAAATCGAACAAACTAGCAAAATAGAAACTATGATCAAGAAAAAACAGCTGGTTCTTTTAAAGAAAACAATGATCAATTCAACTCAACTTTGTAAACCAATGAAGTCCTCCTAAAATTTAATCTTTCAGAAAATTTTCTAAGTCAAATTTACGGATCTGGCCAACCTCTACGAGTACAAACGATATGTATGTATGTATGTCCTTTATGCATTGCTACAACATTCACACAATCGTAATGAAATTTTCACACAACCTTGAGAGTCAAGGGGAATCGAATATAAAGAAAAAAATTGAAATCCGTCACAAAATGAGTAGAGTGGAGCGGGTGAGTGAGCGGGAACTATATACATATATATATACACATACATATAGATACATAAATGAGCAAAAACAGAAACGGGAAACCAACTGAGATCGAAAGATAGAGCGGGAAAGGGAAAGCGACCGAGAACGGGAAAGCAACCGGGAGCGGGAAAGCGACCGGGAGCTGGAAAACGACCGAGAGCGGGAAAGCTACCGGGAGCGGAACGGTTGGTTGCTAGGCGCCGGTCACGCGGCTGCCTCGTTAGTTTGTTTATTCATAAATACTGCCTAGTCACCGCTGTTCTCTCAATTTCTGACGTTTTTCGTATCTAGATTTAATACTAATATTTGAAAACACATTATTATTTCCGGCTGCTGGTTTTCGTCAGTTTTGGCGTCAAAACAAAAAAGGTCCGAGCGATAATGGGCCCTGTCATACTCTCTCGGGAGGAACTTCTTGGTTGCTTGTTTCGGAGCTCGGATGGTACCGGTCTCCTTCGACATGAGCTCGCTATCAACATCAGAAAACTCGGTCTTGCTCGAAGGAAATTTATTACCGGTCACTACATAGGATGCAGATCGGGTATCAAGCGTCGTCGTTTTCATTCTCTCTTTGTCAATGTCGCCGTCGAATCACCGGGTCTCAAAGCAATCTCTCCATCTACGTATCCCTCCAATCTCTTCCCAGCTGTCGTGTAGGCAACTGGAATGCTCGTTCTCTCGGAAACAAATCAGCATACCTACACAATCTATTGAACAGTGGACTCATCGATATCATGTGCGTCGTTGAAACGCATCACAAATCCGCCACCTCACCCTCTATCATTGCATCTACCCCTGAATTTTTCGGAGTTCTCGACCGCCCTCGTCGGGACGTCAGGTTCCACCATGCATCTGGGTGGAGGAATTTGTATCTTCTTCAAAAATACCTTAAAATGCACCTACAGAGATTTGGGAATTTTTCGGACGTTTGAAGTACTAGCCGCCTATATCACTTTTAAAAGAACTCATCTGCTGATCGTAACTATCTATAGACCTGGATCTCAGCCCTTATCAAGTGCTTTTTTCTCGGAATTTGAGGACCTCCTAACGGCTAATGCCACCTACTCATGCGATCTGCTCGTTTTAGGTGATCGAAATATTCAACTCGACCGTGACATCACCGGATCTCGAAATCTTCGCCAATTAATGAACCCACATGATCTCGTTCAGCACATCTCTAAACCCACTCATCTACTGGGACATACTCTGGACGTCGTCATTACTCGATCCTCGACACAGATTACGAATTTGAAAAGAGAACCCCCATCATTTTCTGATCACTCGTTCATTACCTCCTGGATTCCATATCGACTGCCCACCAATATTGCAGGAAAAATATCTCGCAGATCCTTCAAAAACTTCGACTTATCGGCCTTTGAGGCTGACTTGAGGGCCTCTGATCTGACAGTTGATCCGCTGTCGCACCCTGTATTGACAGTCGACCAGCTAACAGATCTAAACCAATCTACACTCTCTCATCTTCTCGATTCACACGCTCCTCTAAGACTGATCTCTCTACGGAGATCTCATGGTTGTCGCTGGTACGATGCTGACTGCGTCGAATCAAAAAGAATCACTCGTCGCCTTGAGCGCCGTTGCAGGCAATCGGGACTCACCTCTCACGAAATTGCGTGGCGTAGCCAATGTCGCTCTCATCGTCGCCTACTCCAAAAAAAAACGAGCCAGTTTCTTCCGCGGCAAAATTCGTGACGCGGCCCATGAGGGCCGTGCGACATGGCGCCTTCTAAATGGACTTCTCACTCCTACATCACTACTCTCAGGCCCGACTCCGTCTTCAAATATTCTACAGGACTATTTCACTACAAAAATTGAGAATATTCGACATGCAACATCCGGAGCTCCTCCTCCAAATTTTCGGCAACGGCCGGTGCCTGTTAAAACATTGGAGGGCTTTACACTGGTGACCCCGGAGCCAATCGAGGTCCTTCTTGGTCAAATGTCTTCCAGTAGCTGTGCGCTGGACCCCATACCTTCTTGGATCATTAAGAGGATCCCGAGTGCTTTTTCACTTATTCTGGCTCGTCTTGTCAATGCGTCCATCTCCTCATCACAACTTCCTACATCTCAAAAAAAGGCAATAATTTTTCCAAAGCTTAAGAAGACGACACTTGATCCTGACGATCCAAAAAATTATCGACCAATCTCTAATCTCTCATTTGTTTCAAAACTTATTGAACGAGTCATATATGTTCAACTCCTTACACACATTGAAGTAAATGGTTTACTTCCTCCAATTCAATCTGGCTTTCGCCGCTTTCACTCAACAGAATCAGCGATCCTGAAAATCTATAACAATGCCCTCCATGCACTCGACCAAGACCAAGTGACCGCACTGCTTCTCCTCGATTTCAGTGCCGCTGTCAACCCTGTTGATCACGAGCTCTTACTCCAGCTACTGCGCATCACCTGCTCAATTTCATCTAATGCTCTCTTATGGATTGCATCCTTCCTCTCCGACAGCACCCAGGTCGTCCGAATGAGGGATGATGAGTCGATGGTCTCCAGAGTTCTTTCTGGCGTTCCGCATGTTTCCATTCTCGGAGCCCTACTCTTTGTTTTATATACTACTGAGATCTACCACATAGCAGTCTCCCATGGCATCTCACTCCAACTCTACGCCGACGACGCACAACTCTACACTCACTCTACTGTTCTACTGTTCATGATGTCCCCACTGCCTGTACTAGACTTGCCGCATGCGTTGTTGAAATTGGATCATGGAGCGTCTCCACGCGTCTTTCTTTGAATACTTCTAAGACGGAACTTATCTGGCTTCATCGGAAAAGATCCTCCACCTATTTCCTTGAAAACCGTTCCCTAACCCTGGATGTAAACACAACAAATCCTCCTGTATATATATATATATATATATATATATATATATATATATATATATATATATATATATATGTATATATATATGTATATATATATATATATATATATATATATGTATGTATATATATATATATATATATATGTATGTATATATATATATATATATGTATATATATATATATATATATATATATATATATATATATATATATATATATATATATATATATATATATATATATATATATCTATATATATAAAAGAACATGTCCTGACTGACTGACTGACTGACTGACTGACTGACTGACTGACTGACTGACTGACTGATAATCAACGCCGAGCTCAAACGCCTCATCCTAGGAACGTGAAATTTGGAACTTATATTACTTTTATAGCGTAAACATCCGCTAAGAAAGGATTTTAGAAAATTTTGCTTCTGAGGGGAAAAAACTGGAAAACAAACTTTTTTCTAAAACAATGTATATCTCGAAAACCAAAAATGAGGAAATTTTGAAATTTGGTATATGGATTTTTCTTAAAAAATAAAAAGATACGTGTTTCACCATTTTTTGAAAATTCGGTTTCCCGGACCTCAAATGTTGGTTGGAAAATTGGGTTATTTGGTTTTTAAAGTAGCTGCTACTCAAAAACTGTGAATGCTACAGGAGTAAAAATTAGTATTTTGTTTCTACTCCCAAAATAATGAAATAGGTGTTTTAGCATTTTCTGAAAATTTGGTTTCCAGGACTTCAAATGTGGGGTGGAAAATAGGGTTATTTGTTTTTCAAACTAACTGCTACTCAAAAACTGTAAATACCACAGATGTAAAAATTAGTATTTAGTTTCTATTCTAAAAATAAAGATATACGTGTTTTACCATTTTTTTAAAATTTGGTTTCCAGGACCTCTAATGTGGGATGGAAAATAATGTTATTTGGTTTTTAATGTAACTGCTACTCGAAAACTGTAGATGCTTCAGGAGTAAAAATTAGTATTTGGTTTCTACTCCAGAAATAATGATATACATGTTTTACCATTTTATTGAAAATTTGGTTTCCAGGACTTCAAATATGGGGTGGAAAATAGGATTACTTGGTTTTTAAAGTAACTGCTACTCAAAAACTGTAAATGCTACAAATGTAAAATTAGTATTTAGTTTCTACTCTAAAAATAATGATATACGTGTTTCACCATTTTTTGAAAATTTGGTTTCCAGGACCTCAAATGTGAAGTGGAAAAAGGGTTATTTGATTTTAAAATAACTGCTACTCAAAAACTGTAGGTGCTACAGATGTGAAAATTGGTATTTTGAGGTTTTGTGCCGGTCAAACGTAGATGAGTTCAGTTTATCACCGGACGGACGGGCCAAGCCGTTATTTTAGGGTTTTCATGAGGCCCTGCTTAAACCTTAAATCAAGGT
>OZ022240.1:33362877-33405377 GCA_963978895.1 Erpobdella octoculata
ACAGTGGGAATGCGGCTCAGTAGCAATTTTACCGATTATTTCCACGGCTAACCACCGGGGCAATAGCAGCGACCTTATAACTATTACACAGGCAGTAGGCGCCGGGGCCATAAGCATAAACGGTAAAAGTGCTACTGTACCGGCAGTTTTTCCAAAACATTTGATCTTTCGATTAATTAATAAAGATGTACATATTTTTTAAAAGGTTAGGGTTATGGGTAGAAATAAGGTTAGGGTTAGGATTTAATTTGGTCGCTGCTATTGCCCCGGCGGTTAGCCGTGGAAATAATCGGTAAAATTGCTACTGAGCCGGCAGTCGCGCCGTAAGTCTACCTAAAATTAAACCCTAACCCTAACCATAACCCTAACCCTAACCCTAACCCTAACCCTAACCCTAACCCTAACCCTAACCCTAACCCTAACCATAACCCTAACCATAACCCTAACCCTAACCCTACCCCTCCCCCTAACCCTTTAGAAAATATGTACATCTTTATCAATTGATCGAAGAATCAATTGTTTTGGCAAAACCGCCGGCTCAGTAGCAATTTTACCGCTTATTGCCCCGGCAAACGGCGCCTACTGCCTTGGTAATAGTTATAACGCTTAATTTTGGATAGACATACGGCCGGATTGCCGGCAGCTTAGCAATTTTACCGATTATTTCCACGGCAAACCACTGGGGCAATAGCACTAGCAGCGAGTTTCTTTCTGCTGTCAAATGACGATTTTTTGCTTCATGGTTTTCTTGCATTTTTGGTAACTGAAACGTTAGCAATAGACTACAAATAGAAAGAAAGCTTAAAGTAATAATTATTCAAAGGTGGGCGAACAGTGCACAGTGGTTTTAAACTTCTTGTTCCACTTCACGAGAGCTCTGTTTCTGCAGTAAGACTAAACTCGCCAGAGGCACAAATATTTGATCAGGCTTCGCTCATCATAATTAATGAAATCACTATGCTTACTAAACATGGATTACGCTGCATCGATAAAGTTCTTTGCGATATCATGCAAAATTCAAAGCCGCTCTGAGGTAAAGTCATGGTTATTGGAGGCAATTTTAGACAGACACTGCCAGTCGTCGCAAGAGGAACATGACCAGATATCATAGAGTGTTGTATAAAATCTAGCAATTTATGGAAACAGTTCACAAAATTGGAATTGCTAACTAACATGCAAATTGGAACTCAAAATATTCACAACGACTGGCTTCTCAATGTTGGATTTGGAAGTTTGCCTGAAATACCAGGAGTTCCTGTGAATTCTATCAAGATACCTCGACAAATGATTTCAGATGGGAATAATCTCGAACAGATTAACAGTAGTGATTTGAGAAACATGCCCGTTACGAACTTTCAAAACGTGCGATTTTAGCTCCAACAAACAAGGAAACATTAGAAATGAACAGAAAAGTAATCGCTCAGATGCCAAGTGATTTTCATCTCTATTATAGGGCCGATAAATTAATTTCCGAGAACACAGTCAGTGAACTGAACTATCCTTCGGGATTTCTGCACAATCTAACACCATCAGGAATGCCTCCACATATCTTAGCTTTGAAGTGTAAAGTAATAATTATGCTTCTATGCAATCTCAACCCCAAAAAGGACTCTGCAATGGAACTCGCCTGATCGTTCGTTTATTGCAGCAAAATTTAATCACTGCTGAAATTGTTTCGGAATGTAATCGCGGTGACACAGTGTTCATTCCCAGAATTGATTTAGCTCCCAGTGACGTCAATCTTCCATTCATACTTAAGCGTCGTCAATTTCCCATCATTCCTGCTTACGCGATGACAATAAACAAATCACAAGGTCAGACCTTTGAATATGTTGGAATTTATTTAAATAAACCAGTGTCTTTTCATGACCAGCTATATCTTGCCATCTCAAGATCAAAAAATCCCCAGTATTTGATAATCTTCATTAAGGATTCACATATTCAGTGAAATCTTTTGAAGACATTCACGCAAAATATTGTCTATCGCGAAATTTTTCAAAAACATTAGGAAAATTTATTAAATTATTACAAAACGTTTTCCAGGTAATAATGTTAATAGTAATAATAACATGAATGTGAAGTCAAGGCATTTTACGAATTATAAAGCTTTATTCTAATTTACTCAAACTAATTTTGAACTAACTAAATAAACAATTCATATTATTTGCGTCACTTATTTTAATATATTTAAAAATACCAACAACATAACATTGAAAATGTAGAACAAGTAAATTAAAAACGAATTTTTAAAACCAATGCTCTTATATGTAATTAAAACACAAATTTTGCAATCAATTTTTTCTTATATTACTCTTTTATTTTATATTAAAGTCGAAATATCTTAATTATATCGAAATATCGAAATTAATTAAAATTAACTAAATTAATTGACTTATTGTAAAACTAATAATTGAATATTGCATTGTCTTCTATTTTGAGCATGTATGCAAAATTTGAAAAAAATCTATCATCAGGAAGTGACTCAAAAATTGATTGCAAGATTTGAAACAGACAGAGAAACAGACAGACAGAGAAACAGAGACGACGAGTTAATAAAAGCATTGGTAATTAGGTGCGATTTACGTCTAGCCTTAAACCACGCCCCTCTTAGGCTGCTAGTCGACCGCTCTGTATTGACGCATACTACCATCTAGAAATATGCAAGCGGGAACGAAAGAGAGTAAACGGAAACAGGAGAGCAAGCGGGGAAGTAAACGGGAGCAAGAGAAAAACGATAGAAAAATCTTTCAAAAACCCCGAGCATTGTACACTCGATTGCTCTTCGAGATTGATTTTTTTAAATTTTCATAATTTTGTACATTAAACTTTTAATAAAAACACCAAAATAATTTAAAAGGCAAAACAACGTTTGGTGGTTCAGCTAGTATATATGTATATATATATATATATATATATATATATATATATATATATATATATGTGTGTGTGTGTGTGTGTGTGTGTGTGTGTGTGTGTGTGTGTGTGTGTGTGTGTGTGTGTGTGTGTGTGTGTGTGTGTGTGTGTGTGTGTGTGTGTGTGTGTGTCAGAAGCACTAATTAATATGCTAATTATAATATTTAATCATTGCGTACCAATCCTAAAATGTCGAAAATTTTTATTTCAACAAATTACATGAATTTAAATTAAATTAATCGTGGTTTCGTTGATTTTATAACTGCCACTCCACCTAAGCAACTTTTCAATTAGTTAACCAATGTTCATGCATAAGAAATATTCGGGTGAAACGTCTTTCGGGCGAAACTTCATAGATTCTTTCATCCCACGTGGGGAATTTGGTTGTGACGTCATTTCAGTTTCAGATATTGTGCGATGCTGTGACAGTCCGAGTCAATTTCTTTTATCCAGTGATTCAAGCGATTTGTTCTTGTTGCTATATGGATCATCATCACCATCATCGTCATCACCATCACCATCATCGTCATCGTCATCCTCATTATCATCATCCTCATCATCATCACCATCATCGTCACCATAATAATCATCATCATCATAATAGTCGTCGTCGTCATCACCAGCATCATCATCATCATCGTCATCGTCATCATCATCAAAATACTAATTTTCACATCTGTAGCACTTACAGTTTTTGAGTGGCAGTTATTTTAAAATCAAATAACCCTTTTTCCACTTCACATTTGAGGTCCTGGAAACCAAATTTTCAAAATATGGTGAAACACGTATATCATTATTTTTAGAGTAGAAACTAAATACTAATTTTACTTTTGTAGCATTTACAGTTTTTGAGTAGCAGTTACATTAAAAACCAAATAACCTTATTTTCCACCCCACATTTGAGGTCCTGGTAACCAAATTTTAAAAAATTGGTAAAACATGTATATCTCTATTTTTAGAATAGAAACTAAATACTAATTATTACATCTGTGGTATTTACAGGTTTTGAGTAGCAGTTACTTTAAAAAACAAATAACCCTATTTTCCACCCCACATTTGAAGTCCTGGAAACCAAATTTTCAAAAAATGCTAAAACACGTATTTCATTATTTTTGGAGAAACTAAATACTAATTTTTAATGCTGTAGCATGCACAGTTTTTGAGTAGAAGCTACTTTAAAAACCAAATAACCCAATTTTTCAACCCACATTTGAGGTCCGGGAAACCGAATTTTCAAAAAATGGTGAAACACGTCTCTTTTTATTTTTCAAGAAGAATCCATATACCAAATTTCAAAATCTCCTCATTTTTGGTTTTCGAGATATACAATGTTTTAGAAAAAAGTTTGTTTTCCAGTTTCTTCCCCTCAAGAGCAAAATTTTCAAAAATCCTTTCTTAGTGGATCGCGCAATAAAAGTAATATAAGTTCCAAATTTCACGTTCCTGGGATGAGGCGTTTGAGCTCGGCGTTGATTATCAGTCAGTCAGGACATGTTCTTTATATATATATATATATATATATATATATATATATATATATATATATATATATATATATATATATATATATATATAGATATATACACAGACGTCTTACACAGACATGGGCTAATATATATATATATATATATATATATATATATATATATATATATATATATATATATATATATATATATATATATATATATATATATATGTATATATATATATATATATATATATATATATATATATATATGTGTGTGTGTGTGTGTGTGTGTGTGTGTGTGTGTGTGTGTGTGTGTGTGTGTGTGTGTGTGTGTGTGTGTGTGTGTGTGTGTGTGTGTGTGTGTGTGTGTGTGTGTGTGTGTGTGTGTGTGTGTGTGTGTGTGTGTGTGTGTGTGCATGTGTGTGTGTGTGTCAGAAGCACTAATTAATATGCTAATTATAATATTTAATCATAGCGTACCAATCCTAAAATGTCGAAAATTTTTATTTCAACAAATTACATGAATTTAAATTAAATTAATCGTGGTTTCGTTGATTTTATAACTGCCACTCCACCTAAGCAACTTTTCAATTAGTTAACCAATGTTCATGCATAAGAAATATTCGGGTGAAACGTCTTTCGGGCGAAACTTCATAGATTCTTTCATCCCACGTGGGGAATTTGGTTGTGACGTCATTTCAGTTTCTCCCGAAGCTTGAATATACGTTAATATGTAGATGAGAAGAAGGGGAAAGTAAAGAAAAATTCAGTAAAAATATAAAAAATGAAATGAAAAATGACTTTGTTCGTTGGAAGGCAACAACTTTTTATTTTTTCATAATTAATTTTTGACCTTTATTTCCTAATTTCGAAGGGGGCAATTGCCCCTATGCCCCCCTTATTTGCGACACTGTATGTATGCATGTATATACTTATTTATCTATATCCTATGTATGTACGATCCTGTTTAAAACTTTTAATCTTTTTTAAATTTAAATTTAAATTTGTTTTAATTAAAACAATTTTCAAATTACAGTCTTTAATCAATTTAATAAACAAATTTGTTGTGTCTCATAATCAATCCACATAAATAAGCATTATTATTATCTTTCAACAACTGGTTATTAATTTCATTATAACTCTTTGCATGCAGCGAGGAATGTCAGAATAATCTTCGTCTTAGTGAAGCTGATCCTACCGATGCGCCGAACTGCATTTACACGATTTTCGGTGCTTCTCTTTCTTCTCAGACTGGCGAAAATGAAGGGTTAGCAAAAAAATGTTTGGGCGCACGTTGATAGAATTGTACGTGAATACGTCTACGTGTGCATGACGGTGTGATGAGAATATTATATACATTGCACACCAACGTCTAAAACAACTACTAGTCTGCTTGCATAAATGAAAAAAATGGAACTCTAAGAACTACTAAAAAGTACCGTTGAGACAAAGAAAAGCCAAACTCAATTATAAATAGTTCCAGCGATGATAACCAAGTTTTTCTTTTTTTGTAGAATTGCAATTTATTTTACATTTCCAAAAGTTTTGACGTTTTTTCTTAGAAAAAACTATAATAAATACTTGCGATTTATCTCCATCTCCAGCTTGATATTTTCGATCAAATTTCACCGTGCGTTCGAGGGGCGAATTTAATAAAAATAGTTCAGAATACTTTTTATTCAAATTCTGAAAACGTAAAATATGTCGCCTTTTTATAGCCACAAGAGGGATGGGCTCTTAAGCCAATAGGGGGGGTTGGCTTGCACACCGCGGTGTTTGTAATGGCGGCGCTGAAAGAAATCTGAAAGGTTCGAATCGAAGTTAAAAATAGAGACATATGAAAGATTGTAAGTAATTAAAGGAAATGTATTGCAAAGAAGCAGATGTGTTGATGGGATAAAAAGAAGAAAATATAATGGCGTCGAGTAATAGTAAATGTTCTTTTCCAGATTTGTTTTTCATTCTCAACGGGCTACGTTGTAGTGGCAACTATGGCAACGCTTTCATCTTTCACTAGATAGGGGACTGCTTTAAGATTTTATTTTATTTTTAAATTTCTCTATTGATGATTCGCTTGAAAAATCGTATTTCCCTAGGTAGTGTCGGTTCACGAGATCAGATATTGTGCGATGCTGTGACAGTCCGAGTCAATTTCTTTTATCCAGTGATTCAAGCGATTTGTTCTTGTTGCTATATGGATCATCATCACCATCATCGTCATCACCATCACCATCATCGTCATCGTCATCATCATTATCATCATCCTCATCATCATCACCATCATCGTCACCATAATAATCATCATCATCATAATAGTCGTCGTCGTCATCACCAGCATCATCATCATCATCGTCATCGTCATCATCATCAATGTCATCGTTTTCATGATGACATTATCATTGCTATCTTGACTGCAGCATCTTCGACATATGAATTTCCATTCCACGAGCAAATATTTACCGGCGATAAAGAGAGAACCTTCTAAAATATTCTCACATTCACTTCTGTTGCTGATTTTTGAAGGAGAAATATTCTTAAGGAAAAGCGGTTATAAAAATTTAAAAAAATAACATGATGATGGTGATGAAGATGATGACGGTGGTGATGATGACGGTGGTGATGATGACGCTGGTAATCATGCTGATGACGATGATAACGATGATATTGATGATAATGACGAGAATGAAGATAATGGCAACCTCGGCATCAATTGTTATCCTCATCGCCAAAGATGAACATTTTAATAATTAATTGGTTAATGTTAACGTCGATCAGAAATGAACATAGGTCTATTTTTGGCAACACAGTTCAACCCGACCTGACACATCTGAAAAGTTAAATTTTTTAACCCAGTCCTCAGTTAAAATATGTTTTTTTAATTAAAAAAATTTTTTCAATATTTTTTAACTCAACATATGTGTCAAAAAATTGGACCTAACCCATCCCATGTCCACCTCTGACTTCGATAAAAACGCCCACTAAGATATATAATAGACAGCCATAATTACGTCATGATAATAAACCAGCAGAAACACGTGTGAGAGAATGAGCTTCCGGAATTGCAATCAGATGGAAATTCCGTCTGGAAAACACTACAACAATCATTAAATAACATTGAGATTGCGCTGTCTGACAGAGTGGATTTCTGGGTGTTTGAAGTCCAGTTTTATTTATTTATCTTTCAAATTGAAATTTCTGTTCTGTTTTGATTTTTGTGAAACCATGTGAGTGATGATACGCGCTCTGGCTGTACCACTGTACACACAGTGTACGCCATAGAACAAAAATAACCGACTACGAGAATGGAACCGGTAACAACTTAAAAACTACTTAAAAAAACATTAAACAAATGTTTTCCAGTCACACCATGTCGTAGTAGATCGTAGATCACTGCAATAGCTGTTTTCTGAAACGTTAAAGAAAGTTCTCATCTATTTAAGAAGCGGAGGGCGAGCGGTCAAGGGTTTTGCACCAAAGTAGAAAAACCTTGTCATCCCAATGGACTCTATAAAGGACAATAAAGATATATATATATATATATATATCTTTATATATATTCGTTTGCTATATATATATATATATATACTAGCGGGGGCACCCGGCGTTGCCCGGGGTTTTTAGAGGTTTTTCTAATGTTTGTCTCTCTCGCTACCGTTTCCTTCTCCGTTTTATATATATATATATATATATTCACCCCATGTTTTTGTTGTTAACAAAAGGTTTTTGCAATATACAAACATAATTTTATTAAATAAAAATATATACAATATAGCACAACTAAATACCAAGTATGCTGATTTTAAAGATCATTCAATCGAAAACTGGTCTCTTACCACAAGCTGCTATATTAATTGGTTTTTTATTTTTACTTCCGGCTTTGTTCCTATATGTTACTTATTTATTTGGTATACGTATTTTGTCAAATTATTTTACTTTAAATATACATTTTACATAAAATCGTTTATTTCAGTTTACGTTTCATGCTCCGTAACAATTCATTCGTTTTGTAATTCGTTTGCTATCACATATTCATCTTCGTTTAAGTATCATGCAATTCTCTGAAGATGACAACTAGTCACAATTCTCTGAAGATGACAACTTGTCACAATTCGCTGAAGATGACAACTTGTCACAATTCTCTGAAGATGACAACTAGTCACAATTCCCTGAAGATGACAACTAGTCACAATTCTCTGAAGATGACAACTAGTCACAATTCTCTGAAGATGACAACTAGTCACAATTCTCCGAAGATGACAACTTGTCACAAATGGCCAACTGGTGATTAAATTGTATTTATTAACAATACTTTTAATATGAAAAAATTAAAAATAAATCATTCGGAAAACTTGTGCAAGAAATTCGCCAACCAAAAAAAGAAATTCTTTTAAATTCCTTCGAAAAAGTAAAATGACCTTTAACAACCGAATGATCTCCTTTTTTGAAAAAATCAACAAAAAAAGAAAATTTTATTTAAAATATAACAGTAAAAAGTGACAAAAAGTTCCAGTCAACGAAAACATTGTTCACGAAGACGATGAAACAGCACGTCGAGAAATCATTCTTTATTGGTCTTTTTATCTGTCCCAGTGCATCGCGAAAACGCCGATTTGCTGTTTTTAACGTGTTTTCTCTTCGTCCGGTCCTTCTATAATGAGCTTTGGTCATTCTGGACGTTGAAAAGAAATATTCCAATTCTATTCTTACTTTGACCTTGCAGGTTGACCCCATCTGCTCCCAATGAGAATGCACTTAGCCGCACCAGCTGGCTGTTTTATTATCAAAAAATTCTATAAAAAAAAAACTTTTAATTTTTTAAAACTTTTTAAAATCTCGTTTTCAACGACGTCGAAAAAGAATTTTTTCGGTGATAAAATTTTAACGAAATTGCAAGTAATTTTTTTCTCTCTCCGTCTAAATTTCTTCTCGGATGATTACATGAGACAGCAGCAATCTTCGTGGTGTTTTTTGTCCAGAAAGGCCGGCATGATGATGTCGGGAGGTGCAACATCGATGACGCCTGTCAAGTAGAGCCTGATGACGAGCAGCCAAAACTCTTTCTGCTCTCCTCTGTTCCAGGTGTATGTCACCTCGTGGTTTCCGTACTGATTTCCGGAGAACATGCGCACTGGAACCGTCTCTGCTGATAGGAGTTTCAAGTCTGTAGGTTCGATTCCCGAATGGGAAAGAAGAAAGAAAGATAGATCAGTCGGTACTTGAAAATATCTTATACAAAAAATGCATTGAATATTTTAAAGGTATTTTAAATTATTTTGAGAGTTATGGATATATTTCATTGTCGCCAGCGAACAAACTCTCCATCAAACGAGCAATCATTATAATTACTTATTGAGAAATTTTTAGATAAAAGAAAACTTCCATGTTTTTAATTTTTGCAGAGCATTTTTCCACAAAATCATGTACAGTCTTTTATTATTATTTTACATCAGAATTTATTTTAAAAACAATTTTTCTTAACTTTTTCTAATTAATTCTCGGAAGGTTTTTTGAAATCTCAACCGTAGCCATAATACATAAAACTGAACAATTCATAACAAACCGATCACGCCTGTGAGAACGTAAACATACCTGGATTTGTTTTGTTGAGCCACATCATTGCCCTCTTCATGGTCTCCGAAAGTCTCTCAAACAGAGGGATTCCAATGATGCCCCCTGAACTCAGCATCATCGGTTCAAAGGTCACGTACCTGCACTGAAGGCTTTGAGAACTGGGGGGCAGGTTGGACGAAGCGGGTGAGTTGAGCTGCAGCGAGTGTTGTCGTTGTAGTTTGGCATGCTGGTGGTGTTGAGCGTGGTGGTGGTGGTGGTTGTTGTTGTGCAGTTGCTCGTGTTGTAGGTTCTGCGGCTGTTTTGGGGAGATGTAGGATCGAGTGAAGCAGACCCTTAAAATTCTCAGATACTTGGTCGTGTATCGACCTGATTCGACGAAGAATGACCTCTGGGTGTCCAAATCGCTTGTGTCTGGTCATTACAAGTTATTATTTGTGAATGATATTAATGGACAGCGAATATGGTTGTTATTATTGATAGATAATAATATACATAGCTAATATTACTTGTCATAAAATACGACAGATAATGTTCTTTAGGTAGCAGAATAAAAAAGTATAGAATGTTCTTGCTTTTATTATTAACTATTATATATTCATATATGTGCATGGGCATGCCATCAATTTATTGCATTCCTGCCACCAACATCCTCCGACCTAATATACACCTCACCCGACCTGACCCGACCTAATGAAAAATGCCATCTGCAGTCCTCCCGATGCTGCTTACTGATGCGTATGGAAAATGGCGAAACCCTTCCCGTTTGACTAAATTTATTATTCCATATTTGACTCCTAGATTAACAACTTAAAAACCATTTTCATCATCATCATCATGATCATCATCATCATCATCATCATCATCATCATCATCATCATCATCGTCGTCGTCGTCGTCATCATCATCATCATCATCATCACTATCGCACGCATCAACGTTATCCTAAATAAAATTGACAGAAAACATACAGCATCCAATTCTACCTAAATATTAAGCGAGAAAAGACAGAAAATGAAAGTGAAACTACCGAAGTCATTTTTCATCTTGTAGTCGATGGACTGAAGATTGGTGACGTTGATGTTGTTCTGATGTTTGACCCAGGAGGCTGCCTTGGAGAAAACCTGCTCGAACGTTTCGAACGAAGGAACGGAAAACTGAGAGCCTTGGTCCATGTTGTTCGGTACGAAATCTGCACAACCTGAAGAAAATTATTGGCGCCGTTTCAGCTTTACTGAAGAAGAAGCAACGTGGAGCTTCGCTGCAAGCCTCGCTTCGGGCTTCTTCTAAATTTTTAATAAAATCCATAAAAGTGTTCAGGTGTGAGTCTAATAAACTTAAATTAAACTATTAAGATTTTCTTGGTGGAATTTCATGGCCGAATTTGTGCGTTAGATGGCGCTTTTGTATTAGGTTTGAAGCATCGAGTGTCGTAAACTTGGGGGAGAAAAATAAACTGCTTTTTTAAATAATTGAACAGCAGTATTCGCATGAGAAAGTAGCGAAAGCCATTTTGTAAATTGAAACAAAAAATTGTTATTCCGCTCTCAAAACTACGATGAAGTGTCCGAAACAATCGCGGTACTCTTCGGGGAAAACGCGGACACTTCGGGGAAAAAAAGAGGGAAAGGAAATTACTTAATTTAGCATTGCTTTTGAAAGCTTTTAACGTTGCCAGCACCGAGTGAATTTTATGGGCGTTCTTGCCTGCCTATCAACGCCTGCCTCGTCTCACGTCATCTTTTTCTTTAACTTTTCACTTTTGAAACGAAATTAGTCAGAAAAAAATATATATAAATAATGCTTGTAGGAGTCTGTACTTTTATTGGTTATCGAGCAACAATTTTTCGTGTGTATTCATCAGTCGTATTTCTTCCCGTTGTTGACCGGTGGGAGAACGAGGAATAAGTGGATGATCAGTCAGGTCCCGGTAGGTGTGGCTATTGCGGAGGAAAGAAAAGGGAGAAGGAAAAGGGAGAAGGAAAAAGGGGAAGGAAAGAGGGGAAGGAAAAGGGGAAGAGTGGCATGAGAAAAGTAACAAAAAGTTTTGTTGTTCTTTTTCACCACTCGTGAGTTCTTTGTGGAGAAATAATTTCGTGAGTGATGGAAGGAGGAGGAGGAAAAAAAAATGAAAATAAAAGAAAAATTTGTTTTTTGTTTGTGAAAAGTTTGGTTTTTTGGTCAGTTCGTCATTTTGACGGTTCGCATTTTATTCGCATGCTTTACCGCGTGTGCAGTGCTGCTTCCGTGCATTCGATTTATCTGGCTTTTTTTTATTTAAAAAAAAAACCAGATAATACAAGTAAATTAAATAATTGAAATAAAATAAATGACTCTCGTATAAATGTAAAGAACAAAATTAAGTTACTCTAAATAATAAAATTATACAATTTTTCATAAAAAAAAATCACAATAAAAAAAGTAATAATAATAATAATATTATTATTACTATTACTATTTCTTTATTGTGAATATTTTTATTTAGTCTTTATTTTTTTTATTATTGTTTTTTGTTCGTTTAATTTTATTATTTAAATAACAATAAAACATCAACAAACCAATTTCCTCGTAAGCCGGCGGGCCGAGCTGGAAGAAGACCCTGACTACGACGAGAAAAGAAATGTTGAACTTGACGCTTTCCACCCAGCAGGATTCATCCGGGTCGACCCCGACCCCCCATTCGTGAAACTTCATCTCCTGTGTCTCCACGTTCAATATCCGGCCTGCAATTTATCATCGCAACCACGTAACACCATCGCTATCATCGCCACGATCACTATCGTCGTCATCTTGTCATTAATATCGGAATCATTGTCGTATTTTCGAAGTCATCAGCTTCGTCATCATCACCATAGTCACCACTAAAATCATCATCATCATCATCATCATGCCACCACAATCATCATCATAATCATCATCATCATCATTATCATCATCATCATCACATCATCAACCGCCCTTTGAGGCTAATGTTTATCACCGCCCCCTTCCTCTCGCGTCATCATTATTCCCAGAGAAGTCATCATTCATTTTACTTTACGTTCTCGCACTCATTATCACAGCCACCATTGTCATCATCATCATCACCACCACCATCATCTTTATCATCATCATCATCATCATCATCATCACCATCATCATCATCACCACTATCATCGTCATCGCAATCAGAAACACAATCACCTCCACTAACATTATCAGCTCATCCATCATCGTCGCCATCTTACCACCAAGATATCGATCACTCAACTAATTCAATCACTTCCTACAAACTTCAACTCATTAATCCTTTTCATCATAGTCACGTGAACTGGAAGCAATTTTTTAGAGGACTTTAAATCATATTACTCTTTCCTCCTCCTTCTATTTAGTCACGTATTGTTTGTGTGTCTGTGTACGTGTGCATGTGCGTGTGCATGCGTGTGTGTGTGTGACAGAGAGAGAGAGAGAGAGAGAGAGAGAGAGAGAGAGAGAGAGAGAGACCAAAAAAATATAAAACAGGAATTGGAGCATAATTACATTCTGGAAAAAATAAACAAAGATAAAGCAAATTAGTATATTTTTAAGAAAAGCGTAAAATCCCCGCCGCTCGAGATTGCGTGTAACAGAAGAATTTTTTCTCCCGCACAATTTCTACTTTAACGTAATAAATATTCCTAGCTGGAAGGTTGGAAGAGAGAAAATGAAGAAAAGAAGAAAAGAGGACTGAATTATGTCGAGTTGGTTCGAAAGAGGAAAAAATGTTGTCGCATCACTGGACTTGGCTGATTCACTAAACAACGTTGAAACATTTTTTAATTTTATGTGCGTACTTGTGTGTGTGTTCCTGCGATATTTGCTTAGCTGTATTTCTGTAAATGTTTTTTTTTCCTTTTTCAACATATTAGGCTTGAGAGCTTTGTGCAATGTATGAAATGTGTGTGTGTGTGGTTCAATTAACGTCTGTCTGTATCTGTCAATAAGACAATTTAGACGGTATGTATGTTTGAGTGTTTGGTGACGTGTTTATGTTGGCTTTGAGGCAGGGAGGCCACCGAAAGCACAAGGCTTTCGTGGGCACATGGCTCGACTCACTCCAGCCCGCCAACTAATGAAGTGCAATAAGTTGGACAAGGACCGGCAAATCGACCTCCCCAAGCAGCTAGCAATTTAACCAGCCTCGGATGATCCTCGTGGGCTATGGTATCGCTTCGCCGCCTCCTCCTCCTTCCTAAATGTATGAAACCGTAAGACCTGCTTGATAAAATAGTTTATAGTCCTTTACACCAGGTCTTTTAAAACTGAAATGGCTGTATGTAGGAAGCACCTAAATACTTCCTGTCGTGGATCATAATTTGATCCTTTCAACTGTCCCTCCTCTTTTATCCAGTCTTGGGACTGGCTCGCAAGAGCAAGGCGGAGTTTCTTTGTATTTAATCTTGCAAGCTTTTATATTGTACTTCTCAAAAGCTGGTAAAATCAATCAAACTAGCAGCCTTTGCGCAGAGCATCTGCACAGTCTGCACTGCACGTCTAGAACTGATTAAAACATTTTGAACGTGAAGAAAATTTTTTAGTGTGTTTTAATTTAAATATAAGTTAAAATATAGTAAAACTATAGTTTTATTCAAAGTCAGATTGAACCAAATTTAGTCCAGAAAACTGAAATGTACGCGTACCTCAGGTTTACTGAAAAGTACGACGTACACCTTAGTACAATTCTTTCATTCTCTTTCAAATAGATAGATAGTCACAAAACTTGATTTGAGCTCTCTCCATAATTTTCTTTTATAAGAGCATGGTGACTTTGGCAATGATCTAAGCTTGACCACAGAAACCTTCAAATAATTTAGATGCTCATACGGCAATTGATAACCTTGAAGTTCACTAGTAGAGATAAGTCGCACTTACAGATCTTCAAACATTCTTTCATTCGCCTATTTTGGCATATTTTGGTAAAAGATACCAGCTCTGCTAATGAGCTAGCTGCTACTCTGCCATCAAATCAAGTGTATTTAAGTACTAAATCTGGTCAGTGAATTGGCAGATTGTTGCAAGCCACGCTCGAATAAAAAAATAGAGAGCGAACCTTTCGCTAAGCCGGCTAGAGTTAGATTATTGCAGTCTTCGAGTCAATCACTCGTTGATGCAAGAAATTCTCGACGTGACGCTATGCTAATTAGCTTTTAATTATTCATCGGGTCATTAATCAAGATTTATTCCGACGGTCTTTATAAGAAGCTTTTGAAAAATAAATTATCGCGAAGAAAGAAAAACGATATAGTCTTCCATACAACGGAATAAAAATGTTTAGAGAAAAAAAAAACTATCAAAAGCAAGACCGACTTGAATTTAGCTAACCAGGTAGTGGTTTGAGCTTGAGGTGGTTGTTGAATTTGCGAACGGTGTCCCCGAAGTTTTCGAACGCCCCGAGATCGTTCCTGGTTGGGACGACGTTAACGTACCCGATCTGCTGAGGTTCTGTGGGATCTGAAGCTTCCTTTTGCACCACCCACAATCTGATTCGAAAATATTAGAAAATGTTAGAAAACGTTCATGTGTTTTAATTTAGAAAACAATAACAATGCAATCAGCTGTTCTAATAACATGCTATTGCACTGACGAAATGCTAAATTTTGTAGTTTTGTTTTAGTGATGAATTAATAAGTAATGTATATTCTCAATATCTCACTAATTATTTTTAAGCTTAAACTTTAAGGTTAACTTAGGCCCCGAGAATATAAAGATTTTAGAAATCAAAAACTAAATGTAATCTCATTACATTATCGATTGTTTTCTATAAAGTATTAAGACTAGATCAATTGTCTACAAAAGAAATGTTCGATAAAATGAAACCTGAGAACTCTGACGAAGAGGTTCCTCATTCTCCTTTTACTGTGGTCAGCCTCGAAGAAGCAGCTTTTGTTTGTGTCGACAACACCATCGTACCTTGGAATGTAAGGAAAACATACTTAATATAGAAATAAATATACTTATAAAATATACTTAATGTAGAAAGAGAAACATACTTAATATAGAAAGAATTCCCAAATATCGTACATTCTTTCAATCTGGATTAATCCCTTCCGTAATTTTAAACAAATATAATACACACACCAATCTATGTATAAAGCGTATATGATTTATTTTATTGAGACAAAACGGGTATGGTGCATTGTTAGCAATTCTTAATTACAAAATCAAATTTCTTTTGCTCTTAGGATATTTTCTCTTCATAGAACATTTCGAAGATTTTAAAAACATTTCTATTATTTAAATTGAATAGAATGGATTATCATAAATGGTGAGTCAACATTTCAAGTCTCATCTCGATTGGATGGCGGAAGTTTGTTTTGTTAATTTTCATTTCCAATATTTGTTCGCATGTAAGCAGGCAGGAAAAACCGACTGTGAACTTAATATAAAGAATTTAAAAACAGGGAAATTCCCATTTATATCGAAACAATTATGTAACATCTTTGCATATATGGCAAACCCCAGCATATGCGCGCTCCAATCCACGATACATTTGACACACTTCCATGCATTCTAAAAATACCACGACATACTTCCATGCATTCTAAAAATACCACGACATACTTCCATGCATTCTAAAAATACCACGTGACACTTCCATGCATTCTAAAACAATCACTGCACAGTGCCGCACACCTCCTAGTTTAAATCATTAAAACACTGCCTAAACAATGTGTCAACAGAAATTTAGGACAACTTCATTCCAACCTCTACCCTATTCCACACAGACATGTTTGTGACAGCTATCAAAATTATTATTATAATTATTGAATAATTATTTGACCTCAATGAATAATTATTTGACCTCAATGAATAATTATTTGACCTCACTGAATAATTATTTGACCTCACTGACCTGCCCTTGACCTCGACACTTTCGCAGGTCTTCACCTTCAAAGTACTGTGATTTCTCAACCACTCGTTGGCTTTTCTCAGCAGCGAACTAAAGAAAAGTAAAACGTTATAGCTGATGATGATGATGATAATGATGAAGACAATGGCAGAGATGATGATAATGATGATGGCTGTCGAGTGGTAGTGGTGGTGGTGATAATAGTTGTGATTATAACGTACGAAAACTTCCGACAAGACTGACATCGCATCGCTCGAGGTCTAACGTTAAAAAAAATGTTTTTATAAAAAATTACACGCGTGGTCTGCTTTCGGGGCAAACATCGTTGCCAGTCAAACGCCATTTTCACAAGATTTATGCATAATGCAGTCGGACAGTGATTATACTGAAACAATTGCAAACAAATTTTTTTTCTTCATCACAAAATCCATCCAAAAGTCAACTTTGAAAAAAAAAACAATTTTCTAGAGAACGCTAGTCAGGACAACTAATGCAACGAAATAAATCAAGATTTATGAGATTAAGAAATTCAAACTAAAAAAAAAATAAGAGAGTTTATTTAGAGTTCTTTCTCTTTTTTCTCAGAATTGTTTCTTTGTCACCTCCTGCCCACACTTCTTTTTTGTCACCTTTTAGCAGCCAATTCCTTTGTTCATCTCTGTTCATTTTGTTTTTTATTTGTTCCTTTTTTCACTTATTTCAATTAATCTCGTTTGGTTCCTTGTCCTACAAAATCCGAGAATTTTCCAGTCAGATGCTGTTATAAATGTTGCGTTTGAATGAATTTCAAAAATGAAGATTGACTTGAAGACTGATAAGACAGTGAAAAAATTTTATCTTTAGAAAAAAATGAAATTCTTGCGGCTATGAATAAAATTAACGAAAAACAGCATCAAAATGCAAATTTTTGAATTCTTTTTATGAAATCGAAAAAAATCATGTTCTCGATTCCCGAAGAAATAAAATCATATTTTGCCAGTTTTTCAGCAAAAAATGATGTTGAAATGATACAACATAGATTAAAAATGATTTTAAAAGCTCCTCCATAATCCGTGGGTGCGGAAACGTCTGCTGGCTAACCAGAAACGACTAGAGTAGGAGATGAGCTTATCAAAATTTAGAAGTAGACTAGTCAAAATGCAGGTCGTATTTTATAACTATAATATAGTTATTGCGACAACTAATAAAATAGAAAAATTTTTTTGAAATTGTACTCCATTCTATGCTTATTTTTATATTTTATACACTTTTATTTAACTTTACTTCTCTTTCTCTCTGTGATCCAATTTTTTAATTCATTTTTTACCAGCCAACTTTTAGATTACTTAGAACTTTGAAACTTTTAGCATAGACTTCATCCACCTGCAAAAATAATATTCAATCATTTCCGAAGCGATTTCTATTTTATTTTGTATCGAGTTAAAAAAGCGCTTTTTAGTGATCTATGTAATTTCAAATTATTCAAAAGATGGCGCTTGCATCAAATAAAAAAAACTTTTAGGTAGGTAATCATGATTGTGACTAAAAATTTATAATTTTTTAATATACCACCATCAGATATAAAATTGTGAATAAAAATAATCGTTAACAAAAGCGCTCTTTAGTGATTTATGTAATTCCAAATTATTCAATAGATTTGCGTCAATTAAAAAAACTTTTAGGTAATCATGATTATGACTAAAAAATTTCTAATTTGTTTAGAATACATCACCATCAGATATGATATTGTGAATAAAAATAATTTCAAACAATACTTAAAATAGTTGAATATTGCACTGTCAACTGAATTATTTTCCTATTAAAATTTAAAATGCTAGATACTCAAAAACTTATTAAAATTTTGACTAAAATATTATTATATATAAACAATGGTAAAACTTTTATTGCATTTAGATATCGATTTGCATAATGTAAACATATGAAAATGTGTTTTTATAAAACTTTGTTTTTTGCTTGGACTTGTTCATTTAAAAATAAAAAATGGTCTCTGCTTGGATTCGATCCAGGAACCTAACGCTTAGAATTTAAGGTAATACCTTCACACTGCACCACAAAATCTCTTAGCAAAATTTTATAACAGAACAATTTTTAATTATTTTGACAATTAATATGATTATTGATTAATATGTTTTTTGGTTCTGATAATAAACAAATTCAAATTCATGATAATAATTAATTTCTTATGAAATATTAATGCATTAACTATTATCGTTTATTAACTATTAATTTTAATAAGCATACCCTGAAGAAATAAATGAAAATAGAAAGACAAAATAAGAAGTGGGTTCTTGCTGGGAGTTGAACTCGTAACCTCTTGTTTTAAAAGCACCACACCTAAAATGTTTTCAAATAAGTTTGAATTGATTTTTGACCGTGACCGATAAAAGAGTGAAATTAAATGAAAGCATTTAAAAATCATAGACCTAAAAAATTCAAAAAAACATCCAAACATAGAATGTTCACCTTATATTTAATTTAATTGTTTTAGACTTTTTTCAGTGTTTTCATAATTTTGTTTAGTTTATTTATGTAAGAAGAGCGACGGCTTCTTAATATATTAATCCACCCCATCTTTCCTAATATATCACCCACACACTCCTTTTTAATATATTATATACCCTCTATTTTCTAATATATTTCCCATCCCTCTTTCCTAATATATCACCCACCTCATCTTTCCTAATATATCACACATCCCTTCTTTACTAATATATCACCCACTCCCTCTTTCATAATATATCACCTACCTCCGTCTTCATAATACATTACCCACCAAATCTTTCCTAATATATCACACCCCCTCACTAATATATCACCCACCCATCCTTCCTATTGTATCACCCACCCCCGTTTTCCTAATATATCACCCATACCCTCCTCTTTAATATATCACCCACCCCCTTTTTTCTAATATATCACCCACACCTCCCTTCTTAAAATATCGCCCACCCCTCTTTATTTATTCTGGCAGCTGTTATCAATATGAATGGAAGATAAAAAAAACGATGAACAGGTGTTTATATTGTTTCTCCAATTACCATATTTCCCAGTTTGTCAGACAAATCGAACCTCTTAAACTCATCACTGAAATATCGTTTGTTAAAAGCTACTCCGCCAGTTTATTTACTTCCGCCTATACATGTAGATCGGTCAATAATTGGCAGGTCGAAGAATTTTAGTAAACAATGACGAACATATCATTTAATAAACAAAAAACACGATCATTTAATATCATAAACAAAAGAATTTATTTAGAAAAATAAATTGAAATTCGTTTCATGTAACTGGAAAACATTTATACAAACTCGAAGCGCTCATAATCGGGACTGCAGATCACGTTACCAGCCCCTGCACATCTGGGAGGAAAGTCGACGTAAGAAAGTTTGAACGGAGGCGGTTGTTGTTGCTGATGTTGTTGTTGTTGTTGGTGTAAATACTGTTGGTGCTGCTGGAGGTGGAGTGTTTCCTGGTGAGGTAGTTGGTGCTGGAAGTGTTGCTGCTGCAGAGGTGACAACAGTTGAAGTAGTTGGTGTTCTGAGCTCATCAAGTCGAATTAATTATCACAATTTTAAGACCAATTTGAGAAAGAAATCTTTTTTTGGAGAAGAATAATTGGTCGATGACTTCGTTTTCTATATTTTTATTCCGAGTAAAATCAGCCAAAACATCCGCGAATTTATTGAAATTTGTTTTTTTTACATCACTCACTCATCCGCATAATAACGATTATTTTTATTTCTCGATGTAAAGATAACGTGAAATTCCTCGTGACTCTCGGCTTAGTCAAATGCGCCTCGGTTTCACGTGTTCGCCAATGAGAGAGAGTGAGAGACGGTCGTTCTGTTTACAAGCGAAAGAAACGTTATTTTTAGGCGATGCCTGACTAGACCCTCACATACCCTCATACGCACGCACGAGAAAACTCACTCTCTCACACACACACACACACACACATGCAGGAATAGCCACACTGACCATGGCTGCGTGTACATGACCGCCGTGGCCTAGCAAACTCGACTGCTTCAGGCGTACAAGAACGGACTGAGTGCACGGCTGTACGGGAAAGAAATATGGACGAGAGAAATGGACGTGAGCACGCCTGAAGGCGCGTTATTATTCGCTCACGCTCAAAGACGAATGAACATGAAAAACAAGCACTTTAAAAAGATTTCATTAGATAGATGGCGGCGACATTAGGCGTAGAATTACCTTACGACACAATGAAAATACAATAACTATTATTACATCTCTGTCGGATAACATTTTCATCTGGAATTACTCAAAGCTGAGAGCTCGATCTATCATTTACATGTAATAATTTCCTCATGATTAAGCCCCCGTTGTCTTTAAATCAATATAAATAACATTGTGATCCAGCATTTGCATGCTTCGGAAATTCTGTCCCGTATATAACAGGAGAAACGCACACAAAATCTATTTTATGGCCAATTAATCCAGATATCTATGTTGACCCCGCTGAACCTTCACATCGGCAGGCCATTCTCGCATCGACGTTATGGCGGCTTACCCACCTTCGACATCGGCATGCACCGCGGCAGATGAAGATCATGCCACTCGTTGTTTGACCCTTCAGGGCCAGGACCCCTGATGCCTTCGATTTCATTTCTATCACATATAAGTATTTTTAGAAGAAAAAATTCACGGATAATATAAACATCAATCAATTCACTTTTGATGAATGTAAAGTTGGATTATCGGGAATTATTGAAGTTGTTTTTCTTGATTAACATTGTTGCAAGTTTCATAACTTGTAATAAACGTTATTATACGAAACATTATTATGATAAAACTTGTTTCTGTTTTTTTACAAACTTTTTAATTAGTTTACAATCTATGTTTGTGTGTGTGTGTGTGTGTGTGTGTGTGTGTGTGGTTTTCTCTGTACACAAAGTTTGCTAGTAAAATTTAACCAGCTTTTTGACTAGCTAGGAAGCTGAAGCTTTCAGCATAGCTTTATATTGGATGACAATACATGATTCAATTAAAAAACCTAATTTGAACATCTTTTGTATTTCTAAATCGAGTGTATTTACTTGTTTTCAATTTTTTTTAAATAGACATTAAAGATATCCTCTCTGATGGCAACCAAAATTACCTAAACGATCTGATTGGCAGGCAAACTGTTACACGAGTACCTATCGTGTCCAATAGCGAATTTTGATTTTTTTAAATCATCAAAATACAGAATTTATGTTGTTCCTAATTACTAAAGAAACATTACAACTGTCAGTCAAAAACGTCAGGTACTTACAAATAAAAATCAGAACAATGAAAAATTGAGGGAAATTACGCAAATTTATAAAAAAAATTATCTTTTTTAATGTAAAAATTAATTTCAAACAAGAGTAGAGAGATGAGTTAGCTATATTACTGTCCAGAGTGGAAATAACTGATCACCACTGTGCAAATGGACAGGACTTTTCTCTCTAGTATAAATTTTTTGTGGCATGACTTCTTCTATTCATACATGCAATGTGAACATCGATCTTTTTGCTAATCCAACGAGAGTGAATAATCCCATTACAAACTTCCCTTACCCAAACTCAATATTACAAAATTTTAGATCCTATTTTTAATAAAGTATTGTAAACAACGCATGAAGAAATGTTCTACCCAGTGTGGAAAACAGGCGCATCGGCAGTCTAGGTCAACTGGGGGCATTGAATATAATCAGCGGTGCATCTATATTTTTATTTGAAAAGCAAGATGCACAATTTTTATAGTTACAATTGTGTTCATCACATACTTATACCCTCTTATCCAGCCTCCTATGTTGCTTAATATAGCTACACAGCAAGCAAAATACTTTTACTTTATGCATTTTTAAACAATTAATTATTTGCAATATTTCCTAAATATTTTATTAACATACAAATAACTTGTCCATATGCTAGCTGATCAGTAGAATGGTGCTTTACTACCTTAATGATTAATGAATTATTCTGAAAAGTTATGCTATTATGCAATATGCAATGAAATAAGACAGATAAGCAAAAAATATATTTATGTACCAGATTTTCTGAATCAGATTCTTGATTTACAAAAACGTAAATTAAAGCATTTTAAAACTTACAAATAGTTACAATTTCTGAATAATGTATTACAAGAACGTAAATAAGCATTTGAAAACTTCCAAGATGTAGAATTCAATGTAAGAATTTTCTTCAAGTAGATTTTGCATTTGAAAAAAATGTGTATGAAATTGTTCATATCTAAAGATTGTGTGTACTTTTGTTCAATGTTCATTAGAACGAGATTAGCTTTGCGATTGTGAGTCATTAAACGTCGATATGGAGTTAAAAAACGAGTGAGAGTTGAGAACAAGTGAATCAAAAAACAAAGTTTTTTAAAAACACACTTTTATATAATCGATTGTGTAAGCCACATTCTGTTACATAAACAACGAGTATATTAGCATAGACAATAAATAGTTCGACGAAAATATCACATATAATTATTTAATTAAATTTTGTCCAATCGATCCGAAAATTTGATAGAATGCATTGTTAATCAGTTCGGAGGTATATTTAAATTTTTAAGTCTCTAGCTCATCGGGAAGTTAGTTTAAAATCGATTGCAAATTTTGATTACAGATCGACAGACAGAGAAGTCAAGTTAAGTAAAAGTGTGTAAAAAGGCTTCAAAAGACGTAGTGCTAACGCTCAGTGTTAAAGCTGCCGTATACATATATATAATATAATATAATACTACATATGTCTAGTAAATTTTGGTGCTTCTGAGTATTAAATTCTTTTAAGAATTTACATTCACTGGCGATCAGTGAAGAGAATTCAATATTAATTAGTTTAGTTAATGAGCTGAGATCAGTGAGATCCGGCCAACTGAGAAATTTGATGTTTTCTGACCGCAAGCATTCGAGAGCAGCTGCTCAATCAGTATTACGTTCATCAAAAAGGGCTTCAAGTTCTGAAACACAATTGACTATTCCTTTGAAAAAGAGACGCTTTAATTCTGCTAATCTAATCTAACGTAACTTTTATTTTTAACAGTACAATTAACTATTGAATCATCCAATTTACTTGGTAAAACTCGTTTTCTCTTTGTTTTAACGGACAAGAAATCAATCCCGTACTTGCAATTTTTTTTATATTTTCCTAACTTTTTCTGATCTTAAGTTTTTAACAAACTAAAAACTAGTGGAATTAACGAAAATTCCAGTCAATACATGACAGTCTCCAGTGGCGGATTTAAGGGGGCACCCGGCCAGACGATTTTGGGCCCGGCCCGTTTTTACAGGCTTAAATTTTTATATACTTGGCGAAAAATCTCGGTATGTCCCACCTTGACTTCAAATTTGGCACGGCCCGACTGAAGACACTAAAATCACGGCCTGGCCCGACCCGTGCGGTACTCTAATCCATAGAGCCTTACACGGATTTTTTAGACCCGGACCGGCTTATTTTATTAGAAATTTAAATACATTTTTCCTTATAAAAACCTCAGTGGGCGTTCAGTACAGTGACCATTCAGCATCGCTTCCCCTATCGGATTCTAAAAGGAATCTAAAAAGTGTTCAGGTAAATAAAATTTGGGAATAAATTACTCAACTAAACAAATATATCTAACTAGCAGTGCCCGTAGCGGCTTCGCTCGCATGAAATTAGAGAATTTGAACCGTGCATACATAGTAGAGTACTGCACGGATCAATTTTTAGGTCTCGGCTCGGCCCGTCGACAACTTGGCCCAGCCCGTTTCAAAAACCGAAATTCCTGGCCCGGCACGGCCCGTCTAATATGGGCCCGGCTCGTTTTTACAGGCCTAGAAGTTCTATATTTTATTTTATTTTATTTATTTCTCCAACAGAAGGACCCGTAGGCCACTAACACCGTTCGGACAACATAAAGCGTGCGTTCGAACAGAATTCAAAGCAAAAATATAATAAGAATAGTAACTCAAACAAATACGCAAAATAAACATATAAGTCATCGGGTATTTAAATCGGCAAAAATATAAGAAGAATAGTAACTCAAACTAATACGCAAAATAAGCATATAAGTCATCGGGTATTTAAATCTGACCATTAGGTGTTAGAAATTTTGAAAGGTCGGTTTCATTTATCAGACATCTGAAACGGCTGTAGGATGTTGAGTTGACCACATCGTGAGGCAGGGCATTCCAGGATTTTATTATTCGGTTGGAAAAGAAGAACTTGGTAGCATCGATCTTGTGCAGGCCAGACCTCAGTTTATAACAATGGCCTCTTGTGGCCTGGTAATTAGACGATTCAAAACTGGTGACCAAAGTTGAGTCAATAAGACCATTTAGAATTTTGTAGCATAGACATAGGTCAGCAATGAGTCTGCGATGTTCCAAAGATTTGAGACCGAGGATGTTGAGGCGAGTTAAATAAGGGAGACGACTAACAGAAGGAATTGTTCTTGTGAATCGTCTTTGGACTCTCTCGAGCCTGTCGATCAAATGCCTGTGGTGTGGATTCCACACTGAAGAACAATATTCAAGTAGCGGTCGTACATACACGGAAAATGCTCTCGTCAAGAGATCTGGATCTTTAGTAGTGAAACATAAATTGATCAGCCGTAATCTAACAGATGCCGCATGTACAATACTGTTGATGTGGTTTTTAAATTTGAGGTCATTTTCGATTACAACGCCAAGGTCCCTTGCGTGACCAACAATCTCTAGTTGATGAGAGTCAATATGGTAGTCGGGTACATCAAGCTCCTTACTTGCTAGACCATAGATGGAGCATACGAAGCACTTTGTTAGGGCCAAATTTAACTGCCATAGACACCAATTCGTCAACCGCATTCTGCATAGCCAAATTTCCAGGTTGGAATGTTTTGTAAATTTTGATGTCATCCGCAAAGAGCTTGACTGAAACTTGTTCGAAAGCTGGGTTGTCTGTAATATCGTTAATGTATATCAAAAAAAGTATTGGTCCCAGGACGCTACCCTGTGGAACACCGCTAGTAACTTCTCTTGGGCCAGAGTGATGACCATTAACGCAAACAAACTGTGTGCGGGCACTCAGAAAAATCAAAAATCCACGCCAACAAATCGCCAGATATTCCATATCCTTTCAGTTTTTTCATCAGCTTTGTGTGTGAAACAGAATCAAATGCTTTCTGAAAATCAAAATAAATGATGTCAGTACGTTCACAATTCTCTAGAGACGATGACCAATCATACACGCATTCAAACAGGTTTGTACAGGTAGATTTGTGCCCTAGAAATCCATGTTGGTTACGGGAGATAAGGTTGTGCGTGGACAAGTAAGTCAAAATGTTCTTGGTGATTACCTTTTCCATGACACGACAACAGGTACTTGTAAGTGAGATTGGCCTATACTTGATGAAAAACTTCGGCCCGTCCCACCTTGACTTCAGGTTTAGCCCGGCCCATCTAAACACCTTAAAAACACTAAAATGTCTATATACTTCGTTAAAAATCTCGGCCCGTCCCACCTTGATTTAAGGTTTGAGCAGGGCCGTATGAAGACCCTAAAATAACGGCTTGGCCCGTCCGTCCGGGGATAAACTGAACGAATGTAGGACATTTCCCCCCCCCCGGACGTTTCCCCCCCCCCCCCCCCGGACAATACCCCCCCCCCCCGACAGACCCTAGGACATTTAATTTTGGTTAATTTACTTAATTGATTGTATATGATGTAATCCCTGTCTTAAAACTTCATGTAATCTCATTTGACTTGTAAACGTCTATTTACCTTACTATAGCATGATTGCAATTGAAATTAATTTTGTGTAACTTTTATATTTGATGTAATGCCTTTGAAATCATAAGAAGTTAATTTTAGTTATAATAGTTTAGTTTAAGTTGTCCTGTAATTCACGATATATTCCATAATATCTGTATAATTTTATGTCTGTTTAAGTTTACTTTGAAACGTCTATTTATGTATAAAACGTAATAATAAGAATAATATTATTCATTATTATTATTATTATTTATTTATTTAACGTGCTCTCTAAAAAGAAAAATTTCTCAGAGCACGAGGCGGCAGTGCCAAAATAAACGAACGAACAGAATCACACATCAGAAACAAAAAGGGTCAATATCCGTTCGTCATACGAAGAAAAAAATGAGTTTTAAGTCGTTTCCTAAAAACATAAACGCTATCAACACACGCCGGATCGGTAAGTTCAATCGGTAGATTGTTCCAGGTAGTTGGACAAGAAACTGCAAAAGCCCTCGGTCCAAACGTCCTGGTTCCGCAGGAAGGAACAAGAAGCTGACCGGAAGAAGCCGAGCGAAGGTGAGATCGGCCAGGAAACTGAGTCACCGGAATGCACAGACCGGAGAGGTATGACGGCGCTTCATTAAATTTGAAGACAGTTAATTTTAGTTATAATAGTTTATTTTAATTGTTCCGTAATTCATAGTACATTCCATAATATCTGTATAATTTTATATCTCTCTAAGTTAACTTTTGAATGTCTATTTACTTTTCTATATCATGTTAACATTTTACATTTTAAAATTAAGCCCTGATGATGACAAGTTAATGTCGAAACTGGCCAGTTGGCTAATAAATATGTAACCATGAACAAGGATATTAGTCTTTATTTACGTAAAAACCGAAAGCTGGAAAGTCTTTGTAAAAAAGTGTTAAACGGCGAATACAAATGTATTTTAACAGAGCGTGTATTACCGAATATATATATATATATATATATATATATATATATATATATATATAAATATATATATATATATATATATATATATATATATATATCATTTTAGTTCTGAACCGAAGCATTGTTTGTGTTCTGTCTTTATAAAACTTCGAAAATATATATATATTAATATATATATATATATATATATATATATATATATATATATATATATATATTAATATATATATACATATATATATATATATATATATATATTAATATATATATACATATATATATATATATATATATATATATATATATATATATATATATATGTATATATATATATATATGTATATATATATGTATATATATATATGTATATATATATATATATATGTATATATATGTATATATAAATTAATATATATATATATATATATATATATATATATATATATATATATATATATATATATATATATATATATATATATATATATATATATATATGTATATATATATATATTAATATATATATATATATATGCACATAAATATGTATATATATATATATATATATCAATAATATGTATATATATATATATATATATATCAATAATATGTTTAATCTTTTTCCGACTTTTAGTATCCTAACGTTAGTTTTCTTGTTTCAAACATAATTATTTCAAACTCATATTAACTTAATTGATTAAGCTAATAAGAATTTGCTTTTTTCTAGAAAACAACAAAAAGAAATGTCTAATTTAAACAACAAAGAAGATTTGTCTACTGCTATTTTAAAGCGTAAGCCAAAGCCAAACAGGCTTTTAGTTGAAGAAGCTATAAATGATGACAATTCATTGGTCACAATTTCCCAAGCAAAGATGGATGAGTTGCAACTTTTTCGTGGTGATTCAGTTCTCCTCAAAGGCAAAAAGAGACGAGAATCTGTTTGCATTGTTCTGCCTGACGAAGAACTAAGTAACGAAAAAATCAGAATTAATAGAAGTGTTAGGAATAACTTAAGAATAAGGCTTGGAGACGTCGTTAGCCTTCATCCATGTAGGGAAGTTAAATATGGAACGCGTGTTCATATTTTACCAATAGATGACACGATTGAAGGACTAACTGGAAACCTTTTTGAAGCTTATCTCAAGCCTTACTTCCTAGAAGCCTACAGACCTGTTCATAAAGGAGATGTTTTTGTTGTAAGAGGAAATATGCGGGCTGTAGAATTCAAAGTTATTGAAACCGAACCTTCGCCATATTGTGTTGTTGCCCCCGACACGGTCATTCATTGTGAAGGCGATCCAATTAAACGAGAAGACGAAGAAGAATCTTTAAACGAAATTGGATATGACGACATTGGTGGTTGTCGTCAACAGCTAGCTCAAATAAAAGAAATGGTGGAATTACCTCTTCGTCATCCCCAACTGTTTAAAGCCATTGGAGTAAAACCACCAACGGGTATTCTTCTTTACGGACCTCCAGGAACGGGAAAAACCCGTATTGCCAAAGCCGTCGCTAACGAAACTGGATCTTTCTTTTTCTTAATAAATGGACCGGAAGTTATGAGCAAACTTGCAGGTGAATCTGAAAGCAATTTGAGAAGAGCTTTCGAGGAATCTGAAAAAAATGCACCGGCCATCCTTTTCATTGATGAAGTCGATGCCATCGCACCCAACAGAGAAAAAACTCAGGGAAACGTTGAGAAAAGACTTGTGTCACAGCTGCTGACTTTGATGGACGGAGTTAAGAAGCGAAATCGGGTTATCGTCATGGCTGCGACTAACAGGCCTAATAGCATTGACCCTGCTTTGAGACGATTTGGCCGTTTTGACAGAGAAGTTGAAATTGGCGTTCCCGACTCTACCGGACGTTTGGAAATTTTGCGGGTTCACACAAAAAATATGAAACTCGCAAGCGATGTTGATCTCGAAAGGGTTGCTCTTGAAACTCACGGTCACGTAGGAGCTGATTTAGCTAGTCTTTGCACTGAAGCCGCTCTTCAGCAAATTAGAGAAAAAATGGATTTATTTGAATTAGAAGACAGTTCCATTGACGTTGAAGTTTTAAATTCATTAGCCGTTACTCAAGAAAATTTCACGTTTGCACTGAAAAAAAGCAATCCAAGTGCTCTTAGGGAAACTTCTGTTGAAATTCCCAACGTTACCTGGAATGATGTTGGAGGCTTAGAAAATGTCAAAAAAGAACTGCAGGAGATGGTTCAGTATCCAGTTGAACATCCAGAATTGTTCCTCAAGTTTGGTATGACACCATCAAAAGGTGTTCTTTTTTACGGACCACCTGGTTGCGGTAAAACTTTGATGGCTAAAGCAATTGCCAATGAATGCCAAGCTAATTTTATTTCCATCAAAGGTCCTGAGCTACTGACCAAGTGGTTTGGAGAGTCCGAATCAAACGTCAGAGATATTTTCGACAAAGCTAGAGCCGCTGCTCCTTGTGTACTGTTTTTCGACGAACTTGACTCAATAGCTAAAGCTCGTGGTGGTAGCGGTGGTGATGCCGGTGCTGATCGCGTGATCAACCAGCTTCTCACCGAAATGGATGGAATGAATGCCAAGAAAAATGTTTTCATCATCGGAGCTACAAACAGACCGGATACTATCGATTCAGCCATTTTGCGTCCTGGACGTTTAGACCAACTGATCTACATTCCTTTGCCTGATGAACAATCCAGAGTTTCCATTCTTAAAGCTTGTCTTAGAAATTCGCCTGTTGCTAAAGACGTCGATATCAATAAGTTAGCCAATTTTACTCAAGGTTTTAGCGGTGCCGATCTGACTGAAATTTGTCAAAGAGCATGCAAGCTTGCTATCAGAGAATCTATTGCTAAGGAAATCAACAGAGAAAAAGAAAATGAAGAAAAAGTAGCTGACGCCATGGATGCTGAATACGATCCAGTTCCAGAAATCCGACGTGATCACTTTGAAGAAGCTATGAAGTTTGCACGCCGTTCGGTTAGTGATAAAGACATACTCAAATACGAGTCGTTTGCAAAAACCCTTTCTCAAAACAGAGGCATTGGATCCGATTTCAAATTTCCAGGAAGTCAAGAAACTGGATACGACCAAAATGATGGTGAAGATTTATATGTTTAGTTGAGCCTTGTTTGCTGCTTTTTCTTTTTGTTTTTTCAACTCAGTTTTTTTTTCAAATAAAATAGTTATGGTAACAGTAGTACACATTTCTAAATTTGAAATCTTTATTTTAGTTATAATATCTATGTTTTATACGACGTTTGGTACATGCGAGGCGGAAAAGGTTTAAAAAGACTAAATGAGGTAGTTATTATCTGAGATCGTCACAAAAACAGCGAGAAGATTCTGCAGAAGAATGAAACGTGGTCGGGATATTTTGCAAGCTATGAATTCTCTGTTGAAACTAATAACATGAACGAACCATATTATAAACTATATGCCTTGTACTTATCATAAACTTCAAAGAAAAATTTGCAATATTTATTTGCAGTTTTATAATAAATTGAATATTGGACAACTTTTAATTATACGAATTAAGGCTTAATCTCTATTATATAGTAGCCCACGTCACTCACTGATTCTGTCACGCTTACGTAATTAGTCGTATAGATGTTATCAATGTGCACGTAAGAATTTATGGCGCGCGGGCGTGTAATAAAAATTATTATGCAAAAATTATTATGCAATTGTACCTATCTCAGTCTAGAGATCAAAAGAAGTGGCGCTGCATTTGAAAAATATTATATAATAGATTTAAAAAAATCTCAGAACCAAGGACCACTTCTCGATGGCCGTCAATTCACAAGAAATGTCGTGTATACTGAAATTCTTTAATAACCAATTATTGCACTTTTCAATTTTCACATCCTTTGAATTTATATAAAATACTTTAGTAAATTGAAAATTTTAACACAATAAAAATTTCATTAAATTTGCTGATGAAAAATTTTTATGGTTATCAAATGTCATTTTGTTTTTGTTGACTATTTTTTATAAAATGTATCCAAAGTACATCGTAATTTTAAGACATGCGTCCTTGGGGCGGGCAATACCACTATGTATGTATGTTAGCAATTACACATAACTCGGCGGCCGCAGGGGTCAGCAATCAGCAGTTGATAAAAGTTAGTGAACGCAGGCGTGTAATAAAAGTTATTACGCAAGTGTACAATGACAGTCTCAAAGATAAAACAAGTAAATTAAAAACGAATTTTTAAAACCAATGCTCTTATATGTAATTAAAACACAAATTTTGCAATCAATTTTTTCTTATATTACTCTTTTATTTTATGTTAAAGTCGAAATATCTTAATTATATCGAAATATCGAAATTAATTAAAATTATCTAAATTAATTGACTTATTGTAAAACTAATAATTGAATATTGCATTGTCTTCTATTTTAAGCATGTATGCAAAATTTGAAAAAATCTATCATCAGGAAGTGACTCAAAAATTGATTGCAAGATTTGAAACAGACAAAGAAACAAACAGACAGACAGAGAAACAGAGACGACGAGTTAATAAAAGCATTGGTAATAATAATAAAAATATCATCAAAAAGCATCGAATTTAAATATCTCAACTATTTTCATGAAAATTTCGTACACGCTTGAGAATCGCGGTCAGTGAGTGTGGTTCGTGTTAACTTGGTAAAATAGTCTGCCAGTCGGTTAGCGTTTTGTGGTAAAGAAAACCCTCAAGAAAACCCTCAAGAAACCCCTCGATAAAATCCTCAAGAAAATTAACTAAATTAATTGACTTATTGTGAAACTAATAATTGAATATTGCATTGTCTTCTATTTTGAGCATGTATGCAAAGTTTGAAAAAAATCTATCATCAGGAAGTGACTCAAAAATTGATTGCAAGATTTGAAACAGACAGAGAAACAGACAGACAGAGAAACAGACAGACAGAGAAACAGAGACGACGAGTTAATAAAATCATTGGTAAAAATTTTAAAGCAATTCAATAAAACTGCTTTTTATTTTATTTTTCATAAGCAACACAAAAAAAAGTAAATAAAATGTGGGGTGGAAAATAGGGTTATTTGGTTTTTAAAGTAACTGCTACTCAACAACTGTAATTGCCACAGATGTAAATATTAATACTTAGTATCTACTCAAAAAAAAGATATACGTGTTTCATCATTTTTTGGGTTATTTGGTTTTTAAAGTAGCTGCTACTCAAAAACTGTTAATGCTACAGAAGTAAAAATTAGTATTTAGTTTCTACTCAAAAAATAATGAAATACGTGTTTTAGCATTTTTTGAAAATTTGGTTTCCAGGACCTCAAATGTGGGGTGGAAATAAGGGTTATTTGATTTCAAAATAACTGCTACTCACAAACTGTAAGTGCTACAAATGTAAAAATTAGTATTTTGAAGTTTTGTGCCGGTTAAAAGTAGCTAAGTCCAGTTTATCATCGGCCGGGCCAAGCCGTTATTTTAGAGTCTTCACACGGGCCAGGCCAAACCTTAAATCAAAGTGGGACGGGCCGAGGCTTTTCACTAAGTATATAGATATTTTAGTGATTTTAGGATCTTCAGTTTGGCCGGGCCAAACCTGAGGTCAAGGTGGGACGGGCCGAAGTTTTTCATCAAGTATATAGAACTTCTAGGCCTGTAAAAATGGGCCGGGCCTAATTCAGACGGGCTGTGCCGGGCCAGGAGTTTGGGTTTTTAAAACGGGCTGGGCTAATTTGTCGACGGGCCGAGCCGAGACCTAAAAAAATGATCTCTACTATGGATGCACGGTTCAAACTCTCTAATTTCATGCGAGCCGCTACGGGCACTGCTAGTATATATATATATATATATATATATATATATATATATATATATATATATATATATATATATATATATATATATATATATATATATATATATATATATATATATATATATATATATATATATATATATATATATTATACGTATGTATGTATTATGTATGTATGTGTGTATGTATGTAAATATGCCTAATAATGTCTTAGTTCAATTTGAGAAAAAAATAATAATGTGATCTAAATTTTCAGATCATCACGGAGTTTTTTCGTATTTTTTTTAGTTATAACTCAGGTGATTTTTACGGCTGTAGTTAAAAACAAGTATGTAGTATAATTAAATACTTTTGTTTATAATTAAAAAAAATTTTTGTTAAAACCATAAAAATAAAATAACCTATATACTTTGCTTACAAGTGCTCAAAATTTTTTACAAAACTTTGTCAAAAACAATAAATTTGATGAAAGCCAAAAAGTACCAAATGTAAAGTTAGTAGCCGTGAGTTAAAAAAAGAAGCAGATACCGTTAGAAAACCATTCAGTCACAGCAAAAAAAAACTATTTAATCACAGCAAGGAAAACTATTAAATCACAGCAAGAAAACATGCTAACATGCGAGATCAATTTCAACTTCACATTGTGAAGTAAAATAATTGTAGAATGTACGAGTATGGAAAAAATTAAACATTTATGGAAACCAGTCTGTGTCATAAAAACAAGAATTAAATTAAAATTTTTAACAAAAATATCAGTGAAAACATAAGATGTTTTGTTGTACTTGTATTAAACCAAATCAAATGTCCTGAAGTTGTCGAAATTTAAATTAATGGGATAAAGATTTGTAAAAGAAAAGCTGTTTGATTTTTCTATTAGCATAAATTTGCTTTATATCTTTAAACGATGGTAACTTCTTAAATATAAAAAGTTTTATTTTTATTGGTAGTGTGGAATATGACGTTGAAAATAAATTTAATTATATATGAGTAAAATTAAATAAGTTTAAGTTTTTTTAAAAGCAACTTTGTGCTTGTCATTGAGCACTAAGTGTTATATTTGCAATGAAACTTTGAATATGGTTGCAAAAAAACTATTAAGGATGAACAATTTTATTAAAAAGTAGAACATAGGCTAATGAGGCCTATTTAAAAAAGCTCGCAGTAAGTTTGAAAAAAGATCTATGGTTTATTTAAATTGAAGTAAGTTTTTTTTTGTTAAACCATTTAAAAAATTATTTTACTTATCACTCTTGGCACAGACGGAAGTGGAATGTACAAAAAAGAGTTTTTAAAAAGCAAACGCTCTCGTATTGAGTGACAAAAAGAAAATAATATCTGCAAGATTTTTGAGTTTAAAAAAACTTTTTTCAAAAGCCACAAAATTTATTGAAAATTCCAAAAACGATGAAGAGCTCACAAAAACAAGTTAAAGTAAGTACCTTCATTACTCTCTCTCTGAATAATATACATCAATTCTAACATCTCCACAAGCTCCATCAGCGTTTCCATACCGGTATAAATTAAAAGAGCCTAAAAGACACACTACCAATACACACGTTATTTATCTATACACTATCACACGTATTTATATAAACGTACTAAGTATTTTACTTTTAGCAATACATTTGTACATAACATGTGTAACTTCCATGCACAAATTTAAAAAGTTTTACTATAACTTCTTGCTTTCTTTTGTCACTCTCTTTTTTTTTATTCACCTTTCCTTTAAATATTTCCTTTTCATTATTTCCTTTTCTCCATACCTTTCTGTAATTGTTTTTTCTTTTAAAATTTTACATCAGCATTGAAAAAATCAAGATATAGAAATTAAAGAAAAAAAGAAAGAGAAAGAGAGAGCAAAAATGAGAAAAAGAGAGAAAAAAAGAACAGGAAAAATATTCATAACAAAATCGTTCTGTATATAATTTTAAAAACGTCAATAATTATATCATCATCGGTTGCTATAGACGACCGACACGACGACAATGATGGCCATACAAGAGAAGGCTGATAGGGCTAGTACGAGCCACCTGTATTTGTACTGCCGGCCGACGACGTTGCGCAGAAACAAAGGCCTGCTCTCGTTTCCCATTTTCAATTCCCCGCCGTCGCTTTCTCCTCCGCCTTGTTGTTGATTGGATGGTGGCTGGAATGAAGCTCTTCTGATTGATCGATTCTCTGAAGCGTGAGGGGCGAGGTAGAGCCTACAGGAAATTAGATAAAATCTAATTTATGAATAAAATCATTTAACATGATTAAAGCAATATAAAAGAAATAGGTTTTAATTTTTTTGATTGCCGCCAGCGCCTATATTTTTAGACCATATAATTATGAATAATGTATGCCCACAGTTGAGATCCGTTTGTGTACTATATAATTTCAATAATTTCATGTTATGTTAGCAAGTGAACGCGCACGAACAACATGCTGGTATCAAAGTTGACGATTGTGATGAAGATACGGATGTAATGGCTTATAAAAGACAATGGTTTCAAATACGTGTTACGTGAAAGAATTAAAAAAATTTTTTACTAGCTCACTCATGCTTGAGTATTTAGATTAGTTGATAAACGTAGTATTTTTCATACATTTTGAATTATATCTACTTAGTTATATCATATATTTCTACTAATATTTTTCAATCTTGTAGTGCCTTCGGTCCATCCAATCGAGCTCCTATGAACTTTAGCTTCGTGTGTCTGCAGGGGCGCAACTAGGGAAGGGGCGGCGCAAGCCAAACCGGGGGCACTGCAATTTTTCCAAATATGATGGGTTTTTCTTTGAGTGGGGGTGCTACATTTATTCTCAATCTAATATATGCCCATATATTTATATGTTCATACATATCATAAACTTATTTTTAACATTTTTAAAATTTATTTTTGCTTTAGCTGGTTTGAGACTGAGTTTGACTATCTTCAATTTGCAGTCTTTCGTTTTTATCATTAACTAGCAGTGCCCGTAGCGGCTTCGCTCGCATGAAATTAGAGAATTTGAACCGTGCATACATAGTAGAGTACTGCACGGATCAATTTTTTCATCTATATATATAAAAGAACATGTCCTGATTGACTGACTGACTGACTGACTGACTGACTGACTGACTGACTGACTGACTGACTGACTGACTGACTGACTGACTGACTGACTGACTGACTGACTGACTGACTGACTGACTGACTGACTGACTGACTGACTGACTGACTGACTGACTGACTGACTGACAGATGACTGACTGATAATCAACGCCGAGCTCAAACGCCTCATCCTAGGAACGTGAAATTTGGAACTTATATTACTTTTATAGCTTAAACATCCGCTAAGAAAGGATTTTTGAAAATTTTGCTCCTGAGGGGAAAAAACTGGAAAACAAACTTTTTTCTAAAACAATGTATATCTCGAAAACCAAAAATGAGGAGATTTTGAAATTTGGTATATAGATTCTTTTTGAAAAATAAAAAGATACGTGTTTCACCATTTTTTGAAAATTCGGTTTCCCGGACCTCAAATGTGGGTTGGAAAAAAGGTTTCTTTGGTTTTTAAAGTAACTGCTACTCAAAAACTGTGAATGCTACAGATGTCAAAATTAGTATTTAGTATTTACTCAAAAAATTATGATATAAGTGTTTCAACATTTTTTTAAAAATTTGGTTTCCAGGACATCAAATGTGGGGTGGAAAAAAGGGTTATTTGATTTCAAAATAACTGCTACTCAAAAACTGTAAGTGCTACAAAGGTAAAAATTAGTATTTTGAAGTTTTGTGCCGGTTAAAAGTAGCTAAGTTCAGTTTATCACCGGCCGGGCCAAGCCGTTATTTTAGAGTCTTCACACGGGCCAGGCCAAACCTTAAATCAAAGTGGAACGGGCCGAGGTTTTTCACCAAGTATATAGATATTTTAGTGATTTTAGGGTCTTCAGTTGGGCCGGGCCAAACCTGAAGTCAAGGTGGGACGGGCCGAAGTTTTTCATCAAGTATATAGAACTTCTAAGCCTGTAAGAATGGGCCGGGCCTAATTCAGACGGGCTGTGCCGGGCCAGGAGTTTGGGTTTTTAAAACGGGCTGGGCTAAGTTGTCGACGGGCCGAGCCGAGACCTAAAAAATTGATCTCTACTATGGATGCACGGTTCAAACTCTCTAATTTCATGCGAGCGAAGCCGCTACGGGCACTGCTAGTTTTTAATAAACTAGAAAAGTTATGAAAACCCTGTTTGTGTTGCTATTTTAAAAACTGGAATAAATATTTATTTACTAAAAAATTTATTTTTTCACAACTCCGAGTTCGGGTATCAAGTTTTTACACTTTCGGGTTCGAGTTTGGGTTCGGGTATCAGAAAAAGACCGGGTAGTATCGAACTCGGGTTTGGGTTCGGGTACCCGTGACATCCTTAATATATATATATATATATATATATATATATATATATTAATTTAAGTTTTTCCTTCTCAACAATTACAGCAAAATTATTAAGAATTTGAACAAATTTAAAGAATTTTTTGTTGAAAATGGTGCTTAAGTATTGTTTAAAATTTTATGGTTTTATTAACTACATGCTTTGGTTACCCGCCGTTGCTTTTGTTTTTTTTACCAATGCTTTTATTAACTCGTCGGCTCTGTTTCTCTGTCTGTTTCAAATCTTGCAATCAATTTTTGAGTCACTTCCTGATGATAGATTTTTTTCAAATTTTGCATACATGCTCAAAATAGAAGACAATGCAATATTCAATTATTAGTTTTACAATAAGTCAATTAATTTAGTTAATTTTCTTGAGGATTTTATCGAGGGGTTTCTTGAGGGTTTTCTTGAGGGTTTTCTTGAGGGTTTTCTTGACCACAAAACGCTAACCGACTGGCAGACTATTTCACCAAGTTAACACGAACCACACTCACTGACCGCGATTCTCAAGCGTGTACGAAATTTTCATGAAAATAGTTGAGATATTTAAATTCGATGCTTTTTGATGATATTTTTATTATTATTATTACCAATGCTTTTATTAACTCGTCGTCTCTGTTTCTCTGTCTGTCTGTTTGTTTCTCTGTCTGTTTCAAATCTTGCAATCAATTTTTGAGTCACTTCCTGATGATAGATTTTTTTCAAATTTTGCATACATGCTCAAAATAGAAGACAATGCAATATTCAATAATTAGTTTTACAATAAGTCAATTAATTTAGTTAATTTTAATTAATTTCGATATTTCGATATAATTAAGATATTTCGACTTTAATATAAAATAAAAGAGTAATATAAGAAAAAATTGATTGCAAAATTTGTGTTTTAATTACATATAAAAGCATTGGTTTTAAAAGTTCGTTTTTAATTTACTTGTTTGTTTGCTTTTTTGTGTTGCTAATAAAAAATAAAATAACAAGTAAATTAAAAACGAATTTTTAAAACCAATGCTCTTATATGTAATTAAAACACAAATTTTGCAATCATTTTTTTCTTATATTACTCTTTTATTTTATGTTAAAGTCGAAATATCTTAATTATATCGATATATCGAAATTAATTAAAATTATTTAAATTAATTGACTTATTGTAAAACTAATAATTGAATATTGCATTGTCTTCTATTTTAAGCCTGTATGCAAAATTTGAAAAAATCTATCATCAGGAAGTGACTCAAAAATTGATTGCAAGATTTGAAACAGACAGAGAAACAGAGACGACGAGTTAATAAAAACATTGGTAATAATAATAAAAATATCATCAAAAAGCATAAAATTTAAATATCTCAACTATTTTCATGAAAATTTCGTACACGCTTGAGAATCGCGGTCAGTGAGTGTGGTTCGTGTTAACTTGGTAAAATAGTCTGCCAGTCGGTTAGCGTTTTGTGGTCAAGAAAACCCTCAAGAAAACCCTCCAGAAAACCCTCAAGAAAACCCTCAAGAAAACCCTCAAGAAAACCCTCAAGAAACCCCTCGATAAAATCCTCAAGAAAATTAACTAAATTAATTGACTTATTGTAAAACTAATAATTGAATATTGCATTGTCTTCTATCTTGAGCATGTATGCAAAATTTGAAAAAAATCTATCATCAGGAAGTGACTCAAAAATTGATTGCAAGATTTGAAACAGACAGAGAAACAGACAGAGAAACAGACAGAGAAACAGAGCCGACGAGTTAATAAAAGCATTGGTAAAAAGCAGTTTTATTGAATTGCTTTAAAATTTTTAATACTTTGTATATAACAAGTGAATTAAAAACAAAGTTTTTTAAAAACACACTTTTAAATAATCGATTGTGTAGGCCAGTGGTTCTTAAACTTTTTAGAAACAGGGACCGGCTGTATATTTATGAAATTGTTGGCGGACCACCAATTAGAAATAAAAAATTTTATCTGGCAATCGTATCCAAAATAATGGGAAATTAGAGGGAAAAGCTCCAATAGGGCCTATAATATCTGAATATTTCATTGAAGTTATTCAAAAATCTAAATAATGCGAAATAGTGTCTAAAATTTAGACTATAAATCAATAAAAGTTTTTGGCTTTTTTAAAACTGGATCCTTCTTGTAAATTATCATCATTTTCTGTTGGGCTGTCTCTATCCGTGTCTGAGTTGTGGCGCTTTGTTTTTTTACTTTTTTAAAAAAAGTCCAGAGAGGATTGGTGTACTTTACTCATGTTTTGTATCCTTATTTTTTAATTTAAAATAGAAATTTATTTCATTTTTAAAATTGTCTCATTACAAATACACAAAAATATTCATACGATAGCGTTTTTTAATTATCGCTCAATTCTATCAACAAAGAACAAACAGCTAGCATAAGAATGGTTGTGTTCAGTTGGGTTGCAATTTCAATCGCTAGGTGATCGAAGTCGTCCATATGCCAAGCGATGACAATGTGGCGATAATGGGAACTTTAGATCTAGATTCTAGATTGATTTTTGCAAATTAAGCTAAATAATTTCAGTGTATACATGTTTTTAAATTTAAAATATATTTAGAATTATTTGTATTTTTCTGGAATAAGTTGATCAAATTTTTAATTTTTAGTGATTGTTTCACGGACCGGTGACATGAGCTCCGGTGAACTACTGCCAAGTAGTTAACTAGTAGTTAACTACTTTTTAACATTAAAATTTTAAACAAATGTAATTTCCAATAACAAAATATAATTATTTACATTTTTATTTACACAATCATTTACAAAATGATACTATCAAAAGCATTTACAGAATATCTAAGATGATCTCTTAAAAAAATCATCATATCGATGTGGTTATCAGACAATTTACTTCGTCTGTCAGATAAAATTTGTCCTGCTACACTAAAAAGTCTTTCAACTGCTGCTGAACTTGGCAATGTTGAATTGAGCTTTATAAATGCTGCACAAACATCTGGATAATGGAAGAGACTTTGGATGTTCTTGGACGGGTTTGATAAATAATCATTAAGCTGTTCAGCCAATACATTGTCAAAGGAGTTTGGTATGGTATCCATATAGTCGTACCAATCGTCATTTTCACTGCACTGATCATTGTCAATTGAGGTAGAGCTTCTAGATTTACAACCTGCAAAGATATTTATAAAAACAATAATTAATAAACAATAATTAAACAATAATGCTGTGTATTGTTAATTGTTAACCAAAAAAAAACCTTTTAACATTTGCAATTAAATACAAGTTAAATAAACCTGATTTTTCAAGCTCTTGATTCATCTCTTTTATGTAAGCCAATAATTTTTCTTTAATCAAATATTTTTTTGCTCATCGGACAAAAAATTCAATTTGAATTGGGGAATTATCGCTGTTGCTAGCAGATACTCTTCATTTCCTAAAACAGGACCAAATCGTTTCTCTATACCCCGAGATAGTGCTTGTATAAGAGGTTTGATGGTTTTTTCTGAACAGGAATGTAATTTTTTTTTATTCCAATGATGGTCGGAATTATGTGGCCAATATATGACTTCTCGCTTTGGAAGATATCCATTGCAGTGACTATTGGTTTCATAATCTGAAGAAATGATTTCGTTTGTTATACTCATACTTGAAATTTAAATATAAATAGCAAAAATTAACCATAAGTCTTATTCTAAGCTTAGTATAGTTAGGTTTAACAAATGCTAAAATTAAAATATGATGGTGGGCGCACACAGTTGGCAAAAATAAGGTACATGAAGTTAGCAACGAAATTGGCAACGAACGCTATTTTGGACACAAAAAGTAGATTATAGACAAAAATAAATTTGTCCGAGCCAAAAGTTTAATTGATTCCAATAGTAATATATGTGCTTAATCCAAATGTAAAAAAAAAATTAAAAAAAAAAAAGTTTTTTAGGCGTGATACGGCTATTACCGAGGGCCGTCGATTTTTTCGGATGGCCTCAAGATACCGGAAATAAATATGGAAAAAATATAAATAATTTTTTCCGATGGCTTATATTTTGGAATTTAGTTGTAAATAATATTCTGAATTCAAATATGTAAAAAAATATTTTATAAAAAAAGTTCTTTAGGTGCTAGACGCTATTGACCGTTTCCCTTATACACCGAATTCCGCATCGGAATTTCCATTGTAATTAGAAAGTAAAACTAAATAAATTTGTCCGAGTCAAAAGTTTAATTGATTCCAATAGTAATTTATGTGCTTAATCCAAATGTAAAAAAAAATTTAAAATAGAAATAGTTTTCTAGGCGTGATACGGCTATAACCGAGGGCCATCGATTTTTTCGAATGGCCTCAAAATACCGGAAATAAATATGGAAAAAATATAAATAATTTTTTCCGATGGCTTATATTTTGGAATTTAGTTGTAAATAATATTCTGAATTCAAATATGTAAAAAAATATTTTATAAAAAAAAGTTCTTTAGGTGCTAGACGCTATTGACCGTTTCCCTAATACACCGAATTCCGCATCGGAATTTCCATTGTAATTAGAAAGTAAAACTAAATAAATTTGTCCGAGTCAAAAGTTTAATTGATTCCAATAGTAATTTATGTGCTTAATCCAAATGTAAAAAAAAATTTAAAATAGAAATAGTTTTCTAGGCGTGATACGGCTATAACCGAGGGCCATCGATTTTTTCGAATGGCCTCAAAATACCGGAAATAAATATGGAAAAAATATAAATAATTTTTTCCGATGGCTTATATTTTGGAATTTAGTTGTAAATAATATTCTGAATTCAAATATGTAAAAAAATATTTTATAAAAAAAGTTCTTTTTTGAAATATTAAAAACCATTTAGAACAATATTAATACGAGAAGTGAGGTTTAAAACTAG
>OZ022240.1:33410377-33417877 GCA_963978895.1 Erpobdella octoculata
TGAAAACTTGATACCCGAACCCGAACTCGAACCCGAAAATTTATAAGCCTAATACCCGAACTCTGAGTTGTGAACAAATAAATCTTTATAAAAGCTGTGTCTTAGAGATTAATAAATTACAAGTTTTGTTGACGTAACATATTATACTAATCGCGAGCGTAGAAGTTTTGTATTATCACCTTTGCGTAACAAATAACACAAATACGTCATTTTATTAGTGATTGTGTAAACTAAACCACTAATCCGTTTGATTATAATCAGGCCGGACCGAGCCGCGAACGAACTAAAATAATTAAGCCTCCTTCGGTCGAAGAAATCGCGGATAGCCATGACTCTTAACTTTTTACTTCAGTTATTTAACCTTATATTTATTCATTCATATATTCAAAGTTTTTTTGATATAACAAAGACCCTTTGTTATAAAGATAATCTTGCATAATCCTAAACTTTAACTGGCAAAGTCTATAAATGATCTATGCGCCACAGTTATTTTATTGGCAAATGTGTAAGCTAGGACACTAATCCGCCTGATTGCCCGACCGGACCGAGCCGCGAAAAAATTAATAAATTATAATAATTTAAGAGGTAACGTATTATGCTAATCGCAAGCCATGCAAGTTTTGTATTATCACCTTTGCGTAACAAATAACACAAATAGGTCATTTTATTGGTGAGTGTGTAAGCTAGACCACTAATCCGCCTTATTATCTGGCCGGACCGAGCCACGAACGAACTAAAATAATTAAGTCTCCTTCGGCCAAAGAAATCACATTATTTGGCAAGCTAAAAAATAACTTGTTAGAGTTTATTCAATACGTGTAATGTCCAATGGATGAATTGATCGCTCTCGTTTGTATATGTATACTAGCGGGGTTACCCGGCGTTGCCCGGGTTTTTTAGAGGTTTTTCTAATGTTTGTCTCTCTCGCTCCCGTTCCCTTCTCCACTTTCCCGTTTTCGTAGCGTTCCCGGTCGCTTTTCCGCTCTCGGTCGTTTTCCAGCTCCCGGTCGCTTTCCCGCTCAGAAGTTCTGTTATCGATTTTCTCTCTTGCTCGCGTTTCCTTCCAAGCTTGCTCTCCCGATTCCAGTCGCTTTCCGCGTTCCCGGTCGCTTTCCGCGTTCCCGGTCGCTTTCCGCGTTCCCGGTCGCTTTCCCGTTCCCGGTCGCTTTCCCGTTCCCGGTCGCTTTCCCGTTCCCGGTCGCTTTCCCGTTCCCGGTCGCTTTCCCGTTCCCGGTCGCTTTCCCGTTCCCGGTCGCTTTCCCGTTTCCGGTCGCTTTCCCGTTCCCGCTCACGCTTGCTCTCCCGTTCCCGGTCATGCTTGCTCTCCCATTCCCGGTCACGGTAGCTCTCCCGTTCCCGTTTACGTTCCCGCTCATTTTCTCTTTTACATTCTTTCATAACTTCTGTTAGCCTATAAAACGCAAAATAGATTTGCTAAGACTATATATATATATATATATGAATGTTTGTGGGTTAGTTTCTCTATTATAGAAACGGGAAAGCACCCGGAACGGACAGCGAGCGGGAACAGAAAAGCAAGCGTGAGCGGGAATGGGAGAGCAAACGTGAGCGGGAACGGGGCAGCGACCGGGACGGGAAAACGACCGGGAGCGGGAAAGCGACCGGCAGTGGGAAAACGACCGAAAACGGAAAAGCTAACAGGAGTGGGAAAGCAGGTGGGAAAGGAAACGGGAGAGAAAGAGACAAACATTAGAAAAACCTCTAAAAAACCTGGGCAACGCCGGGTATCTCCGCTAGTACATACATAAACACACACACACAGACACACATACATGCACATACACATACATACATACACACATACATACGCACATACATATATATATAGTTCCCGCTCGCTCACCCGCTCCGCTCCGCTCATTTTGTGACGGATTTCAAAAATTTTTTTTTCTTTTTGATTTTCATTGACTCTCAAGGTTGTGTGAAAATTTCATTACGATCGGATGAATGGTGTAGCAATGCATAAAGGACATTAACATACATAAATACATATATACAAACATTCATTTTTATATATATAGATACACTAGGTAAATTTAAAATCAATCCAGGAATTTGAAATCATAAACCAGTACCCGAACCCGAACCCGAACCCGGTTTTTGTAAAACTACAAACCCGAACCCGAACCCGAACCCGAAAACCTGAGTTTCACAAACCCGAACCCGAACCCGAAAACCTGAGTTTCACAAACCCGAACCCGAACCCGAAAACTCGAGTTTTACAAACCCGAACCCGAACCCGAACCCGAAAACTCTAGTTTCACAAACCCGAACTCGAACCCGAAAACTCTAGTTTCACAAACCCGAACCCGAACCCGAACCCGAAAACTCCAAAAAGTACTACCCGTGACATCCCTATTTAGTGCCGAAATATTGTGAAAAACACATACATACATACATACATACATACACACATACATAAACACAGACACACATACATGCACATACACATACATACATACACACATACATACGCACATACATACGCACATACATATATATATATATAGTTCCCGCTCGCTCACCCGCTCCGCTCCGCTCATTTTGTGACGGATTTCAAAATTTTTTTTTCTATATTTGATTCCCCTTGACTCTCAAGGTTGTGTGAAAATTTCATTACGATCGAATGAATGGTGTAGCAATGCATAAAGGACATATATATATATACATATATACAAACATTAATTTGTATATATATATATATATATATATATATATATATATATATATATATATATATATATATATATATATATATATGTGTATATATATATATATATATATATATATATATATATATATATATATATATATATATGTATATATATATATATATATATATATAAATATGTTCTTTTTAAAATTTAAGCTTTTCCTACTCAAGAACTACAGAAAATTAATTTTGACAATTGCAATTTTGTCTTAAAACATCTAGTGTAAAAAACTATAAGCTATAATTAAAAAAACCCAATACAATTAAACCGAAATGAGCGTTAAAAACCATCAACCGATTACGTTAAAACTTTCTTGTACAGATTTTGTCATTTTTAATTTTAAGGATGTCTTACTTGAACGTTCTGAATCAAAAGAAAACATTCTTAATTATAAAGCTAAAGATATCAGTAATTTACCGTCAATTATTTTTCAATCAATTCTCTCAAGAAGCCAAGAACTGGGAATGCAAATTTCTCACGCATTTTTGTTACCTTGTTTACTTGAGCCAAAGAAATTCAGTTGCAATGAGTTAATATTACAAAATTTCAACATTGAAAAATACTTAAAGCCATTTAATGATATATTTGAATTAAATAATTTCAAAGTTATTTCTATTACCTATCCAGACGATGACAATGAATTCAAATATATACCTCCTCCTCAAATCTGGTTAAACACTTATAAGACAATGTGGAACTTCAAATACGCTTCAACATACCTACAATCTTTGGAATTAGATGTTTACTGCTGTCAACTTGAAAATTTTCACGACGGAAACAGTACTCCATGGTCATGTCCAAAGTTAAAACAATTATTTGTACGTTGTTCCGGTGGATGCGATCACAGCGACAAAGATATAATCAGTTTACTAAAAATTGATTTTCCAAACAAAAAATTAGAGCACTTGAACATATCTAAATGCACGTTTACAATGGATTTGCTAATTAGATTGAAAACATTTCTAAACCTTACAAAATTAAGTTTAGAATTTTATGGTAAAGTTTTTTTGAATTATGAGGTTGTTATCAATGCATTGCATGACCTATCAAAGTTGACATGGCTTAGGGTGCATTTGAAAACTTTGTATAAAGTTGATCCTTCATATTTGCAAGCGTTGCTCAACCTGGTTGACAATTTTCCTCTTTTATCACATTTAGACTTAGGTCGATTAAAATTTGTTTTCGAAAAACCACTTCCACACACACGCCAGAAACTACTTGTACACGCGGGACATTATCTTCATCGTTTTTATGAAGATGATTCAACAAAATTCGTAACGTTATTTTTCAATTGTATTAAAACAAATAATTTATCCTGTTTCAGTAATTTAACTGTTGACAATTTGCTTTTGTTTGAAAACGTTGAAAATACTATAAAATCAATGAAATATGGTCTTTATGATTTGATGTCATATGTGAATGTTCTTGATTATTTAACAAGTTTTTTGAAGCAACAAGAATATCATTCAATTATAAAAACTAATTTTTCTGTTATTATGAATTGTTTGCGCAGAGAATTGTATAACCATTCTGATTTTTATGGTGGTTTGTTTATACTAGAAATTTTTTTTAGCTTAGTGAAATTAGGATTACCAAAAAATGATTATAAAAAATTTCTCAATGTTTTAATTGATCAAGTTGTTCATACATATCTTAATGGTATCAGATTTAGTCAGATTTCTCGCTGTGATTTACCAGATGAAATATGGAAAGAACTTTTAAAAGACAACGTGTGGATTTCCTGTGTTCTTAATCACTCAAGCTATTATATCACATCTGCTAGACATTTCATAAATGTGATTGAAAAATACTATGAATTTTACGGAAAAATTATTCCACAGGCGTTGGAGATCTTGAAACTTCTTTCAATGCCTGTTAATAATAATTTCACGCGTGAATTTATTTTTGAGCTGAAAAATAAGCATGGAGGACCGCAGTTATTAAACGAAATCAAGAATTTGAACAAATTTAAACACTTTTTTGTTGAAAATGATGCTTAAGTATTGTTTAAAATTTTATGGTTTTATTAACTACATGTTTGGTTACCCGCCGTTGCCTTTGTTTTTTTTATTTACTTTTTTTTGTGTTGCTTATGAAAAATAAAATAAAAAGCAGTTTTATTGAATTGCTTTAAAATTTTTACCAATGATTTTATTAACTCGTCGTCTCTGTTTCTCTGTCTGTCTGTTTCTCTGTCTGTCTGTTTCTCTGTCTGTTTCAAATCTTGCAATCAATTTTTGAGTCACTTCCTGATGATAGATTTTTTTCAAACTTTGCATACATGCTCAAAATAGAAGACAATGCAATATTCAATTATTAGTTTTACAATAAGTCAATTAATTTAGTTAATTTTCTTGAGGGTTTTATCGAGGGGTTTCTTGAGGGTTTTCGTGATGGTTTTCTTGAGGGTTTTCTTGAGGGTTTTCTTGACCACAAAACGCTAACCGACTGGCAGACTATTTTACCAAGTTAACACGAACCACACTCACTGACCGCGATTCTCAAGCGTGTACGAAATTTTCATGAGAATAGTTGAGATATTTAAATTCGATGCTTTTTGATGATATTTTTATTATTATTACCAATGCTTTTATTAACTCGTCGTCTCTGTTTTTCTGTCTGTCTGTTTGTTTCTCTGTCTGTTTCAAATCTTGCAATCAATTTTTGAGTCACTTCCTGATGATAGATTTTTTTCAAATTTTGCATACATGTTCAAAATAGAAGACAATGCAATTATTAGTTTTACAATAAGTCAATTAATTTAGATAATTTTAATTAATTTCGATATTTCGATATAATTAAGATATTTCGACTTTAACATAAAATAAAAGAGTAATATAAGAAAAAATTGATTGCAAAATTTGTGTTTTAATTACATATAAGAGCATTGGTTTTAAAAATTCGTTTTTAATTTACTTGTTTTATCTTTGAGACTGTCATTGTACACTTGCGTAATAACTTTTATTACACGCCTGCGTTCACTAACTTTTATCAACTGCTGATTGCTGACCCCTGCGGCCGCCGAGTTATGTGTAATTGCTAACATACATACATAGTGGTATTGCCCGCCCCAAGGACGCATGTCTTAAAATTACGATGTACTTTGGATACATTTTATAAAAAATAGTCAACAAAAACAAAATGACATTTGATAACCATAAAAATTTTTCATCAGCAAATTTAATGAAATTTTTATTGTGTTAAAATTTTCAATTTACTAAAGTATTTTATATAAATTCAAAGGATGTGAAAATTGAAAAGTGCAATAATTGGTTATTAAAGAATTTCAGTATACACGACATTTCTTGTGAATTGACGGCCATCGAGAAGTGGTCCTTGGTTCTGAGATTTTTTTAAATCTATTATATAATATTTTTCAAATGCAGCGCCACTTCTTTTGATCTCTAGACTGAGATAGGTACAATTGCATAATAATTTTTGCATAATAATTTTTATTACACGCCCGCGCGCCATAAATTCTTACGTGCACATTGATAACATCTATACGACTAATTACGTAAGCGTGACAGAATCAGTGAGTGACGTGGGCTACTATATAATAGAGATTAAGCCTTAATTCGTATAATTAAAAGTTGTCCAATATTCAATTTATTATAAAACTGCAAATAAATATTGCAAATTTTTCTTTGAAGTTTATGATAAGTACAAGGCATATAGTTTATAATATGGTTCGTTCATGTTATTAGTTTCAACAGAGAATTCATAGCTTGCAAAATATCCCGACCACGTTTCATTCTTCTGCAGAATCTTCTCGCTGTTTTTGTGACGATCTCAGATAATAACTACCTCATTTAGTCTTTTTAAACCTTTTCCGCCTCGCATGTACCAAACGTCGTATAAAACATAGATATTATAACTAAAATAAAGATTTCAAATTTAGAAATGTGTACTACTGTTACCATAACTATTTTATTTGAAAAAAAAACTGAGTTGAAAAAACAAAAAGAAAAAGCAGCAAACAAGGCTCAACTAAACATATAAATCTTCACCATCATTTTGGTCGTATCCAGTTTCTTGACTTCCTGGAAATTTGAAATCGGATCCAATGCCTCTGTTTTGAGAAAGGGTCTTTGCAAACGACTCGTATTTGAGTATGTCTTTATCACTAACCGAACGGCGTGCAAACTTCATAGCTTCTTCAAAGTGATCACGTCGGATTTCTGGAACTGGATCGTATTCAGCATCCATGGCGTCAGCTACTTTTTCTTCATTTTCTTTTTCTCTGTTGATTTCCTTAGCAATAGATTCTCTGATAGCAAGCTTGCATGCTCTTTGACAAATTTCAGTCAGATCGGCACCGCTAAAACCTTGAGTAAAATTGGCTAACTTATTGATATCGACGTCTTTAGCAACAGGCGAATTTCTAAGACAAGCTTTAAGAATGGAAACTCTGGATTGTTCATCAGGCAAAGGAATGTAGATCAGTTGGTCTAAACGTCCAGGACGCAAAATGGCTGAATCGATAGTATCCGGTCTGTTTGTAGCTCCGATGATGAAAACATTTTTCTTGGCATTCATTCCATCCATTTCGGTGAGAAGCTGGTTGATCACGCGATCAGCACCGGCATCACCACCGCTACCACCACGAGCTTTAGCTATTGAGTCAAGTTCGTCGAAAAACAGTACACAAGGAGCAGCGGCTCTAGCTTTGTCGAAAATATCTCTGACGTTTGATTCGGACTCTCCAAACCACTTGGTCAGTAGCTCAGGACCTTTGATGGAAATAAAATTAGCTTGGCATTCA
>OZ022240.1:33422877-33452200 GCA_963978895.1 Erpobdella octoculata
CTTACTAATAATCATTTGCAAGATATCTTGCGCCTATAAGTGTCTGCATTTGATGCTAATGTAGAAGAGCTGTCGTCTGGCAAACAAGCTCAGGTTTCGCACTGAATGACAATTGCTCCTGAACAGTTAAAATACAATGTTTTTTGTGTCAACAATACTATTTTGCTATGTAGAGTTTTTTTTATAAACAGTTTCTTTACATATTTAATAGTTTACTTTAATAAGTTTACTACCAAAATTAAATAGTTATCAGCCAACGAAAATTGAATAAATTTTCATATTTATTTGAGAGGCTTTGTGTGCTCAACCAACTATTATTGTATATTATTTTTTTCAAATTTTCATCATTTTGCAGGGGCATCAAATATAAACTAATGAAAGTTTAGTTTATAAGGTAACTAAAAAAATTCCAGTTCACATAACATGTTCCCAAATGCTTTGTTGTTGGTTGGGGTCGTCACAGAGTCCACTGTGAGAAATTACACGCTCCTCCAGATCCTTAGTTGGAAGTGCCTCATAGAGAGAGAAAGTTTTGCTTTTCAAACCAGCGACCCGCCGTATGTTTCAAAAATATGGTAATTGCCCTCTTTCCCAAAAAGGTTGGCCAACCCTGCTCTAGTGCTAAAATAAACAGCACAAAGCTGATTCCACTCTGGTGAACACTCTTGCTCATAACTCTGTCAAAGAGTAGACATAACTACAAAATCACGTAGCGTGCTACTCTGTACTTTAAATTTATCTTTATTTATTTAGTTTTATTTAGTTTTATTTAATACATTTATATTTAAATTTAAATTGCGGATCGTAACTTCAGCATCACTTGGCTGGCTTAGGTGTAAATAAGGTGAAAAAAACCTGCCTAAAATTCTAGTGAGTGGGCTTAAATTTTTAGTGGGGGGGGGGCTGCAGCTCCTCCAGCCCCCCGCTAGCTACGAGCCTGTACTGAACGGTCACTGAGGTTTTTATAAGAAAAAATGTATTTTTAAGTTTCTAATAAAATAAGCTGGACCGGGTCTAAAAAAATCCGTGTAAGGCTCTATGGATGTACTTCACGGGCCGGGCCAGGCCGTGATTTTAGTGTCTTAAGACGGGTCGTGCCAAATTTGAAGTCAAGTATATAGAAATTTAAGCTTGTAAAAACTTGCCGGGTCCAAAATAGACGGGCCTGAAATTTTGGCTATTGGACGAGTCAGACCAAGTTGTCGACCAGCCGTGCCTTTAAAAATCGGCCCGTGCAGTACTCTACCATGGAGGATGCAGGGTCAGGCGCGGTCTCGGGATTTTCTGGTGGAGGGGGATGATAAATTTATTGTTGATTGGGAGCATATATATAGAATAAATATATAGGAGATAAACGAATTATCGCTCTGTATTCGAAGATGGCCTCTAAACGATTTAGCATCGAAGATGGATTGAAGAAATCAGCAGAAGAGTCAGACTCAAGTGATCTACAATCTATTTCTATCTTTCGAGTGAAAGTGGAAGAGCGAGTGGGAAGGAAAGCGAACAGGAACGGGAGAGTGGGCGGGAACGGGAAACGAGCGGGAACGGGAGAGCAAGCGGGAACGGGAAAGCCGCGTAGCAGGAAAACGAAAAATAAAATAATAGGATGCGGGAGAACGTGTAGGAGCAGACCAGGTCGCACTGAATAGCCACTCTATGGTCGTATTGTATTATCGTATCACTACTTTGGTTCATTTTCACTCATACCTATCGTAACATGTTAAGATTGTTGTCATTCAATTAACAGTAATAAAACTAAAAACATTACAGAATAAGTTATTAAAAATGCAAAAGCAAGTTAGAATTGGACCACGGTGCAAGGCAAATCGATCGCTGCTGTACATCCAAGTAAATAGAGGAAGTATAATGATGTAAGAAATTTCTTAGCTTAATAATTAGTGTTAAAACGATGTAAAATATTTAAGAGCTATTAAAAAATTAATAATTATCAAACAATTAAGTTATTAGAAATTTTATGACTAAAATTCTTAAAGTCACTTTCTAAGTGATTTACACTGAAAAATAACTTAAAATAATAAAAAATTCGGCTTTTGTGTTGCCACAAAATACTTTCGTTCGCTGCATTAGCATTTTATAATGTTTTTATTTACGAGGCGTGAATGCTTCTGTTGCCAACGATTCAAAGTAGTGCTGCACTGCTGGTCCTTTTAAAAAGTAGATTAATCAGAAATTAAGCGTAGAAAATATGTATCGTTTTTAGCAAAAAGTTAGTCTCTTGCTTGATACGGACCTCAGTGGTGACTGTTTTTTGACTTTTGAATTTTAATTAGCCTGGCGATGGTCAGTTTTTGTAGAGGAGTTCCACTCATGCTCATGCTCATGCAAGTTTTTTCTTACTGATATATTTTCAATGCCGATTAGGATTTCATCTGCTTGTTTTTTAAAATGAAACCATGCTGGAAAAAGGAGGAAAGTACAAGGGGTGAGTTATAATATTTTCTTTGGCTTGGCTGGGCAGATGATACAAAATTTTCTGGGTGGTAAAAATATTTGTAATAATTTTTATTAAGGCAGTACATGATGTGTTTTTGGAATGGGTTTAACAGACATAAGATATTTATAGGGTAAAGGTGGAGAATTGCATAATAAATTATTTCTTGTGTTTTAATTATATTTTCATTATGACAATTATATATTTATAATCACAATAACATTTTCAATTTAATGATCCAAGCAGTTCATTATTTTTTTTTAAATCTCTCGAAAAATTGACAAAATGCACAACCGAACCACAATAAAAAATATTAATAGTGCAGTCACAAATAACATTAGTTGCAAAAAAGCGCAACAGTCACAAGAAAAAATATTCATCACGCAGTCAGAATAACATAAGTCATCCCTAATACTTTTACAAAAATTACATCGCAGGCATTTCGACCAAAAACTATCTAGCCTTTGATTGTACAAGGTTTTGCACCCTAGCTCTCGATTCAATTTGTAATATTTTTTGAATATTTTATAGTGATTTTAAAATTATATAATCATTTTTTTACAAATAATTTTTATAAACTCACACAAATAATTTCTTTTACATTTCATTTCACTTTACCTTTAGTTAGTTTTTTGTTTATGAGTTTATTTTTTTAGTTAAAAATAATTTTAAAAATTAATTGGATAAGTCTATTGGTAATTTATTTCACATAGGCTGCACCTGCCTATTTTTTTAATAAAATAGTCCGAAAATTTGGTTACATTAACACAAGACAACAAATGTTATTCCAGATTGAAGTTAACAAAAACATTCGTCATAAATTTAGAGACTTTTAAAAACTGTAAATAGTACCCTTCAAAGTCCTACCTATTTACATCGCAGTTCTGAGTGATAAGGTACACTGATGTTATAAATTGAAATGAATAAAAAAATTACAATTACTTTCAATTATAAGTTTATTTTGATAAAAAATATCTGGCTTAAGTTTTCCGCTCGCCTCTTGGTGACTCAGAGCAGCTTACATCAAGTCATCAATTTAGCAAATATTTCAATAAAGTTTAATTTTATTAACAGTATAAACTTCTTAAACATAAAGTTATTCATTTGTTATATTTTAAGGAACAGCTTGTATCATGGAAACACGCAGATCAAACCCGACACCCTTGTCTCTGTTTTTCTTTTAAATTCTTTATTATACTGTAAATATATTATGATATATTTTTATATTTAAGAAAATTTTTTAAATAATTTTTAATCGTTTACTAGGTGTTTTAACAAGTGATTACTTTTCATCATGTTTATAGCTGAGATTGTATTACCCCACCGATTCTAAAAATAGGGTGCCGCTTTTGTGAAACTTTACCCTGTTTTAAAATATATTTCTCAAGCCTGGGGCGACACAACTTAAATTATAATTCAATCCCCCCATCGTAATTTAAATTAAAATTATTGTAATATTTTTTTCTTTTCAAGGGAGTTGATAAACATTTTGATTTTTTTTGTTGTTTTATTTATAAAAAGTTTGAGACAAATAACTGCAATTCAACCTGATACTAACAAAAAAATCACGTTTATTATTTATTATTTAAAGCTTATCAGCATTCTAATCATTGATGATCAAAGCCAAATTGCAATTTGAATCTTGTGAAAAAAAATTTTCAAACAAATAAAAAATTAAAAAAATCAGAAGAGAAAGTGCCCCGAAATCTCTAGAGATTATGACTAATTTTACAATTTTTTTACAGTTTTCCCTTTTGCATTCATCACCTTACACTAAAATTAATAGAATCATAATAAATATAAATTATAACTATGGTTGTTTTCATTGTTAGTTTAGTTATTGGCAGTCATGTTTATTGATGATTATTTTCCTAACTGCATGAAAGTCAATTTTAACAAATAATTGTCAATAGTTGAGGCGCTGGTGGCAGAGCGGTAGAGCGTTCACCTGTCGATCGTCAGTTCGAACCTCGCCGGCGTCACCAGCGTAACTCCCTTAAGCAAGGAGTTCACTCACATTGCTAAAAGGGTAGGCGTCTATAAATGGCTGCCTCTGCAAGTACCCTTTCTCGCCTTCGAGCAAGACTTTTCTTGGAAAAGGCGTTGTGAAAGAGAAATAAATAGTTATACAATGATGCATTTAGCATTTCTTATAGAAATACTGGTTTTAATAAAATGCATTTTTGCTCAATTAGTAACTAATATATATTATAAGATACATTTCCAATCAGTTTCATTTCAGCTACAACCTCTTCACTATTTGCATATTTTTATAGAAAATAATTTTTACACTATAAAAATTATGTGTGTAATATGCTATTTGATATAGAGCTAATATTTTTTCATTATTTTAGAATATTTATTTTAAAGTTTTAACATTAAGTTTTATGCTTGTCTTATAAATTACCTAAAAGCTGAATCTCAGATTGTGCTGAATAATAATTTATAATAATAAAGCAAAACAGTAAAGGCAGCCAGCCATGCATGCCAATAGAGATGGAGAGGAACAAAATTACTTATTATATGGACATCTTTTTCCCCCAAGTTCTGCACCATTGAGATTATAGAGAAATGATATTGCAAATAAACTCCCTTCTGTCCCATCATAAATCACCACCATTGCTTATTAGGCTCCTGGTGGCCTTGTGATGGTTGGTTTTGTTTCACGACCACTCTCATCCACTCACGTCGTTGTCGTCGTCATCATCACTCATCATAACGCTTCCATTCGATATTTTATTCTTTTTGGAATTTAGCTTCCTGGGTGTGTGTGTGTGTGTCTAGATGGTGAGAAAGGAGAAAAAGATTTGGAAAGTAAGCCTAATTGACTTGCAAAAGCTTTTAACAACTCAGCAGTGCTGAACTGTTTGTTGTCCAAGAAATGGTTTCTTCTGCTGCATTTTCTTCACCATCACCTCCCCAGCATTATCATCATCACCATCCTTTTCATTCACCGTGTTGTACGCCAGATCGGCTTCTTTATGGCTTCTTTTTATGCAAAATTGTTTATTTCTGTATTGATTTCTTCTGCATAGGTTTTTTTCTTCATAGAATTTCCTGGAGTTCTTTTTAAATGAATCTTTTGTTTACTTTTATCTCCATTTATTTCCAGCTTAACTTCTTCAAGTCAAAGGTTGTCTTATTTTCTAAACTCCGCCTTGCTTTTCCGAGCCAGTCCCATGCCTGGGCAAAGGAGGAGGTAAAAGTTAAAAGGATCAAATTATGATCCACGTCAGGAAGTACTTTGGCATTTCCTACGAAATGCTATATAAGTCTTGAAACACCTTGTGTAAAGGATTATAAACTATTAAAAAAACATATTTTTCTGTCCTTTTTGCACTTTGGAATATCTTTTAAAATTAAAATAAATTAGAATTGGTTCAGTTAGTTCAATCAAGCACTAACGAAGATAGTGATATATGTATTTATATTGTTTTAGGCTTTCTTAGTATTTTTTTCGTTAATTCATGCTATTATTTATTAAATTGATCAAGAGCAAATTAAATGTCGAGGCTTAGGTTTGCAGGTTTGCATCAGATGTAAGTATGTAAGTATGTAAGTATATGCCTCAGTGGAATCTATTAGGTCTTTGGTTTTTCATTTGCATGCAATTTGTTCATTTGAAAAGATTTGTCAGTATATATTATATGTTACAACAATTTTGTTAGTTTAATATATATATAATAAATTATATGGATTACAATAAAGTTTGTTATTGTACAATTATAAGATGAAATATGAAATATAATAAATTATATGGATTACAATAAAGTTTGTTATTGTACAATTATAAGATGATATATGTAGCTGAAAGAGACATGGAAGAGAGAGACTATATATTAGTATATATTGACTAAATAAGACTTACCAGCATTCATGTCTGTTATACAAATTAAGATTGAGGTACCACCCATCATTGTCTGGTATAAATATTAAGCATAAATATGTATCATAAACAAATTTGAAGGATTTCTCATCAAACTATTTATAAACAATTAATTGGTGATATTAATTGTTCACATTATGTATATATTATGTTAATATGTTAATTATCATCAAAAACATAATCACTGATGTTAAAAATAGTGTATATTTTTGTGAGTTTTTCGTTGTGGTTATGTCTTACAGGCGAAGTTCACAGAAAGATCAGAGCCAATGATTCCAAGTACAACGCAGGCTTCAAATATGCCGTGAGTTAATTTAAATGTTTGGCTTTTATGATCGTAGAGTACTAAAGTGAGCATATAGTTTTTATTTTTAGACTTTTTAGTCATCTATGGTTTTATATAGCTTCACATTATTCATTTATATTATACATATATTCTAAAATTCAATTTATTTATTCATAAATTAAAATAAATTTATCTGCTTGTGTGTTATGAAAGTTTTGGTTTCTTATTAATTGAACTTTAATTAATGAAATTATTTTCAATAAATGGAATATATATATATATATATATATATATATATATATATATATATATATATATATATATATATATATATATATATATATATATATATATATATATATATATATATATATATATATATATATCTAAATAACCGCTTCTTTATTGCTTTGCTTTGTTAAGCAAACAAACACCGTCAAAGGACGCCCGCGACTCTTAAGCATTTACTGCTGAGTCCATGATTGTTATTATTATTGTTTTTTATCTTGGAAATCTTCGTCGAAAAGAAGTGTGTACTCGGATGTTCACTGACGCGGCCAACGTTATTTTCACTCGCCCATTCACTCACTCACTCACTCACTCACTCACTCACTCACTCACTCACTCACTCACTCACTCACTCACTCACTCACTCACACTCATTCACTTACTTTCACTCACTCACTCACTCACTCACTCACTCACTCACACTCATTCACTTACTTTCACTCACTCACACTCATTCACTTACTTTCACTCACTCAATCACTCACTCACTCACTCACTCACTCACTCACTCACTCACTCACTCACTCACTCACTCACTCACACTCATTCACTTACTTTCACTCACTCACACTCATTCACTTACTTTCACTCACTCACTCACTCACTCACTCACTCACTCACTCACTCACTCACTCACACTCACTCACACTCATTCACTCGTCACCGAATGTTTACGGCTTTGCATTATTTAATTTATTATTGCTTATATTTGAAACTCAAAAATGGGATTTATGGCATTTGTGGTCATCATCATTTGTTTAAAATACAATGTCTTTCTAGTTTCTAGGCCGTGATGGAATTTTCCCACATGTTAGTCTTCCTCATAAATGCAGGTGTAATATATTATTATATTATTTTAACTTCCATGTTAAACTAACTTCACATTCTTTATTTCTTTACATGTATAATTATAGTAATAATAATAATAACACTCTATGGAAAAATAAATTCCCTGGTTGAACCATATATATAGAATATATTCTATATATATATGGGTTGAACCACTTGACAAACAGTTGAACATCAAGAGCTGAAGCTAATAAATCAGTTTTAAACATTTTATTGTTATATAAGTTTTTTTCAAGAGAAATTTGAATTAAATCATTAATCAAATTTGAAGCAGGCAAGAAATTTGAAAAAAAAAATGCAAATATAGATATAGATTTGTTATATGTTGGCTAATAATTAAAAACGTTACTTGTATTTTGGCTTAATAAAAAACATATAGAATTCACAAATTGAGTTTTATTACCAAAAGTAATTCTTATTTGCTTTGAAGGCAGTCATTATTACACATTATACTGGTCCAATGCTTCAGACCAAGCAGATCCATGTTTAATTTACAGTCTCAACTTTATTAGGATTAATTTCCATCTAAGGTATGGATATCCAGCATTATGGTCCTAGGGGTGTTCGACCTTTTTGACTCAGTGATGCTTGACTTTTTCGTCCATTGTCACCCGAACTTTTTCGCCAGAAAAATGCAAACTTCTACCATACATATAATTAGTAGGTTTCAAAGTAACAGGCTATAAGATCGTCATGTGTTATTCATCCCTCATTCCAAGATGTCGGCGATCGGAAAGTCCGCAATTTCTCAGTATATTAATTATATATTAATAGAGAGAAGGAACCTGTTTTTGTTAAAACAGAAACTTTTGTCCTATCACTAGTGTTTGCAACGGTAGGAAGTCGCGTATATGGCCCAATATGGCCGCCTCTGATATTTGGTCACCCATGGACTCCTAAATAAAAGCTATCTGGACACAAACCTGAATGGGTGAGAACCTAATGAGTCGACTACATGAGGCGATTGTGTATAAGCATGCGAATGTAGCATACTAGCATGCATCGACGTATACTAGCTTATAAGCTGTGAGCCGCTTCAGCTCGTTGTTTATTATTTCATTGTCTCGAGCGCGTCGGGTCGTCGAATGGTTTTATTTTGACAAAGATTATATTCTGATTCCAGAGTTGAGATTTTTTGGATTTATTCAGCAATTCAGTTTATTTACTACTACAAACTTTGTCATTGTTAACATTATATTCAGCATTTGGATACAAAACTAGCCACGGTAAAAGCTAACAAGTCAACGCTCGTATTACTTTTCATCATTTCACTCTTTTCTGCGTGATGAAGTTCATTAAGAGAAATGGAACCGTGCCAATCCAAGAATAATATAGAGTGTTAGCTCATTTCAGAAGTTGTTTTCTTCATTTCGTTATACACTATATCATTGAAGATATGAATTCATGAAGACACTCCAACATGAATTTTTATCGGCTAAGAAAGTATATTTCAACTCAACTAAAGAAGATATAAATTTAACCATTTCAGTTGAAAACACAACATTCACCTGGCAATGTTATGTCAATCAACTCATGGGGACAAACTGAAGATTAATATAATTGATCCTGTGAACAAAAACCATCTTCCTCATTTTCTACCAGGGGTATGACTTAAAAAATATTTACAACAATTTTCAATCAAAAACTGTTGTATCCAGAATTTTAAAGAAGCCTGCATCATGGTTCCAGAGCAGACTTTAGTGCAGTTCAATCATGAAGCACTTGGCGACAGAAATTCTAGCATCGATTTTTTTGCTATTCAACACATGTTTATTTATCGTTTACCTATCAGTTCTCTTCATGACCGCCAGAGACTCAGATCATCATCGACAAGAACAACTGTTTGTGCTGGTTTTGTGACGCTCAGTACTTGACGACAAAAATTTTAGCATCATCTGGCCCAGAGCTTAGAATGACCTTTTGTTTTCTGTTCCATCGAGATCATCGGGCCAAAAATTGTAAAGCAAGATGCAATAAAAGTTCAGACTCGATTTTTCTAGCTATTCGACACACATGTTTTTTTATCATTTACCTATCAGTTTTCTTCATGACTGCCAGAGACTTAGATCATCATCGACAACAACTGTTTGTGCTGGTTTTGTAACGCTCAGCACTTGACGACAGAAATTTTAGCATCATCGGCCAAGAACTTAGAATGACCTTTCGTTTTCTGTTCCATCAGGATCATCTTAAATGAAGTTTATAAGACTAATTAATTATTGGCTTGGTCAGCTTCAGTCTGATAATTTATAGTCTCGTTTTGGATAGTTTTATCCAATTTCAGAAGCAACTATTATACTTCAATGCACCAGGTACTGGAGAGCGATAGAAAGATTCGAGCTGTGTCCTTAAGTTCTCTAAATTTTTGTTTTATGACAACATTACCTTTAAAGAAGATACAATGTCAATTTTAGTTTCCAAAGAGCAATACAACACAACAAATTTTATAGTTTAAAAACTTTTCATGGATGGACATTTGTTAGCCGGTGAAGCTCGTTTAATATTATATCATGGGCAGAAAACATGGTATGGGAGCATTGATTTACCAACAAAGTCACATCGTTTGCAAGCCTTTCCACATTTTAATCAAAATATAAGCGGAGGAAACAACAAAAGAAGCAAACAAGAATAATAGAGCTAAAGAAGAAAAATAGATAAACTAATAAATTGCACTTGACAACATTTTAGCTTAGATTATTTTGTGTTTTAAAATAAACTATTTGAGTGTTAATTGTCAAATAATAAATGTTTTATTTATGTGTTTCAGTTGTTCAAGTGTAAAATAATAAAAGTTGTCAAAGTTTTTATAACATGTAGCTCTCTCAAACAGCCAAGCGTAACGCGATACAATCGCCCCATGTGGTAGATAACGCCGTGGCAGATTTGTGTCCAGATAGCTTTTATTTAGGAGTCCATGGGTCACCACTTGTGAGAAAATATCGGTGATAGTGTGCTGTAGAAGTATATTAAAATTTATTCTACGCTTTGATGTCTGCTGTTTTCTTACGAATACAAAATAATTTTAAATAATCTGAGAAGAAGATGGGAGAGGGACAAAAAGAAGAAAAGAAAGAACAAGTAAAGGAAAAAACGAGTTTTTCAACACAAACTTTTATATATATATATATATATATATATATATATATATATATATATATATATATATATATATATATATATATATATATATATATATATATATATATATATATATATATATATATATATATATATATATATATATATATATATATATATATATATATATATATATATATATATATATATATATATATATATATATATATATATATATATATATATATATATATATATATATATAAGACTGATGTTCTTCAACATTTGTTACTGGAAGTTTCTGTTTAACGACAAGTTCATAAGTTATCGTTGAAGGCTTCGGTGATGTTTCTAGCTAGTTCCCTGTTTTCTACCTTTGAATGGGTAGCATAGGGCGGCGTAGGTTACTCTTCGTGTATTGAGGAATTGAGCTTTGAGGGTTTGTGTGTGTGTGTGCCGCTTTTGGAACTTCACATGTAGTTGTGCATCTTGTGTGTGTGTGTGAGAAAAGAATGATTGAAAATTTCTCAGCATAAATAAATATCGATTTCCCGGGAGTTCTTGTTCGAAATATTTGGACTTTTGAGGGTGCTTATTGTGAGCGACCTTAATATTAGCCTCAGTCTCTTTCCTTCAATATGTTGACCTGCTGCTAAAAACCTGCACACAGAAATGCTGTTTGGTTGTGCTCAATGAATTATAACGGCATAGTGAAGAACAGCTTCTTCTCGTGACGATGACAATGACGCCTTTTGTTTATTTGAAGACAAGATTTGCAGTAGGGTAGATCTGTTATGCTGGTTGGGAACTCATGGTGTTGTTTTAGCTTCACATGATTCAGTGATGACTGGTTAAGAAGACTCTTGGAGGATTTTTTAGCTAACCGTAAAGGTCTGTATCGAGACATGACAGTAGGACAACAAGGAAGGAGGAATAATGTTTTTTTTAGATTTTGAAATATAAATATTAGAGAACTTACGTGCATAGAAATAAACAAGTTACATTCTTTGAACACTTCTGTACATGAAAGCTTTAAATATTGATTAGGAAAACATCAGAAATTATTAAAGGAATGAATGAAAGAAAGAAATAATAGAAAGAAAAAAAGATTCATTGGTGACGTGCTGTGGAATGCTGGACACTTTGTTGAATCATAGAGAAGTCCGCTCAGGAAAATGTGAATTTTTCGCTCTTTTTGGACACTTAGTGATTCCTGACGTGAACTTGCGTGTGGTGTAGGGGAGGGGTTACTTTTTACCATTCCTGATCTGTCGCCTGTATTAATGCACTCCTTCCTAGAATGCGCTTATTTTATAATTTTATGTTGCCTAGATGTTTAAAGAGACAGGCGCACTCCCCCCCCCGTAGCCCCACCTGCCCAACGACATCAATTTTCTTCTCTCACAAAGAATGTGAAGGCGTTGCTGTTTAACTCGTACCTTTGTTGGTCTGCGTGACATGTACTGTGTGTGCGTGTGTGACACTCACTACGTGTGTGTGCGTGTGTTTGCTGTCTCGCATTTGCATTCGTAAAACTTTTTTTTATTATTTGAAGGTGCGAGAAATGACTATTATAATTAAAATCACAACAATAGACAAGCATCATTGATAAAAGCCGGATGGTGATGATGCTGGAGTTGCTAATTTTAGTCATGAAGTAATGATGGTGATGATGGCGGTATTATATTCTTTTATTTTATTTATTTTGGTTTATCGATTTTCGAATCGTGCTTTTTCGTAGTTTTATAAAGACAGAACACAAACAATGCTTCGGTTCTGAACGAAAATGATATATATATATATATATATATATATATATATATATATATATATATATATATATATATATATATATATATATATATATATATATATATATATATATATATATATATATATATATATATATATATATATATATATATATATATATATATATATATATATATATATATATATATATATATATATATATATATATATATATATATATATATATATATATATATATATAGTATACTTGAATAAAATTATTAAAAAATTAGAATTAAATAAATAACCATGGATTGTTAAACATTAAACTGTTATTTTAGTGGAATAGTTTAATGTTATCATGAATAATTATATTATATTTTTAATATTGTATAGCTCCTGAGTGAACCAATCTGCATTTCAGCACTTCAGTTAAAGTAAAATAAAATATCTGTGATGTGTTTTCGAATCTATTGCTTATCCGACCTAATAATCTAATCTGCATTTATTTATCTAATGACTTTGAAATGTTGATGGTGATTGTAGCGTTGGTGCTAGTTGTAGCAGTGGTGGTTGAACAGGTAATGCTCAGAGATGAACAGTACCGGATAAAACCAGACAAATTTTAGAGATGGTCCCAAGCTGACCCACCAAACAAAACAACAAAAACGGACAGCCAAAATGTCTAATTTTTTTTTATTAAATTTTTCTCACGTGAAATATCTCAGTTAATTAATACTTCTCAGTGCCAAAATTTTTGAAATCAACCTCACGGCGCTCCAAAGTTCTTAAAGTTTTCTACCCAACCTGACTTTGACTACCTTGACCTTCAATGAACTCTGTGACGGTGGTTGTTGTGTTGATAAAAAAAAATTTCGGATCACTTCAGCATGTTAATGTGCCTTAATGTCTTCCTTGTTCTTTGCACATTATTCTTCTATTATGTAGAAGAGACGTTTTTTTTCTCAATTTCAACATTATATCAAGCCGTTTTTAATAGAATGTTGCATGTGCTTGTGATGTTGCTTCGGTGATATCATTATCAACACTGCCATCGTTATAATCTTGATTGTTATTTATTTTGTAAAAAATATCTTGATAGAGGATAGTTTGCTTAGTTTTACCCTGCTCAGTTTTGATGTGTATGGCCAGTGAGAAAGAAATGTTTATGTACAATATACAAATAAATATGCACATTAGACTTGCGTTCATTTTAATTTGTCACATTACAGTGTATTCTTTACCAGTTTACATTCCACGAATAAAATGATTTTTTTGATAATTAAGATTGTTCTCAATTTCACTGGTCATCATCAATATCTACTTACTCCTCTTACAGAGCAATTACATCTCAACGTCAAAGTACAGCGTGTTCACATTCATCCCCAAGAACTTGTTCGAACAGTTCCAGAGGATTGCCAACACTTACTTCCTGGTGCTTCTCATACTCCAGGTAATAATAAGTAGGGATGTCACCGGTACGACTTTTTGTTTCTTTTTTTCGGATTCGTTTTCTTGAATTTCGAATTTACGGGTTTGGGTTTTCGTTTATCTGAAAACCAGGCTTTCAACTATTCAAACATCGGGTTCGGGTTTTCGATTTTCAAAATTTCGGGTTTGAGTTTCAAAATTAAAAAATTTCAGGCTTGGGTATCCAAAAAAAGACTGGATAATACCAACCACGAGACCATAATAATTTTCTGCTCAGTCAGATTGCCTTCTATTTATCTATTCATGCCGATGCACACATGTTGTTTTAATGATTTATTTCTCTTTTTTGTGTGCTTATGAATATAAAACATAGTAAGATTATTTACTTGTGCATATGCATATACATATTGATGATTTCCTAGTGCTATAAATAGAATTGGTGACTGTGAGTTGTTGTTCAAGCCGTGGAAATTTGGTAAAAGACGTTGCCTGGGTCCTACTCATCTCCTTCAATTTTAGTCCTGGAACGTTTCGATCATGTCTCCTCTGTTTCTTCTTCGGTACATCAGCGAAGAAAGGTTGAGGCATTTTAATCTTCCTTCATAGCTCAAGTTTTGGCATCGTCTTGGAATTTTGGTTGCCCTCTTTTGAACCTTCTCGAGTTCTCTCTGTAAACCTTTAACCTGTGAGTGGAGTGGAGACCACTCCAGACCACACACCGACTTCATATTCCAGCTTACTTCTCACTAAGGAGGTATACAGACAGACAAATGATATAAAATCTAGTTTGCCAAAATTTCTTTTAATCACTCTTAAGATAGAGTGGGCTTTGTTAATTATTTCATGGACGTGCTCTTTGAATTTCAGATCAGACTGCATGATTAGTTGATTACTAATGATTACACCAAGATCCCGATTTCACTTTCTTTACTAGATTGTTATTCATGTAGAGAGAGGGAGAGAGAGAGAGAGAGAGAGAGATTTTCTATTATTTTATTGTTATTGTTATTGTTGTTATTATTAAAGATATAAAAAATTTTCTGAATATTTTTTGTGAGAGACTTCAGTAGGTTCTCTGTATTGTGTCATTGAAGTTGGTGATAAATAACATTTCTTTCTAAATCTCTATCTGTTTGTCAGTGTCTCTCCATCCATTCGTCGGTTCGTTCATGTATTTCTTTCTCTCCTCTCACTAATGGACTTTGCCTTCTGGCAATATGTACCAGGATTTATACAAAGTCCTTGCTAGATTCCTGTGGCTAGGATAACAAAATAAATGAGTTGAAGTGGGGTTGGATAGGTGAACAGAAGGTATGGTATCGTTGTTTGGTCGAAAGTGGTGGGCTGATTGAATGGATGGTGGTTGGATTATTGAATGAATGAATGGGTGATTGGGTGGGTGGGTGGATGGATGATTGAATGGACGGGTGAATGGATTATTGAATGGATGGATGGATGATTGGTGGGTTGATTATTGAATCGATGGATGGATGATTGGTGGGTTGATTATTAAAATGGATGGATGGATGATTGGTGGGTTGATTATTGAATGGATGGATGATTGCTGGATTGATTATTGAATGAATGAATGAATGAATGAATGAATGGATGGATGGATGGGCAGATGAAGAAGACAGTTGAATGGAGGAGCGGAAGGACGGATTACATACGTGTGGAAGGTCCAGTGTAAAAGAGAGATCACATAATTGGAAATGTGATTGCTGAATGAAAGAATGAATGAAGAAGGAACGTGCTGGTCGCCATAGGTGAGGCTTGATTGAGTGGGTGGATATAAATAGAATGGTGGGTGTGGCGTGGGTGGGTGAGTAGCTAGGTGGAAAATAGAGAAGAGGGAGTGAGTAGAAAGCTGCTAGTGATTGGCTCGTGTAATGGAATGTCCCAGGCTTTTATTCTGGAATGCACGGATGGATCGATGGAATCAATAAAAAAGATTCATTGCTCAGATAAGCTGCAGTTATTGAGTAAGCTAGGAAGAGAAGAAGATTTTTTTTTGTCTCTGGAAATGCTGTGGTCATTTTTATTGTTTTTGTTCTCTCTCTTTCTCTCTCTCTCTCTCTCTCTCTCTCTCTCTCTCTCTCTCTCTCTCTCTCTCTCTCTTCTCTTTCTCTATTTATCTCACACACACTCACTCACACACACACACACGCACACACACACAAGCAAACACTCTTTCAAATACCTTTCACTGCCACAACCTAAACCCCTAATCATATGATTTGCTCTTTTGTCGTCTTCATTTCCCACGAATGTCTTCTCAATCAGCCTGCATCAAGATTCTGCAGCTGCATCATGGTCTGGTCTCACAGGATGCACTTGCTATATAACACCTCTCTCTTTCTCTCTCTCCTCTCTCTTTCCTCTTAAAAAAATTATGTTGCTGGAAAAGATCCCCCACCAAATGGAATTGAAAAAAAAATGAAGAGACAACTACATGATTTTTTATTTTTCTACATTTGTAAAGATTTTAAAATTCAATTTATTCGCTGTGATTTTTAAAGCTTCTCGTTTTATTATCATCTGCTGGCTTGTGGAGAAAGCGACGGGAGCGTTAAGGAATGGCTGTGTTATGATATTTATTTATTTTCATTATTGATTTATTAAATGAATTACATTAAAAAACAATTATGCAGCCATCCCATGCATGTCTGCTTCACTTCTATCTCCTTGCTCCTCACACCTATCTGCTTGCTCCCCACTCCTATCTCCTTACTCCCCACTCATATCTGCTTGCTCCCCACTCATATCTGCTTGCTCCCCACTCATATCTGCTTGCTCCCCACTCATATCTGCTTGCTCCCCACTCATATCTGCTTGCTCCCCACTCATATCTGCTTGCTCCCCACTCATATCTGCTTGCTCCCCACTCCTATCTCTCTGCTTCCCACTCCTATCTGCCTGCTTCCCACTCCCCACTTCTGGATCTACACCTCCATGCATGCCTTCCACGTCTCTGCCTTCAAGCACTTCAATCATAAAATCTTTTGTTTCAAAATGCCTCTGAACATTTCCATCCAATTATTTTTTAATGGCCTCCAATTGGAGACAACTCCAAATTATTGAATGTCACTTCTTGTTAACTTGTTTGTGTCACTGACCCTTCTCGAACATTGTTAATGTTTTTGTTTATTTTTGATGAATACAACAAAATTGACGAATTTAGAACTAGATTTTCATACCGAGCTGTGCTCCGGTCAACAAAACAGTTTCTGTACAAACTACCGAAAGCTCACATACAGGGGGCAATGGTGATAGAATGGTGTAAGAGGGGGGGGGGTAGATGGTTTTTCCTCCATCTCAGCACAGTGCTGGTTCAAACCTGAGCAGCAAGTGAAACTATTTTCTGTGGTCACCGAATGAAAGTACGTCCAGTGTAACATCGTGCATTAAACCTGAGTACAAATACAAACCCATGTAAATGAATACAAATGTGATATACACTTGATAATACAACAATTATCAAGTGGATGTCACACACACGTTCAAGACCGTCGCCATGCTTCTAAATCTAACCACCAATATTGAGACAGAATACACCTCCGATCGAGATACTGGTGGCAGAGCGGTAGAGCGTTCGCCTGTCTAAATATTGTCAAACATTATTATTATTTATTATTACTGTTGGACGTCACACGTTTAGTAGATCCTCGAATTTAACCCTAACCCACCCACATCAAGAAGATCTTCAGTATGTCAGACATTATTATGGTCAGATAATTCGTCATATGTGTTTATATTTCTTAAATACGATGACGATCGTTATTTACTATAAACAGAGAACTTCGTTATAATCGAATGCCTTCTACATACAGCATCTACGGTTTTCACTTTCAGCTGTAGGAACCTTAACTATTTAGTTTAGGCTGATGGTGTAGGTTGATGGTGTAGGTTGATCGTGTAGGTTGATCTTGTAGGATGATCTTGTAGGTTGATCTTGTAGGTTGATCCTCCTTGTAGAAGTAGAATCGTTTGTCTCCTACTGGGTTGATACTCTGCTTGTCTACTTACGTCAAAAGACACGTCATGGTCTTTCTTTGAAATTGTCATTCTTATGTCCTTCAATCAGTTAATTTTTTTAGAGTTGCTTTAAATCGTGAGCAGATGTGCTTTAAAGACAAGGTGGTGCTGATTTTTGTATAAATATTATAATAAATAATAATTTTTAAATGACGAGTTGGCTGTTCGTTAAGCGTTGAGACCGAAGTTTCTGTACGACTACAGATTGCTTGTTGATGCAGTTGTGCTGGTCATAAAAATTGGTATTTAGAAAAATATGGTTAAAGTCTTAATCAGAAAAAAAGAGAAAGAAAAAAGAGAGAGAGGGAAGTGGGAGACCATATATGGCCAGTTATTTGTACTTATCTGTTCATATCTGCTGCGTAAGAAAGAAAAACTATCTTATTCGTTGATTTGAATAAGAAAATTTCTTTAAAAATTACAGAAATATAAAATTAGAATACTCATTAATTTAGTTATATTATAACTTATTAACAAATCCAACTGCTTACTTCCCTATCTCGAGATCTTCATATATATAGCAACCAATCACACTGAAACTGCCGTTTAATAATTTTTGCAATGAATTTTTATTTCCTACTACTATTATATTATTTGTACAGTATTGGATGTGACGGTGTGTGTGTGTGTGTGTGTGTGTGTGTGTGTGTGTGTGTGTGTGTGTGTGTGTGTGTGTGTGTGTGTGTGTGTAAATAAGCGAGATAGGTAAGTAAATCGGTGAATTAATTATTGAATACGTACTGACGGCCATACTTTTGTAGTGAGCTGGTGAGGATGTTTCTGATTAGCTTGTATTCTCTATTCTCTATATAAGCTAGTTTGTTTACTTGATTTTTAATAATAATTTAATTCTTTTCCGTTTAATGAGGCTTGAGTTCATGTCAATAAATTAAATTGCCATCACCGTAGGATATTGATGCTTACCTTGAACTCCAACACTTATCAGCATCATCATCATCATCACCACCATCATAATCATCATCACAATCAGCATTCGTTCTATCAAACAATCCATGTAAATAAACCATAAAGAAGACATATGACCAGCTAGCTTGGTACTTGGCACAGTGCCAGTACACATTTACACATTGAAATCAAGTTGAATACAAAATTGATGAAATTTTTCTTTTAAGGAACGTGCTTGGGTGGGTGGGAATTTGAAGATAAAATAATAATAATAATAATTGCAAATTTTTCTCATTTCATAATTGCTCCATTTATTATTGTCTGTAGAGTTTTTATATCGAAACGTTTAATGATATTAGCTTGATTTTCGTTTCTTACTTCAAGATTTTCAAATTCTTCGTCTTCCTCATTTTCTCTTTTATCCCCCGACTCTCCCCATCCCCTCCTTCCCCACCCCCACACGCACAAACACTCATTTTTATGTTTATCTTGTTTTTCCCTGCGAAGTTTTGTTTTTATTTGAAGACGAAACTCTTCAAGATGACTTCATGATATGCTGGATAAAAGAGATATTTTTGTGCTGCACTTTTTATACGCATGTATACATACATACATACATACATACATACATACATACATACATACATACATATATACATACATACACACACATACATACACACATCCATCCATACATACATACATACATACACACATACATACATACATACACACACATACATACACACACATACATACATACATACAAACATACATACATACATACATACATACATACATACATACATACACACACATACATACACACATCCATCCATACATACATACATACATACATACATACATACATACACACACACACACATACATACATACATACATACATACATACATACATACACACACATACATACATACACACATCCATATATACATACATACATACATACATACACACATCCATACATACATACACACATCCATACATACATACACACATCCATACATACATACATACATACGTACGTACGTACATACATACACACATGCATACGTACGTACGTACGTACATACATACGTAGATGTACGTGGCACTGCTCTTGTGCCCTTCTTAGTTCACTTGGTGTGCTTCCTCTGTATAGGCGTCTTCAACAACAGTACTTTTAACTTTTTAAGTCTGTGCTTATGTGGCTGTATTTACTTCTTTTAACATCTTTAGTGCTCTACTTGTTATTATATGATGACTAATGATGAGTCATGTAAAGAACTGATGACGTTGTTTGTGACGTCTGTTACTATAATAACCTGGTAAGCTCGTTCGTGTGTAGGCGGGACAGAGAGAAGTAAAGAAAGAAAGAGGTTCCCCGTTTTTAATTTTCCCACCAATCGTAATTAATTAGCACTTGACCAATTATCCATGGACTCCTAGATAGAAGTTCTATCTAGGAGTCCATGGCTTACCACAAGGTAGTTCAAGGTACCAACCATTCAACCATACTATCACAACAAGGCTGTTCAAGGTACCAACCATCCAACCATACTAACTAGTCACGTTTTATTCATCCCAGTCACTTCTTTCATCCCAGTCACCATTCGTTAGTCCAATGTTGTCATATCAATAGCTTGTTGCGTCACACCATCTTCATCATCATCATCATCATCATCTCACCATTGTTGATTTTGCATTTCTCAGATTTCACAGCGTCGATAATATTCTCTTTTGTCGTCATTCTTTGTGACCGACGACAAAAGAGAAACATTTTTTATATATTAATGTGCTAACCTCACCTCCAGTCCTTGTAAATCTCCTGCTAATGACTGTTAATGTACTGCTGTTGAGTTGGCTGAGTGGTCATGCGTGACTTACCCGCCACGCTGCTCTTTAATTACCGAGGTTCGAATCCGAAGTGAGGGGAATTTTTTCTTTTTTCACGGAATGATTTAAAAATGTTTTTCTCTTCTGAAGATGAATCGTTTTCCCATAAGAGACATTAGCACTGTAAAGACATGTTTGTAAGGTCGTATCTTCTCATACGAGTAATCCTCAGATTACCAGATTACGAAAAGCTGCATGGGTCATTGCAATTAAGAATTACATTTATGTTACATGTAATTGAGTTTCGTTAACGTCGATTCTACGTTTTATTTTATATTTATGATTGTTAATTACAATTATGCATTTAATTATTAAATAATTATTTTACCTGTAAACCAGTTGTTGTTAGTTTAGATGTAGTCAGGAAATAAGGTTTCATGCTTTACATGTAATTTCTACTAAATAACAAGGAATTATAGTTTTAGTCTTTACCTGTAATCTAGTGTAATTTCTCATATTCTTCTCTATATGCATTAAGTAATATCGGTTATTTTTATATTTTACATGTTATCATAAAATGTAATTCTGTGCTTTACAGTCCATCCCGGAGATATCCTCCTTGACCCCGCTAACCACGGTCATCCCACTGATTGCGGTACTTACCATCAGTGCCATCAAAGATGCTGTTGATGATTGGGTTCGTTTCTCATTTTGTTCCATTATATTTTTTTTATGCTTTATATTTGTGAGATATAAATAAGCTTATTATTAATACTGTTTATTAAAAATATTTCAGAAAAACAACATTAGTAGATTTATACTGTAATTATGTTGATTATTGTAATTGTTCTAAATATAACTTCAAACTTCTTTTTGCTAAAGATAATTTTATTTTATTCAAAATTTACCATTAAATAAAACTTTTTTCCACATTTCCTCATTTACTCGTAAGGGAGATTTGTAGGCTGTAAATCGATACTAATATCAGGCAGGATACTTAGAGCCTCAAGTTTTCTTAATCGGTTTCGTGTTTCTTTGAGTGCGAAGCGATTCTGAAACTTGTTAAGCTCATTAATGCGTAGTTTCGTCATTTCATCAGTTCTTTAAATAACATTTGTCTGTTGAGAAGAAGATGGAATTGGAGTTATTGCGCAATCAGATTTCCTACAAATAGACATTAATTTCCTTATTGGAAATAGAAAATAAATCAATCGCTAAGACACATATGCCTATGATAAATAAATAATGTTAGTAATAATAATAATTTATTTGTTCAAAAGCAGTGTTTGTGTTTTCCCATGTTCTTGATTCAAATCAGAAATCCTCCCACGCGTTTTTTTATTTTGAATTGTTGTTCATCGTTTCCACAGCAACGTCATCAGAGCGACAACAAGGTGAACAACCGGTTGTCGTGGGTGCTGCTGGATGGTCAGCTGGTGGAGGAAAGGTGGCACAAGGTCGTCGTTGGTGACATCGTCAAGCTGGAGAACAACCATTTCGTTACTGTAAGTCATGGTGATCACCACCACCATCATCTGTAGATATGATGATGATGATGATGATGATGATGATGATGATGATGATGATGATGATGATTAGTTAACTATGTATACATATGTGTTATTTAGTTGAGTGTATCCCCAATTATTACTTTTTACTTGAATCGTTGTAAATTAATTAATGTTATTATTTAAAAATAACGATGTTATAATAGCGAATAAATAGGTTTAATGAGACTGCATGGGTTCGTGTGTATTTGAAATATTCTATTTATAATTCTACTATGATAGATAATGATGAAATATAAATGCGACTGACAAATATGCAAAACTACATTTTTTCTTCCTTTATAATATTGACCTTCAGAATTTTTAAAATTTACGGTTTTTATAAATGCTTTTATGCTTTCATTAACTTCTAATTTCTGTTTCTATTTTTTCCAATAAATTTTTGAGTCACTTCTTGATGATAGATTTTTTTTAGATTTTGTATACATGCTCTTGCCTGATGACAATAATTAGTTTTGCAATAAGTCAATTAATTTAGTTAAACTTAATTTTGCATATTGTGACTTAATTCAAAAAATAAAAAAAATTTAAATGTAAACAAATTTAAATTTGGGTTTTAATAACATAAAAGCATTTGGTTTAAAAACTTTTTTATATTGGCTTGTTCAACATTGAGGGTTGAAATATTGAAATATAGCATGATGTTCTTCTATCGGACACTGCCCGTTTTCCGTTAAGCAGTGATGGGCAGGTTTAAATCTTGAGCAATCTTATTAAAAAAAAAAACTTTCTCTTTTTAGCAGTGGAAGAAAATCGTTATTGAAGTCTTTCGTCTGTCTTCTATCTCGTATTTATTTCAATTTTTAAGATTTCTTTCTTTCCGCTCACTCGCTACGCTAGCACTGCTTGATACCCCGCTAACTCACTAGCACTACTTGGCTCACCACCTTCCTGAATGTTCGGCTTTTTCTTTAATTAATTGAACTATAGCGGGGCGTGTCTTGGGACTTTTTTATCACTTGGAAATTTTTTTAGTTTCAGTTTCGGTTTGATGAATCGTTTTGAGGTGAGGGGGCAGGTGAAATTTTATTTTAAGCATATTCGAGCTCAAATCATCATCATCACCATCGTCATCATTATCATCTCTACGTCGAAATCAGTGTAACTACAATTTATTTATTTTTTGGTTATTCTCATTTCCTCCGTTCAGTCCATATAACCACAATACCATAATCATCATCATCGTGACCACCAGGTGCCTAGCCAGGAATTTCTGACGAACGGGGGACATTTTCGTAAAAAAAAGATCATTTAGCACCCTCCCTCCCAATAATAAATATTTAGCCGTTTAAGAGACATTTTAGAACTAAAAACGTTTTTCGGTTAAGCTTTTGCAATTTGCACATGTTTATACTTTAGTTGTCCTTATATAAAGTTATATAAATGACCAAAAATTTGCCACTCCCTTAAAAAACTAAACTTGCGTGCCTGCGGAGGTGCATAACAAAGGAAAAAGTGCTGGGAAAAGTGCCCGAGATGCTCTCTTGATCAGCTAAAAAATGTCGAAATTTCAGACGGGGAGGCATTCGTCCATATCCCCCCTCCGGCTACGCTCCTGGTGACCACCATCACCATCATGTCGAATACATTCACTCTGAATCAAGATTATGACCAGTTTGGACATTCACGGAATTGTATGATTGCAATCGGTAGAAGTTGAGCAAACATAATTATCATCATTGATTTATAGATTAATGGTCGGTTGAGTGTTTTTCACTTATTCCCATCCAATTAGAAAATCTCCCGTCGTCGTCATGACTACCACCACCATCGTCATCGTAATGTCCATCAACATCGTCGTAGTCACACATACCACCATCATAATCATCATCATCATATCATATTTCCGATAGCATGTTTCAGCGTCGGACAATTTGTACGGGCTTATTTCATTATATCCGTCTTTCATCGATTAGTCATGATGGCGTTGATGACGACGACGATTACGATGATAGAGATGGTAATGATCTTGATGACCATTTTATTATCACAAACATCATCAGCATTAAAGAGATATCACATCAAGACAGAATGTGTATATATGCGCATCAATAATGATCCGAACTCCGCACTGTCATCAGCAACACCGTTGTGTCCTATGACTGAGCTACCGAACACCACCAATAAATGATGGATAGGTAGTATTACGAAGTCTTTGAAAACTACTAGAGTACATGAAACTCTACTATGTTAGATTCGACAGCTTTACATGTAATAATATGATCGTTGAGGAAACTTTTCTTCTTCGCTGACAACTTCGTGTCTCTGTGAAGATTAGCTATATACTATTAATATTGTGTGGAATAAATTTAGTGAGTTAACTACCATGATATTGACTGTCCATCGGTATATCGCTCCATCCGTTCATCCATCATCCGTTTGTCCATCCATCCATTCATTTGTCCACCGCCGTTTATCCATCCATCCATCCATTCTTCCATCATCCGTTTGTCCATCCATTCATCCATCATCCGTTTGTCCATCCATTCATCCATCATCCGTTTGTCTATTCATCCATCCATTCATCCACCCATCCATCCATCCATTCATCCATCATCCGTTTGTCCATCCATTCATCCATCCATTCATCCATCATCCGTTTGTCTATTCATCCATCCATTCATCCACCCATCCATCCATCCATTCATCCATCATCCGTTTGTCCATCCATTCATCCATCCATTCATCCACCCATCCATCCATTCATCCATCATCCGTTTGTTCATCCATCATCCGTTTGTCCATCCATTCATCCATCCATCCATTCATCCATCATCCGTTTGTTCATCCATTCATCCATCATCCGTTTGTCCATCCATCCATTCATCCATCATCCGTTTGTCCATCCATTCATCCACCCATCCATCCATTCATCCATCATCCGTTTGTCCATCCATTCATCCATCCATCCATCCATCCATCCATCCATCATCCGTTTGTCCATCGATATATTGCTCTATCCAGCCATCCATCCACCTATCTCTCCGAGGGTAATTTGACATGCACCAAAAATATATTTTTCCTCTATCTTCAATTGAATGCTAATATGAGTAATATGGATTGTTTTTAAGTGCAATGAGTTAAAATTGTATTTATCCTGTGACTATTAATTGTTTATTATTATTATTATCAACTTTATAATTATAATAAATCATCATCGCCTCCGTCGTTCATTATTATTAATCATTTTCAACCAGAATCAGCATCATCATCGTCGTCATCATCATCATGGCGTCGTCTTCAAATCTCTTGTGGTGATCCAAGTGTTTATCCATCTTTATTATTATCAACAGCCTTCAACATTTACTTTTCATTTTCATTATTTTATATATATACTAGCGGGGTTACCCGGCGTTGCCCGGGGTTTTTAGAGGTTTTTCTAATGTTTGTCTCTCTCGCTCCCGTTTCCTTCTCCACTTTCCCGTTTTCGTCGCGTTCCCGGTCGCTTTTCCGCTCTCGGTCGTTTTCCAGCTCCCGATCGCTTTCCCGCTCAGAAGTTTTGTTATCGATTTTCTCTCTTGCTCGCGTTTCCTTCCAAGCTTGCTCTCCCGATTCCAGTCGCTTTCCGCGTTCCCGGTCGCTTTCCGCGTTCCCGGTCGCTTTCCGCGTTCCCGGTCGCTTTCCGCGTTCCCGGTCGCTTTCCCGTTCCCGGTCGCTTTTCCGTTCCCGGTCACTTTTCCGTTCCCGGTCGCTTTCCCGTTCCCGGTCGCTTTCCCGTTCCCGGTCACGGTTGCTCTCCCGTTCCCGTTCCCGTTCACGCTCATTTTCTCTTTTCCATTCTTTCATAACTTCTGTTAGCCTATAAAACGTAAAATAGATTTGCTAAGACTAGATATATATATGAATGTTAAAGAAAATGTTTTTGAAATCCGTCACAAAATTAGCGGAGCGGAGCGGGTGAGCGAGCGGGAACTATATATATATATGTATGTGCGTATGTATGTGTGTATGTATGTATGTGTATGTGCATGTATGTGTGTCTGTGTGTGTGTTTATGTATGTACTAGCGGAGATACCCGGCGTTGCCCGGGTTTTTTAGAGGTTTTTCTAATGTTTGTCTCTTTCTCTCCCGTTTCCTTTCCCACCTGCTTTCCCACTCCTGTTCGCTTTCCCGTTTTCGGTCGTTTTCCCGCTGCCGGTCGCTTTCCCGCTCCCGGTCGTTTTCCCGTTCCCGGTCGCTGTCCCGTTCCCGCTCATGTTTGCTCTCCCATTCCCGCTCACGCTTGCTTTTCCGTTCTCGCTCGCTGTCCGTTCCGGGTCGCTTTCCCGTTTCTATAATAGACAAACTAACCCACAAACATTCATATATATATATAGTCTTAGCAAATCTATTTTACGTTTTATAGGCTAACAGAAGTTATGAAAGAATGGAAAAGAGAAAATGAGCGTGAACGGGAACGGGAGAGCAACCGTGACCGCGAATGGGAGAGCAAGCATGACCGGGAACGGGAGAGCAAGCGTGAGCGGGAACGGGAAAGCGACCGGGAACGGGAAAGCGACCGGGAACGGGAAAGCGACCGGGAACGGGAAAGCGACCGGGAACGGGAAAGCGACCGGCAACGGGAAAGCGACCGGGAACGGGAAAGCGACCGGCAACGGGAAAGCGACCGGGAACGGGAAAGCGACCGGGAACGGGAAAGCGACCGGGAACGCGGAAAGCGACCGGGAACGCGGAAAGCGACTGGAATCGGGAGAGCAAGCTTGGAAGGAAACGCGAGCAAGAGAGAAAATCGATAACAAAACTTCTGAGCGGGAAAGCGACCGGGAGCTGGAAAACGACCGAGAGCGGAAAAGCGACCGGGAACGCGACGAAAACGGGAAAGTGGAGAAGGAAACGGGAGCGAGAGAGACAAACATTAGAAAAACCTCTAAAAACCCCGGGCAACGCCGGGTAACTCCGCTAGTTTTTATATATATAGATATATATATATAATAGTGTCCTGTATGCATTGCTACACCATCGTAATGAAATTTTCACACCACATTGAAAGTCAATAGAGGAAAGTTTTTGTGAAAAAAATTGAGATCGGTCATAAAGCGAGCGAAAACGGGAGAGCAAGCGGGAACGGAAAAGCGTCCGGGAGCGGAAGAGCGAGTGGGAAAGGGAGAGGAAGCGTGAGATCGAGAAGGAGCAGAAGAGCGAGAGAAAATGGGAAAGCGACAGGGAGCGGGAAAGGAAACGGGAGCGAGAGAAAAACTATGTAAAAACCTCTAAAACCCCGCTAGTTTATTATATTTATTTTTATAGTAATTTGGTTGGCAAGTTCTGTGCGTGCGGTTTTATAGCTTAACTAACACACTGTCGTGACTTCGATAGCTTGAAATTAGAAAATTTGAACCATGCACGATTCCTTAAGACTTGTTCCCTCTCTTTTCATAGACAGAAAATTCTAGGCCCGGTCCGGTTTCATAGGCACACAATTTTAGGCCCGAACTGACCAGTTTTATAGGCACAAAAGTCAAGGCCCAGCTTTAACAGCCACAAATCCTCAGCTCAGAAACTAATTTTTCGAAAAATAATGAATACATAACTTATTATTTTTTAAGAAGAATCTAAATACTAAATTCCAAAGTTTTTTCAGTTTTGAGTCCAGCCCACTTTTGATGTCCCAGAAGCCAAATAATCCAATTATTATCTAAATACTAATTTTCACCTTTTTAGTATTTTCAGTTTCTGAGTAGCAGTTATTCTAAAAAAATGAAATTATAATTGAAACGTTCGTGTGACAGTTGTCTTACCAGCTGCTACTAACGCTGGTGAGGTTTATTTCACGAGATGGCGCCCTAATATCACAGCTCAACTTTTTTATGATGTCTTCTATATTAACTCACTGTATGTATGGTGTGTATATCTTCAATATAAATTTATTAAATTTTGAACCCCTTCTTGTTATTCAATCTTTTCCAAATTTCGCGCAAAAATGTTCAGTTTCCATGAAGTTTTTTTAAAATTTATATAGAGTTATGTTTCTCGACTAAGGGAATTTAAAATTCTCCAAAAGTGTTTGGGATAACTCTCCAAAGTAGCTGTTTAAATTGTATAAAACCGTTACGTTTATTTCCAAATTCGAAGTAATCATATTTTGCAAAAACAAGTTTGTTAATTGTATTTAATCATTATGCTGAGGAGAACTAACCAGAACGGAAACTGCTACACAATGGAAATTATATTTATATAAAAACACTGTTATTTATTAGATTACTTATCTTTAAGTGCATGACTTGATATGTGGACAGTCCATATCCAGTGTGTAATACTCATCACACGACACAACAATATCATTGTAAATGTTGACATTGTAAATCTTTCCACAGGCAGACGTTTTAATACTCTCATCCAGTGAACCGAACAGTTTGTGTTACGTGGAAACTGCAGAGCTGGATGGGTGAGTATCATCATTAGGAATTCTATACAAAGAAAATTAAGTCTATTTATTAATATTAATCCAATGATGTTTGTTTGTTTTTTAATTTTATTTCAAATACTTTATAGTCTTCAAGCCAGGTGTTCTTATAATTGAGGGTGTAATTTTTTTTATAATAATTTTAGTCCTTTACACCCTTATAATTGAGGGTGTAATTTTTTTTTCATAATAATTTATAGTTCTTTACACCAGACCTTTTAAGACAAATATAACAGTATGTAGGAAATACCGAATGTCACAGATCATAATTTTATTCTGTTTCTTTTTCCTCCCTCCTATATCCAGACTTGGGGACTGGCTCATTAAGTTAAAGCGAGGCAGAGTTACTAAACACAAGGACCTTTATCAACAACAACCCAGCCCGTCTATAATGTTTTTTTTTTTTTTTTTTTTTTTATAATAGTTTATAGTCCTTTACACCATGTGTTTTAAGACTGAAATGTCTGTATGTAGGAAGCAGCTAAGTACTTCCTGTTGTGGATCATAACTTTTCCCTCCTCCTTTCTCCAGGCTTGGGACTGGCTCGC
>OZ022240.1:33452400-33599900 GCA_963978895.1 Erpobdella octoculata
TTTATTTAAAATTGTTGCAGAATGTAATGACGTTCCTGAAGTGTTCCATCAACGGGATCACCTATGGTCACACGGTCGATGAATTCAACAGCAAAGATGTCCGTTTGTAGTTTTAAAATATTTTAATATAATTATTAATTATTGCTATTATAAATATTAATGGTTATTAATATTCTTTATATTAATACTTATAACTGTGTTATGCTCTTTCGTACTAACTTTTATTGTTTTAAGCTTTTCTTTTTAATATCATCAATGAAAGTGTTATCATTTTCAATCTCTTAAATGGTTTAACTTGAGCCTCTGCATTGTGTCATTCTTTGACCAGCATTGGATCTGTTTTTAATCTTTTTTGTTAGAAGGTTTCAACCAGTGACCGTCAGTGGTGACTGAAGTGCAATGTCGTGATTTAGTTTTGCTTCGTTGTTTGTATACATCTGTTTTGTATCTCGTAATCTGTTGTCACGAGAATTCATTGTCTAGTTGTTTACATTTGAGTTTTTTTATTTAAATACTTTTTTTTTATTGGCATTAAAGTCCAAAATGTTTTTCAACGACAGAAAGTCAAAAAGCTGGTTGACTTTTCGGCCAACCCGCTGTACGACCCTGGCTTCAAGTTCTACGATGAAACACTCTGGCAAGCAGTGAAACAAGGCAATCCTCATGTTCACATGTTCTTCAGACTCATCGCCCTGTGCCACACTGTCATGTCTGACACTACGGACGGTTGGTTGGTTTTACTGAACTGTTTAGTTGTGGCAAGGGAGGGGAATGGAAACAGTTGAGTCTGATTGTGGTTCTGATGATGACCGTGATTATTATTATTAAAACCTGAGGAATTTCTTACAATACTAAAGGAACAAGGAGGGATCAAGCAATTCACTGGTTTTGTTTTGCATAGGTGGAATAAGTAAGAAATCCAATGGGAGAATTCCTATTGAACGAAAAATCAAGGAACGTTCATTGTTAAAGATTTATTGAGAAAATGATGGAGTACAGTGACCATGATGAAAATATGTATGGGAATGTGATTTAGGCTGAAACATTACTATTGACGTTCGGGGATTTCTTTTCTGTGCTGCTCAATTCATCTTTCTCGTTATTTCTCATATTTTTTAGATAAATTTTGTTGTTCTAGATTTTCAGCCCTCCCTCTGCTGCTTTGAATAAACCTGCACTGTTTCAATAATCGTAATAGTGTGTAATTATTAATTCTATGGATGCTGATTGGTTGTTGCTTGAACAAATATACAATTGATTGCTGGTGATTATTAATGGTCTTTATTATAATTCAGAAATCTTTCAACTGCTCATTTTGATGCAATATTCTTAATTTATTTAAAAAAAAATTTTGTGTGTGAAAGAATACAACTTTAACAAAACGTTTTATTTCTTGGTTCACTCAGGTAAACTGAACTACAAAGCACAATCTCCTGACGAAGGTGCCCTGGTTAATGCAGCCAGAAACTTTGGATTTGTTTTCAAAGTAATATTTCCTATGCTGCATTGCTTGGTGTTGGATTATTGTGATGATATAATGTTGATGATGATGATGGTACTAACAACTGGGCAGTAGATACGTTGATGGAGATAGCTATAATGGTTTGGTGACAACTGGGCAGTAGATACGTTGATGGAGATAGCTATATAATGGTTTGGTGACAACGATGCTAATTATTGTGGTCACTCGTCAATCGTTTGATTGGCTGTTCCTGTTAGTTTCTTTCCAGCTTCACATATCATATTCACAATTATCATCTTCAGTGCAATCTCATTACATTTCTTTCCAAAGTTTTAATTGGGTTTTTTGATTTAATATTTTGGTTTGATTTTTTATCTTTAAGGCTTGTTTATTGATTTATTTCGCCTTAAATGGCGACGTTTTAATTCGATTGACCTTTCAAGGACAGAACGATTGATTCGATCACCATCGATGTCATGGGTCACCAAGAAGTTCACGAACTGTTGAACATTCTGGATTTCAACAATATTCGAAAAAGGATGTCTGTAAGTAGTTATAAATGTTTTTCTGTATGTCTGCATCAGTGTGTGTGTGCATGTGCACGTTCTTTTGTTACTACACACGCAGTAGCTGAACGATATAATCAGAGTTAACCCACAGATTGAAACTTCATCATTCTACTATTTATTTACGCACCACTATATGCGTGTCGACTTTTTGCTCCCCGTAGCTCCATGTACAGTACAGGCTTAACTCTATGGGACATAATTTACAATAGCTATTTTATTCTATCAATAATAATCAACAGTGATGGGCACTTTAACTACTGTAGTTGTAACTACTGTAGTTATAACTACATTTATAGTAGTTACATGGTAGTTATAACTACTTTTGTTTTTGAGTAGTTGCCATGTAGTTATAACTACTTTTATGATCTAGTTTGGTAGTTATAACTAGTCTAACTACTTTGACTTAGCGCTGTAACAAAATTATTAAAAAGCCAGATAATTTAAAAATATAATCTAAAGCATCGAATGTTCAATCACTGAAGGATTATCCATTTGTAGAATGAGCTTTCATAAAAGCCAATTCTACTCTTCCAAGCATGGCTGGTATGATTTTGACACCTCGAAGGTGCAAAATGAGTGACACTTTATTTGACCGTATGGTTTTTCTGAAAAGCCGTTCCAGTTTTAACAAATTTTGAACTTTGTCATTCAACCTTTATGTATCAATAAACACTTTGTTTTTCTAAAATTTGCTTAAAAATACTTTGTTTTTATTATATTTGCTTAAAAATACTTTGTTTTTATTATATTTGTTTAAAAATACTTTGTTTGTATTATATTTGCTTAAAAATACTTTGTTTTTATTATATTTAGTTAACAATCATTATTATTCTTTAAAAAAAAATTATTAAATGCAAATTTATTTTTTGTTGTTGTGTTTTTATATCTTACAGTACATGTTTTATAAATATACGAGTAGTTAAAAAATAGTTGGAAAGTAGTTAACTACTTTAGTAGTAGTTAACAAACTAGTTATAACTACCTCTCTTCTAAAGTAGTTAACATGTAGTTATAACTACTTCTGTCATGAGGTAGTTGGCATGTAGTTGTAACTACAATTGAAGTAGTTGGTGCCCATCACTGATAATCAATATACTTTATTTAGATAGAAAAATTTATAAAATGATATTTTTTGGTTGGTCAAAAATTTGTTATCTGGAATGTCCAGATAGAGAAATATTGGTACTCCAATCTCATCCATTATTATTATCGATTGATATCGATTGATTGATATTTGTATTGTTTAGGTGATTCTGAAGAAAGACAACAGGATAACGTTGTACTGCAAGGGAGCAGATTCTACGGTCTTTAAGCTCCTTGATAATAAATCTTACAGTCTCATGGCGGAAACCAATAATCATTTATCAGTGAGATTAACTTTTATATTTTTTATTTAATTTTTTATTTTTTATTTAATTTTATATTTTTTCTCTAGAATTCTTGTGTTACCAGATTCTAACCATGATTCTATCTTATTTGACTATCCTCACATATTTTTTTTATTCATCTACCACTACCAGCTATTTGCACAAAACGGTTTAAGGACGTTGGTGTGCGCCTTTAAAGAGATCGATCCAAAGTTCTACAAACGCTGGATGGTCAAGCACCACGAGGCTAGGTTTGCTTGTGCTTGTTTATTGTTATTATTATTATTATTTGCTGGGCAACATATCAAGAGAGGTTATCTAAATGGGGATTTTTGATGAACTTTGAAGTGATGGGTTAGTGAATGAATTTTTATGCTGGGAGTATTGATGATGATGATGATGATGATGATTATGATGATAACTGAATAAACAAACTCAAACTCATTATGTTGAGGCTGATGATGATTAAAATTTTGATGGATGTGACAAGTGCGGTGTTGATAATTATTACTGTGACGTTTCTTTCTCCAGTGTGGCAATGACAAATCGGAGTGAGCTCCTCGACCAGGTGTATCAGGAGATAGAATCCGGCATGATGCTCATTGGAGCGACCGCCATTGAAGACAAACTTCAAGATGGAGTGCCTCAGACCATCTCCAATCTGATGGCTGCCGATCTCAAAATCTGGCTTCTTACTGGTGATAAAATAGGTGCGACTCAGCTATTGGCTGAAACTTAATATATTAGTCTGCTTTTTATTGTTTATATCATTATTATTACTTTTATTGTATCTTTACTGTTTTTAATTTATTATATTATTATTTTTATTTATTTTTTAAAAAATGATAACAATTATTAAAAATTAAGCTTAGTCACAGCCTGATTAATTTATTTGCCGATGATGAGCCCATTGCAATACTATCCAGAAACAGCTACGAACATCGGCTATAGCTGCGGGCTGATTAAAGATGACATGGAAGATATCTTTCTTATCGATGATGAAACTGAAGAAGGCACGAGGAAGTTATTGGAGGAATGTCTTAAGGTAGTGGAGATGATGATGATGATGGCGATGGCGATGACGATGACAATGATGCTGATGATGATGCTGATGCTGATGACAATGTTGATAATGTTGATATTTAGGATGTTACTGTTGAAAATGATGTGTTTGTAGTAATGTTATTACTGCTGAAGATATTACTATCAAGAAAGAAATTTTGCATTTAAAACACATGCAGGTAGCCACAGGTGCCCTAAGATTGACCCCCAAGATTATACCCGAGAACCAGGAATTAGAGAAAGGGGTTGACGGGTTGAAAGATTCAAAAGCTCTGCCTGAGAATGATAACGTTTTGACCGAAGCTGATGCACTGGTACCTAAAGGTTAATTATTATTAATTTGTATAAGTATTATGATGGGATTGTATTTATTTATTTAATTATTTATTATTAAAATACAACATGTAAAATGGGGCTTTTTTTGAGCTGAACCACAGCATCTCTGAAAACATTTCTGCATTATTACGCTACTTGCTTTCTCACTAGTTGAGCTTTCTTATGCAATGTATTGGAAGTTTTTGAATGCAGCTACTCTTATTAAGTAGTTTTTTTGAATTTATTTACTGTGTTGGAATGCTTGAATGATTCAGAAGTTCCTCAACAGGTTTCGGTATTGTTATAATTCTCGTTGTCATAGTTTAGTTTTTTTTATCTTAAACGATGATTTTGAATTTGACACCATTCAGGAGTCAGGTCAAGTGGTTTTGAAGAGCCGACTTATGCTCTTGTCATAAGTGGTGTCAGCCTGGTGGGTTTTTCCTGTGTTTTTATTTTAAAGTGTGAATTTTTTATTTTTATGAAATTATCATCACTTTTAAATCATCACTAGCATCATGCTCGCAGAGCATCTGCGCGTCTAGAAGTAAATGTAACTTTAAAGTCGATTATTTTATTTCAATTTTAACAATATTGTTATTCAAAGTTGACCTGAGCCATAATAAGGGCCAAGGAAGTTACACGATATGAGATTTTATTTACTCGAGAGTTGAACTCAGGACCCCAAGCTTAAAAGTCAAAGACTTTACTGCTGTCCCAGCTCATGTACCATAGTGTAATATATTCATGGATTTTTGATGAAATATTTTTTTTATTTATTTTAATAAGTTACAAAGTGATATTTACTAATCAAAGACACTCGTTTGTTAACGTATTTTGTAAGTGAAACATTTCGATGTTGTTCTTTCAGACGCACGCACTACGAGGTGACATGGCGGACATCTTCTGTCAGCTCGGTAATCGGTGCCTAACAGTGATTTGCTGTCGGGTGACGCCTTTGCAGAAGGCTATGGTGGTTGAACTCATTAAAGCCAAAAAGAAAACAATAACCTTAGCCATCGGAGACGGAGCAAACGATGTCAGTATGATCAGAGGTTGGTACGACCGCTTATTGAACCCTTGTGATCATTTCCCATTCCAGCCACCATGGTCATCGCAAATAATTCAAATTTTTATAATCATCCTAATATCGATCACCATAGTCACACAGATTGCAATCATATTTTCTATTTTTCAGCTGCTCACATAGGAGTAGGTCTGAGTGGTCAAGAAGGAATGCAAGCTGTACTGGCCAGTGATTTCTCTCTGGCACAGTTCAGGTACCTGGAGCGACTTCTGCTCGTCCACGGCAGGTGGTCGTACCTGCGCATGTGCAAGTTCCTGAGGTATTTCTTCTATAAGAACTTTGCTTTCACTTTCTGCCATCTTTGGTATGCCTTTTTCTGTGGGTTCTCGGCTCAGGTGGGTTATTCATTCATTCTTTTTTCGGGATGAATTTCATTGATTTTTTTAATATTTTATTTTAGACTTTAAAATAACTTTGTAAATAAGTTATGTTGATGATGATTACGATGTATTATGTTTTGAAGTACCAAGGACAACATAAAGCTTTTTGTTTAAAATCTTAAATACCAAACAGAACAGATTAGCATTCTTGTACGGATTACATTTAAGCAATATATAATATTTAAGCAATATATAATATTTAAGCAATATATAATATTTAAGCAATATATAATATTTAGGCAATATATAATATTTAAGCAATCTATAATATTTAAGCAATATATAATATTTAAGCAATATATAATATTTCTCAGACTTTATATGATGAGGCCTTCATATCTCTGTATAACATCTGCTACACTTCTCTTCCCATCCTTGCACTGGGGATCTTTGAGCAGGTGCGTATTTATTGTTTTTTTGTTAATATCAGACATTTATTTATTTAATTAATTATTTATTTAATTATTTTTTTTTTATTTTTTTTTTTATTAATTTATTTTTTTTTATTTTTTTTTTTTAAATTTATTTATTGTTTATTTGTTTATTTGTTTGTTTGTTTATATATTTTTCTATTATTTTAATAAAAAATTTATTTGAATAAAATTAACATTGTTCGTTATCCGTGTCGGCTGAATGGAAAGCAGTGTAAACAAATTATATCATAGTAAGTCTATTTGAGTTACATCCACAGGGCATCTTGAAATACTTTTTAATAAAATATAAAATAATTTAATACCATTATTATTATGTTCAGAGCATCATAAAATACCTTATAATAAAATAATTTAATCCCATTATTATTATGTTCAATGTAGTATTATAATCCATTTATTAACAAAATTTTATATGACAGTTGCTTGTTAATAAGATTACATTATTGAAAAAAACTTCATTAAACCTGGAGGATGTTCATTATAAATTGATTGACAGGACGTGAACGATGAATATTCCGTGGCTTACCCATCGTTGTATGCACCCGGTCATCAGAACTTGTTCTTCAACAAGAAGGTTTTTGCCCTGAGTGTCATCGAGGGTGTGGTAGCCTCTCTTGTTCTATTCTTCGTACCCTACTTTTCTTTTCACAACGCCATCAAACCCAACGGTCAGGACTTGGCAGGCCACAAGGCTTTTGGAACAATAGTCGCCAGTTCGCTCATTGTCACTGTCACACTTAGAGTTGGTTGATTTCCTTATTATTGTTTGTCTATGTAGTTGTCGTTTGTTGTCATAAATTAATAATATAATTGGCAAGATATCTTTTATCATGTTTCATGGAGATTTATAATGTTGATTTAAGCTATGGTTGAGGTTGATTTATATAAACCTGTTTGACTTATGTGATTGATTTATTATGCAAAATTTACGTTAATTCAAATTTTTAACATCGATTATTTAGTCTTTAAATAGTTTGTGACAATTAAACAAGCAAAGTATGAATTAAAGAATTAAGCAATTGTTTGTTTGTTTCTTCATTATGTCATAACAAAGGCTGCTGAAGCTTCTCAATAACAATATTTCCATTTTATTTCAGTTATTAGAACTTTAAAGAATGTTGAAAAGTGTTAATATATTTATTCACCATTATTTTTGCAGTGTGCCTTAGATACCTGGTTCTGGACAGGGTTCAACCATTTTGTAATATGGGGTAGTATTATTTTCTACTTTGGTTTCACTTTCATTTTCTACTCTGAACTTTTCGACTACACCTACCTGGGCACTTCTGAGAACGTCATGGGAACCTTGAATTTCTTCTTCACCCTCCTGCTCGTAGTCGTCATTCTTAACTTACCTGTAGTTGTCGTCAGGTGAGACGTAGTTAATAATTTATTATTTTACGATGCTCTTTCCGATCTTAATTTCAAATTAAATTGCTTATCTAGCTTATCTATTAAATGTTTAACATTTCTCAATATAAAATGTGATATCTATCCTTAGATTCTACACGATGATGAGGCATCCCAGTTTAACAGACATGGTTCGATTGAAGCAACGACGAATGAGGTTCATGCTTGAGATGAAAGCTCAGAAACCAAGGAGCTCCTCGAAACTGACTTTAAAGTTCAGACCAAGGACCGGATATGCATTTTCCCACCAAGAAGGATTTGGCAATCTGATCATGTCTGGCTTTTTCATCGGTAATACGAAGGCTCCAAAAATTTCTACTGCCATAAAATCGTTAGCCATACCCAGCACTGCGATCGTGGGCATCCATCTGAATGGGGAAGACCCCCCCACGGTAAGGAGCAGCCAGCAACGAGCGGTTCGCAGCAGGAGGAGGTGGCGAATGGTGTTGAACTGTCGCAGGTGGTTCAGGAAGCGGCGCCCGAGCGAGGCCCCGTCCGTCCCCGAGCCGTCCCGGGCTCAAGATTCTAATCAGAATTACGTCCGGTCAGAACCGGGCTGATCTCTTGCATAGAAATTATGTTATTTTTTTGGTAACTGTTTTGATTTGATTTTTTTGAGGTACTGCTTATTCTGTTGATAGTCATTTTAAGGCTAAATTTTTTGTGGATTATCTATCTTTCTTTCATGCTGTGTATTTAGTTAATTTTTTTTATAAAATCTATATCTTCAGAATCATATATATATATGAAGAGTGGAGTACGAATAGCATCTGAGCATGAATATCGGATATTCATTGTTGTACAAATAATTCATCGAAATCATTCGTTTGTGTTAACAACTTTTTTGTTTCTTGTTGGACTTTTTTTCTTTCTACCCATGTTCTTTCCTAAGTTATCTGTAGAAAACCAATATGTATATATAAATATATATATATATAAATGGTTCATGTATATTTTTTTTAATTTGAGGGTGATACAAAGAGTTGAATGTGTTTTATTCATTCTTCACTCTCTCTCATCATCCTCAGTTTCTGATCTCATGTAGATGATCGATCAGCTGGAAGACACCTTTTTTGGCACGCATCAGGACAAAATGGATGCTAATCGGAAGGTCACAATATCAGTTACTGATATGCTTGGGTTATCCGATGATAAAGCTGGCAATTAGGAAGTAATTCTGCCGAGCATGATCAAACACTTGATCGTTAATAAAGGATAAAATATGATAGCATTTCTCATTCTGAAGACTTGTTATTTTAGAAATAGGCATATTGCATTTTTCCGTCTGCCACTACGATGATCGCTTGGAAGCTTCATTTCATTCAACTTTTTCCCGCTGTTTATCTTTCTGGCAGCTTACTTTCGTCTTTCTCCCTCTCTCTTCCTGGTTCTCAAAATCTGTCTTTACACTATTTTTTTTCCGATGACTTTGGATTTCCTTCTTATGAGCATTTTGAAAATAGTCATTCTCAAATCAAAAACTTCCCACTAATAGAAGCATTATATATATTTACAAATAGATTTATTTATTTCTATTGGTCAGATAGCTTTTTTGCTTTTTTGAAGATTTATTTTATTATAAAGCTGGAAAAATGAGAATTTTTTTGTTACTGTAATTTATTTTGAGTTTGTTTCCACGTCGATTCAGAAGGTTTTTAGTTGATGTGTTATGATCGTCATGTGTAAAAGATCTGCTTACTTACTTATTTATTTGTAATTCATGTTTTTCGTTGTACGATCGGTTATTAGATGCACCTTAATTTTCAAACAAAAATTAATTACATTGATAACTTTACTAGAATGTTACCTTATTTATGAGCGATCACATAAGATTTCCTAGCTTTTTTTTTTCGTCTCGACCAGATGATGTTAAAAACGGATGTTTGGCCATATTTGTCGTCAGTCATTCAACCTCAAAGTGCTAATTAGTATTAAAAATATCTATCGGATTGTTATTAGCTGCTGCGTGCATGTAGCTTGTAGTATGCTCCTTTCTATAGAACCCTCTCTTTCTCTCTCTCTCTGTTTTTTTTCTATCCATCTTTTTCTTTACCCTCACCCCTGTGATGTTGGTGTTCTAGCTTGCTTACTTTGCTCTTTTCCCGTTAGGTTCATCGTGCTATCGTTTTTATTCTGTTTCAGTTTAAAACTTTATTCCGTTAATATTATTTATTTTGTAACTCTGCTGTTTATATAAATATTTATGTCTATAAATAATATGTATATATATATATATATATATATATATATATATATATATATATATATATATATATATATATATATATATATATATATATATATATATATAATTAGGTCAAGTTACTTGGGTAGTTGAAATCAGGTCGGTTCTATGATTATAATCGCCCGTAATTCTACCAGTTTGTTTTCTTTGTTTTCTCAACGGCTGTGACATGTTTTAATGAGCCGTGGAGTTATGAATGCTTTTTATAGACAAATTATTGTAATTTTAAAATCCCGAGATTTGAGCTTATTGCATCAAGCTTCGTTACTTTCACGAGTTTCTAATGAATGGTATATTCATGCCAGCCAACCTGTCACTGAAACACCGGTATGATTGTAATTATAAATACGTTAGTATTTACGATGCTCACCGACTGATTAAATTTTAATCATTAAAAGGTCCAAACGGTTTCTGTTGTTTATTTGTCGTGCGTCGTACTTTGTCACCTTAGTGTTACTGGGTCAACGGTTAGCTTGAAAGCATATAATCAAACTAGTCTGACTCGCCAGTAGAAAATTATTACTTTCTTTGAGGATGGAATTTTCCAATTAATTCAATTATTGCTCATCCGGCGACCTGTCGCTTGTTATGCTTGACCTACAATCGTGACAAGAGGCAATAATACGAGAAATTATTTTCTGTTCGATCAGTTATAGGTTGTAATTATTTAATAATAAAATTAGAAAGAAAGTGATTAATACTGTAAGATGTCATCGATGCTGCCGTAAAAATGCCCTTAATTTGCAAGTTTCTACCTACGTCTTTAAAGTCTTGTTCAAGCTCGCTAAACCTATAAGGTAGGCCTGTAATAATAATATAATAATAATAATAGGACACATGGCAAACAACGAGGCTTTATGTAATTATGAGGCGATTACTATACTATTAAGGTGTTAGCGTTCTCATTGTCAAAAAATAAGACAATTGCAGGATTATATTTCTAGACATTTTTGAGAATGAACTGAATAACGGGTTAAAAAGAAAAAAATGTCCATGGAACCATTGAGCTCAACGCTCAAATGAGCATCGACCGACTTGTAGCTTTAAAAGCTGATGAAAACTTCGTTTAGAAATTATAGGACTGTTTATAAATTCACTAGTCGTGAGGTGGTAGTTACCTTAATATTTTTATTTATTTAAGCTGTTGTGATGTTTTAACGGGTCCTCGAAGCAATAATAGTTTCTGACTAATTTATGTTAGAGTTATAAAATGCATTGGAACATTTACAGTAATTAGCTTAATAATCTAACTATTTTAAATAATTTGTTTATAAAAGGAAAATACTAACTTCCTGACAGTTGAGAGCACGAAAATTAATAAAGGTAACAGTTTTCTTATTCGCTATCTTTGTTACAAATAATTTTAATAATATTACAGATGTGGTGCTTGTAAGTTATAGAAGTTATGGATTTATTTCAAAACTGATGTCTGTTACGAGCAGCATTTGAAGTATTATGTTATAAGCATTCGGTTTGGTTAATAAGTGATTAACTAGTTTGTACATACGCATTTGTTGTTATTGTGACCGACTTGACGACTGCTCTGGAATTCTCGTGATTTCAAGGTACCGGTGTTTTAGTTTGCAATATAATTATATATTTTTAGCATTTCGGCAGGCGGTTCCTGTTTGTCGTGGCTTTCATTTGCACTATTGATTTACTTAGTTTATAAAAACTGCGCTGGAGATATCGTACGAGTACGAGTGAAAAATAGTGAAATCATTTCACCGAAATGAAATACGATTACTTATATTATAATTTATAATTATAATAATAATAATAGACTAAATCAATCGGTCAGAGAGATTGCATTGACAACAAATATTTTTTTTAAAACGCACAATCAGTTAGGGGTAGGGTAGGGCTAGAGGGCTATGGTTAGGGTTAAGGCCGGAGTCACTGATTGTGCGTTTTCACAAAATATTTTTTGTCAATACAACCTCTCTGACGGGATTACCGACATAGTCTAGCTCTGTTATTGTATTTTGATTTGTAAAAAAATATACTACATAAAAATTGATTTTAGATTTGATTGTTTTATATAACATTGAATAAAAAACTATTTGCTTGCTTGATGGTTAGTATTATTTGTCATTTTTTATTTGTATCATAGGTTTTAATTAAAATTTTACTGATATTTATTTTTCAAATATAATTTATGGTGATTGTGTATTTTTGCTGTATATCCCTGTCGTTTTAGCCTTAGTTTGTAGTAGCTTTATCACTCCCGCTTTAATGATATTGTTTATTTTTCTGTGGTAGAATATTTTTCAGTAGTTATTTTGTTTTGTCTTCTTCGAAAATGGTATGAAGGGATGAGAGGGCGAAGCAATATTGATTAATATTGTTTTTCTTTCTCGAAATCTTCAGCCACAGAATTAATGTAAGAAGGTTAACTAGTTAATGAGTTCTAATATTTGGTTGCAGAAGTAATTTTTGATGACAATTTTTGGCTTATTATTTGGTTGCAGTAAACTCAAAATTCTTATATTTGTCTTTGTGGTTAACTAAGTGATATCACTCTCAGAAATTTCTCTTCATATTATTTTATTTTTTCTAATTTATTACCCCACATTAGGGTTTGGTTTATTTTTATTAGTACAAATTGGCAGAGTAAATGCATATAATTATTATAATTAGTTATTTATTTTAATGTGACTCAGGCTGTAATGTTCAATCTTATTAACTTTCTGTCACAGACATCAGCAAACACAAAATTTGAGAAGTAATTTTTCTGCTGTAAGTGCTGCTTTAAGTGGCTAGGGCTACATATGCCTTTCCATCCCCTAAAATGTGAGGGTATGCAGGGAAAGGTTTGTAATGCAGGTTTTGATGTTTGTATCTTTTTTGAAAAATTAGAAGAAGTTTTTAATAATTTTTAGAATAAACTTATTTTGTTCAAAACTGCCCAGAACTCAGATAAAATTTCCTAAACCTTGTAAAGGGAAATGTGTTAGGGTTCCCCATAGGGAGAAATGTCCTTGGCTTGTCACTATCGCTGTAGTTTATTTCATTACTTCGGTATTGACAATTAAATAATATTTAATTGATTGTGACTGAAAATTGATAATCGTGTAAACAAAATATTTTTTATGGGCACGTCATTACTAGATTGTGTTAAAAAAGATTAGATGGAAAATTATTTATTATGTTAAGCAATAGAGGCACATATAGGAATTAATTTATTATGCTAAAACTATAGATTTCCAATAAATTGGAAGACCTAAATAATATTATAAAATGTCGTTTTGAGGATTGTTTTGGGGATTTCACGTGATTTCTGCAAGCCACTGATGGAGGACAGTGCAATTAATATACAATAACATTGTGCAATTAAATCTCTCTAGTCTCTAGCCTCCCTAATTGGTTTGTCTCCATTGTTAGTTCCTATTTTGTGGTACTTTATTTATGAAGCCTGTCAAATATTTCTTCATACTTTTCCTTTTAGAGAGTTTTTTGTATTTATGATGATACGTGTTAAAGTTATAGTGCAGAATGTGCACGACATCTTGTAAAGACTTTAAATATGTAATTTCGCTAGAATGTGTTATTCTGTTTATTGTTATTATATGTTTTCGCATCTTGAAGAACATAAAATGACAAATAATATTATCAATTGAATTCATTTAAATGTTTTATTTGCAGACTTTGAATAATGTATGTAAATATTTCTTAAAAAAATAACTCCTAAAAACAACAGAAGAAGTAAATATAAATTTGTAAAGACAAACAGTAAATAACAGTAGATAAAGTAGTTACTTGGATATTTTTCAGTTGAAGTTCCTCGCAGAAAAAGTTAGACAGTTATGGCTGGCGTGGCTGTAAAACAAGAGTTTTCTTTAATTTTCTGTCTGTACAGATGCATAAAAACATGAAAAATTAGCATTTAACTTTATACGACTTCTAAATTGCTTTGAAAGTTCTTTTTCTAACTTTTCAGATTCTTTAAGACTAACTGCTTCAAGATAGCTTTCAGTCAGCTTTAAGTCGCTCTAAATTTGAATATTTTATGTGTCAAGAACAGCTGCAAGAAATAATCATCAGAACTGCCCAGTTGTCCATTGTTGTTCAGTAGTGTTTGTCTTGCATGTCGTTGCAGCAACAATTTACAGGAGTGCAAGGCAAATGTTTGGCAACTGGATTGTAGATGGACAAGGCTGGAACACTTCACTTTTTGAGTTGATTTGAAGTGCATTTGTGCAGGTGGGGGGTGGGGATGCTTGGGTTTCTGTCGTGTCAGCTCCAATTCTCTCCCCTTTTCTCTCTTAAGCATGTCACTAATATGTCCTTCTTTCATTTTTTCAACACGGTACTCAATCACTCATTAATTCACTCATAGGATGATTCATTCGTTTTAATGAATCTATTGTCTTACTGCCCATTCTACACACATGCAACTGCAACAAGAGAATCATATGAAGTTATCTCTGTACTTTTATCAGACAGGCCTGCTGTAACGGGTTTTTTTCTTCAAAATTTTTATTTAGTTTCTCTGGAGTTTTTTGAGGACCAGGCACGCAAATATATAAATTGAGCCATATCTTTGTGGTGGGTCGGAAAGCGTCTGTCTCTCTATTTTTCAATTGACTTGTACACTTCAACCGCGGTGCATTTATTGTGCACATCCATTCACAGTGAACACTGTGATCGTTCGTCCATTCACCTGTGCATGATGATTGGCTTACAAACGTGAAGAAGGGGGAGATTTGTTTTGTGTGAATGAACAGCAAGCACTTCATATATTCTTTCTCGTTTTTTTTAAAAACGTGGCATAGTGGCATTCCCTGCCTATGTTTATATGTCTGTCTCTTTCCTGTTCCTGATCGATGAAGATAGTGTCTGTCGGCCAGAATATACACATACATACATACATACATACATACATACATATATATTTAATTGCCGCTATATTCAGGAAGTTAATAAAAGACTTTATATATTTTAAATTTCAAAGTGAAATGTTGCATCGTCTTCTCTTATAACAATTTGCGATGTTTTAATGCAGAATATGATGAAAAAAATATCACCTTATGGTGTCTCTTGCCCATCAAACCGTCAACTTTAGCGAAATTTTTCTCCTTCATCTCCACATCCACTTGCAGTGTTACTCAATGAATGACACGATGAAATACTGACTGAATAAATAAACTTATGTTTCTGACACTAGCGGCTAGATGGATGGATGGATGGATGCTTTTATATATACGTACGTATGTATTAATGAATAAATGAATGAATGGTCGTGTGAAAAAGTGTTCATCAATAATGCAGTCATGCAAGTATTTTTGAGGCGATCAATCATTTTTTATTCCCCCATGTTGGTCTGGTAGCAGTGCTGCTCTGAGCTGAACCGTGGCCCAGCCGAATTCTCTGTTGTCCTAACACTGGTGCCACCGAGTACCAACCGCGGTGTTTTTCAGAGAGCGATCTGAAATTGCTTATTGATTCTTCCACTTGAACCTTGGCCGATTTTATTTTTTGATTTTTGTTTTGTTCTGATGCTCTGTTTAAATACAGTTATAAGAATATAGTAATAATACAAATTATTATTATTATTATTATTATTATTATTATTATTATTATTATTATTATTATTATTATTATTTATTCGTGCGTTCTTTTTATGAACTTTCAAAGTAAATTTGTCGTCTCATCATTCATGTTCGATATATATTATCTGGTGGTTATATAAGGCTCAACAAACTTCTTGTGTATTTCATTACAGATTGAAATCATATACTTATCTCAATTTTTAATCTTCCTTAACCCCCTCCCCCGACTTAGAAATGTTTTTAATTCTGCTACTCCGCTTGCACACATACACATACATACATACATACATACATACATACATACATACATACATACATACATACATACATACATACATGCAAACATGCAAACATACGTACACACAGCCAGTTGTTATGTTGGGGCTTACTATCGTTGTTGTTGTTGTTGTGGTTCTCCGACTCACTAGTTTGTCGTTTTACTCATCATCATCTCCGCATCCTGATTCACTTGAAAATCATCTTGCTGAATCGATGATTTTAGTGATGATGATGACGATAGTTATGTTTACGGTGACTGCGGTGATGATGATGTTAATGAAGTTTATGATGATGATGATAATAGTTATGCCTATGGTGATGATGAGGTTAGTGATGCCTGTGATGATGATGATAGTTATAATGTTGGTGATGTTAGTGATCATCATTGACCTGTTTGAATAAAAAAATAATTTTTATGACTTGTTGGATCCAAAAGAGAGAGTGGTTGGTGAATTTAAAAATAGTACTTTTTTTAACCTCGTTTCAACTACTTTTTCTCACAAAAAATATCAAGTGTCTCGTTTACAACTTTTTTTTCTGTTACTTTGACAGCGGCTTTTGAACTTGAAAAAGTTTCTTGTACCATATAGCTGTATAGCTGTAAATAGTAGTACCATAACTAATAACTATGACAACAACAACCATCTACGAACCTTTAGTAAGTACTTGCTACTGCTTCTTTAAATGTCACTAACTAGTCGTTCCGCTAGGTAGGACAGAAGGCATATGTATAGAAAGTATTGTTGATGTTCTGTTTTGTGTGGCTTTGTAGAACTTTCACGTGACTTAAATTCCTATCCTATATTAAGTAATTACTTTACTGTTTCAACTTTATCTTAATCATGACTGATGTACTTGCATGCGTGTACTTGCCACTACTTGCGTCTATAAATTTGTTATTAAACTATTTCGCTTCTACGTTGTTAGATGACCGTTCATGTAGTCGTAGTATTCGTATTCGTAGTTAGTCGCTGTTGTTGTTGTTGTTGTCAGCTGCCTTTTTCAGAGTTTGTGCACAATTTTGGCATGCCATCGCATTGTATGCATACACACTACATTCTTCTGTTTCCTTTACAATTGCATTCAATATAGCTAACTGGTATTTTTACTATTTGTTGATTGAAGATATATGGGTTCGCAATACTCAATACCTCGTATTTTAACGACGTCGTTGGCTGAATTGCTATGCTTCTGTGTACAGTTACATGGTGTCGTTACTGACAAGTCATAGGTCGGCATTTCTGTACGGATACTTGGGAGTTATAAATGATGCTGATGATGACAATGAACACGAATAAGTAAATTTAAAGAAACGGTAAACTTTATATTATATGATAATTTTTGAACTTCATACGTCTTGTCCTGTGAAACTGGTTTCAAAATCTTTCTGTTTCACGTCCATTAAGTTAAGAATTTATCAATCTGGGACTTTGATCTCTTCTTGGCATCCTCGAAAGACTATCTGCTGACTCAAATTGCAGTGGGGAACGTCGAATTGTCTGAACATGAGTCGTGTCATGTCTGGTTAGTAAGAATGTCTGGTGGTTATCTATGAAAAGTTCGCCATTGTTTTTCTATTATTCAAGACACAATAACTTCTACAGCTGTTGTTAACTTAATTTCAAGTTGTGAACGTAGAACAGGAGAGAGAGAGGGGAGGAGGAGGGGTGGGTATTGAAGTACATACAAGTGTAATTTCATTCGGACCAGAAAATGTGCAATTGGAGTCAGAAACGTTATTGAGTCAAAAAAAAACTGTTAGGTCATCTAAGTAAATGGTCGGTGGTTAGAAAGGCAATTTTTTATTGAAATTGTGAGATTTTTTATGATAATTTTTTATGATAATTTAATTATTCTGTTTATCAAGTGATCATATTTTATCATCTGTGTTCTTCTTAGATCTGCTGATGTTACTTGGTCCGTTGCTGCATCAAACGTCCCATTTATTCTCTCCCTCTCTCTTTCTGCCTCTCTCTCTCCCTATCTCTCCAGTGTAACAGTCGAGTGATTCCTGGTTGGCTACCAGTTTCGTTATGCCATGCACGTTTCCCAGTTAGAATATAGTCAGCTGATTTATCCATTCCTGGCTGCAAACCTTGCAAATTGTCGTTAATAATAATAATAATAATTATTATTATTATTATTATTATTATTATTATTATTATTATTATTATTATTATTATTATTATTATTATTATTATTATCTATGTACAGTTTGTACATTATATTGTTCTGAAAGTTATAAATCCACTTTCGGTAAAATAATCTGTTTACGTTAAGTTATAATATTTATTCCGCATTTTTAACGTCTCATGATAGCTGCATTCTGAATTTATTATTTATTATTTCTCCGGTTGTTGTTTTATAACTCGTGATAATTTTTCTAAATTATTTTATAAATATGTTATGAAATAATTTCTAATGTAGATTTTGTAATTAGGTATGTTTTTTTTATTAATTTATGTTTTTTTAATATTTCACAGCGCCACCTAAGGGCGTTCTGAGAATTACAAACATACAGACATTGAAAATTATGTATGTTGATTATTATTGGTATTGTGTTTATCAAAGGTGAAAGTTCGTATATAGGGTACATGCTTTGAATGATGCCCGACAGATCGGTGCATTGGCCAGAGAAGTTATTTTTGCTGTCACTCTTTCTCCGGCTGATGAACAATTTTAATGCCCCGACCCCTCTGCTATCCTAGTCACCTACAGTAGTATTAACCCATAGCTCCCTATATCAACATCTCCTACCACAGTAATATTAATCCATATCTTCCTATATCAACATCTCAAACCACATTGTCGTCGATGTCTTTTCCTATTACTATATTTCTATGACACCGATTGAGAGTACTACATCTTATTTGTATCATCACAATGTCAAACATCTAACATTCTTATTTACAACTTACTGGCCAAGCATCCATCTCATTCACATGAATATAAAATTGGTGTGTGTGTGTGTGTGTGTGTGTGTGTGTGTGTAGGTGTCGGAAGTGGTTCTACGTGCCTCATAACATGGAGTCTTCCATTTATTTATCAGTCAGCGCATCAATTTCATTTCTTCTACTAAGAGACGTTTAGATTCCGCTAATTATGGATTTTTCTGTTTATACGCGTGTGTTGGAGGATGAGAGAGAGAGGCAGGGAGGGACGGTTTGAAAACGTTGAATCTATTAAGATTAGCGGAACTAATTACATTAGAACAAGAACATTAAAACTAGCTAGTAGAAGTGTGTTCAATGAATGTGTGTGTATGTATTTAAGAGTTTACATATAGTTTCCTTAAGTGAGTCAGTGAGGAAAATGAGTGGGAAGAAGATGTGGAAGTGTTATTATTATTATGTATGTGTCGGTGTGATCTGATGTGCTGTGCGGTGTATTAATCATCCCCTGTACCATGAGGGGGGGGGGGGAACTGTAGAGTAATAATGACTTACGGTCCATCTATTCAGCTCATTATTGCTTGGAGCCCACCATCTCGTAATTGTCATCTGATGCATGTAGGTAGGTCTTTCTCTGTAGCGCAATTTGTTTTCTTTACTCACTTTAAGTTTAATATATTTTGTTGGGTGAGATGAGGTAGATATCGTGTGTCGCCATCATAGCAGCTAGTCTGCATAAAGAGATTAAAGACAGGATTCGCTTGGGATTACTTTTTAGTCTAAATCGTGCTTAATTCAACTTTATTTCTCAGTTCATCGGGTGCGGAAGATTTTGTGTGTGCATTTGTCCTGCTTTCATAATTTTGACGTCTTACAGGAAGAGTTTGTGTGTAAAGATTTGTAAGAGAGAGAGAGAGAGAGAGAGAAATATGATGATGATGATGATGATGACTGACTGAACCCAATTTCAAGAGATTCTCTTTTCCAGCACTTATTTGACTTACTGTTCCAGTCTCTCACAGATAACTAACTAACTAGCTATTAATCTCAATGTAAGGAATAGTATTGAGATAAGTTAGTTAGTAACATTAAAATGTTTTGCTTTCATAAATATTACGTTTGTTACTATCATCTGTTTTCAATGCTTGCTTGCCACTAAGATGTTGTTGGTAGACAATTTCTTCTTCACCATCAATCAGGCACCATCGATGATTCATTGTTTCCTAGACCAGTCCAGGCCTATCTTTCTATATGTCTACCATTTCTTTATCACTTCTTTCTTTTCCTCCTTCTGCTTATCTGCCTTTCCTATTTCTTATCATTAATCAGTCACTTCTTCTTCTTTAATCTCTATATATTAATGACTAGATAGGAGCGTATGTGATTTTAAGTTTCAAGAGTTGATTAAGTTGATATAGCATCTATGCAAGCAGCATGCAGCCCATCTCCATTATTTTGTCATGCTGGTAAATAGTCTCCAGTTTTATTTTAGGATTTATTACATGAATGTCGTGTTTCTATTCAACTTGGTTGCTTTTAACGATCGTATGTATAATAATTATTTCAATGAAATGTTTAAGGCTGGGACGACATTATTTTTATTAAACTTATGCGTTGTATTTCTCCTTTGATGTTACGTAATAAATCTTGCATGTTCTATTATCTCTCTCACTGACTTATAATATTTAATAATATTTATGTTCCAACCGATGACTTTTTCAGTCGATCATTAAATTGTGGTCCAGATATGAAGTTATTGACGACTTTTAATGCTCCATCATTTTTCATCTTTTTCTTCTGGGGCCGTTCCAGGCTCCATGTACTTCATCAGTCGACATCTTAAATCGTGTTTAACTGCTCCCTAATTTCTCCACGGTGGTATCTTTGTCAATATTTGTTCGTTTGTGATGTGTGTGTGTGTGTGTGTGTGTGTGTGTGTGGACGAACCAGTTTGGAGAACTATTATATATGGTCAGAAATGTTATAAGTTCTTATTATGGACAGGACAGCGTATGTAGTGTAACAGTGCCATTCTGCATTTTCGGAGAATGTTAATTTAATCAGTATCAGTATCTCAATATTCTTATTTTGCACAACTAAAAATAATAACTTATTAATTTCAGTTGTGTAAAATTATAATGGTTTTACACACACAATAAATACGATAAATATAACTTCTTTATTGGAGTCGTGATCGAAATTACAATGTTCTTATGTGTTGTGTTTTTATTTATTTATTGTTATTGTTATTATTTACTATGATTATTATGCTTATTTCATCAGTTTATATGTAATGAATAAAAACATGTTCATTTGTAAGTTGCCATAAATTTAATTCCTTACAATTATTTTCATGTACTCTTTTGAATTGAAGTTTGCATTTTGCATTCGTTGAAATGATATATAGTTGATATATGTATACATGATTGTTACAGTTGTATGTGCTGTAGTTCCAAAAGACATTTATTGGCTGTCGGTTACAACTTGTAAGTTACAAGAATTGCTAATATTTTATATTTGCACATTGTCTGAGTAGCTCTGTGTTAATAATTTCTTTCGAAAGCCTGTTATTATTACTTATTATTAGATTGATGTTTATATTTATGTCTAGATGCTGCCGTATTCCCATGTCTATAGAATTAGCTGTAAAATATACTGTACATGTTTCTTCATGACATTCATCTACCACTGTTGGTATAAATAAAGGTTATATTGTTAATACTATACACTTCTAGTTGAGCCGTAATACTTCATTGAAAACAGCGTAATCACAGAGCCGGATTAAGAAACCAGAAATTTAAAAAAAAAAACAAAATACGTTTATGCGCTTTCAAAACGAACAGCCTTTGTCAAAAAAAACACTTTAGACGTTGTTCTATCTAAAAATATTTTATTTAAATATTAGGTGTATGCAATGATGGGAATTGGAAAGTGGTACTACCTTTCAAGGGGGTCCAGGGCCTCCCATCAGCTTAATCCGGCTCTTCGTAATCATAATCATAATCAATCAAGAATAGTTTTAGAGTCATAATCCAGATACGTGGCCTGATTGATTACATTGTTCGTATTTCTTATTTCTTATTTCTCCATCGTTTTTAAGCCCACTCTTAAGCTCTTCTTCATTAACCTGGCCTGTTTTCAGTAGAAAGCCATTTGAATTCTTCTTCCAATATTCTAGAACTGCTTTTTTTCCTCTAACAAGTTTGCTTAAACATTTAGCACTACGGTGCTCTTGTGGATTCAATTTACTGCACTAATTGACTTCTGCGCTATTTCGTTATAGTTTAGAGGTAAACGAAGGTCGTGATGATGATGCTTGAGGTGGATGAGTTGATGGATGGATGGATGGGTGGATGGTTGGGTAGGTCGGTGGGTGGGTTGGTGGGCGGATGGAATGGTAGGTGGGTGGATGGGCTGGTAAGTGGATGGATGAATAGTTGCGTGGGTGTGTGGATGAATAGATGGATGAAGGAGTGATGAATACATGGATAAAAGATCGAATTAAAAAATTTAATAGATAGATAAAAAATATATATATTGTTCTACAAGAGATGACTACTTATTTATATTTAATGATGTTTTGAAATGCTTGCATTGTATAACTGCTCCGCTAGAGACTGGTGGACCCCATGGCGCGTACTTTTAATACAATTAGGCAAACAGCTTCTAAATGAAAAACCGTTCTTCTATGAAACTGCAGGTCGTCAGTTCGACTCCCGCGAGGTAGTAGTGCACTATCCTTGTTAGGACATTTCCAGGAGTTATTGCTAAACAATTATTTTGCAAGGTTCATTATATTCATTGTGAATATTTGAATATGACCCGACAGTGCAAAACAGCTACGTGGATAACAACAACACGAACGAACGAATGCTGGGTGCACGTTTTGAGGAATTGAAAAGTACAAGTTTGCCTGCTGACCGCATTGTTGTATTGTAGCCGCTGTTGCCGACCAATCATCAATTGCTGTCAGTTGGTGCCGTTGATCGAACGTTGTTAGAAGCTGTTGGTTCGTAGTCTTTTATATTTTTTTTTTCAAATCGCTTGTTTTCTTCTACGAAGAGTACAGAAAGACATCCCATCCTATTTTCTTCGTCTCCCCTTGATTGATGGGCTACTTAGTCAGTTAGTCGGTCGGTCGGTCGGTTGGTTGGTTGGTTAGTCAGTCAGTCAGTCAGTCAGTCAGTCAGTCAGTGAGCCAGTCGTTCATTCATGAACCGGATACAAAGATGTTACTCAACTTTCCACGTTGTTATGGCAACGTTCGTGTGCATGCGTACGTGTTCATACCGGTCGTAGAGGTGAGGCACAAAGAAATTGAATTACGATGGAATGTTGGGTGTGTAAATATACTTAACTGTAAGATTGTTTACGCTGGGCCGTGCATTTCTCCTCTTCCTCCTTCTTCCCCGAAGCAAGGTCACTGTGAGCTTTGCACAGATTTTCTCATAAAATATGAATATGGAAATATGGAAAGATAATTAATAAGCCTCAATATATATTGAGATATGACCTCTTCTATGTTTTTGTTTCTTATTAGGCTTATTAATTATTTTAAAGGCATTACTTAACGATTTTGAAATGCATTCATTTCTCCCTGGTGTATGTAACTTAGGCTCGCTACTGTTAACATATTTGTTTGTTTACTACAATCTAATTTAGACCGAGTCGCAATCTGGGATTCAAGAGTTGAAACTTTTTTTTAAAGAAATTCTTTAAAAGTATCAAACGGTGTCTATTAATCATAAATCATGACCTGACAGACTGGGACTGTCCTGATAATGATGAAACTGATGACAGACACGCTTTGATTGAGCCATCATTAGCATTAACAACAAAATGAGTGGTGGTGGTGGTGGTGGTGGTGTATTGAAGAGCGCATGTCAAGGGGGTTCGAAATCAAGCGGCTGTGAAGTTAAGTAATTCTCACGTGGTTGAACTACTTCTTAAGTAGTACTTCTACTATCTGGAGATGTGATCTATCTAGTTATCGCGATTAATTATTACTGTAGTTCAATTATGGTGTCAAACTTGTGTTTTTTTGTTTATTTAATTCGTGATCGAGATACCACTTCTCTTTCTTTTCCATTACTTTTCAAAAACACACCTGCATACCCGCATACCTATGTTATCAAAAGTGAATTTCACTGTGAGAACCGTCAACATAACACATAACTTCATTTATTTCCACCGATGTCTTTAGTCTTTAGTATGTCTGCATTTCTGCATGTTAGAAATTCACGTCACGCTGTTAGTTTTATTGCGATGTTCATTTAACTAGTTTCCAGCATTTTTGAGGAATTACCACTAGTATGTAATAATGCAGTATATATAACTGAACCTGACCAAAAGAAAATACTTCATAGACAACAAAGTCAAATATAAATCGTTTTTGTGATAGTGTGGTGCTCTGTTGTGTCGGTACTTCCTTTCATCTCTATTTCTTGTTCATTTCTAAGCACTTAAGTTAAAAGTTTGCACTTACCTAGCACGGCCCATTTCACGTGTGTGTTCACTTGTCCATTCTAACTCTGCAATTGCTTGGAATCATCGTTAGGACACGGCCTACATTTGTATTACTAATGATTTCCAGATGTAATGATTATTTTGTCACTTTCGCTTTTCCCAATGGTCCCTACTTCATTCCAGTATATATATATATATATATATATATATATATATATATATATATATATATATATATATATATATATATATATATATATATATATATATATATATATATATATATATATATATATATATATATATATATATATATATATATATATATAACTACATGCTGGGATGATCAAACTTGATCATTTAACCTGACACGTTGTCTGAACTGACATTTTTCCATGGACAACTGAATATAATAGTACCTATTCTACCTATATAAAGACAAGTCCATGTATTTTTCGTACTTTTTCACTTATGCCACTTTAACAATAAAACTGAAATATAACACATTTTAGTCTAAAAAACGTGTTTTATATAAATAATCAACTGTATTATTTAACTACTTGGTTTCATTAATTAATTCATTCATTCATTCATTCATTCATTCATTCATTCATTCATTCATTCATTCATTCATTCATTCATTCATTCACTCGTTCGTCATTTACTCGGCTCGTTTATTAGTTGAATTATTTCATTCCTCATGTTTGTATTGGTTGAAAGAATTAAGGAGATTTTCTCTCACGAAAATGGAAGAAGATGGGAAAGCAAGAATTGATGAGGGTTAAGAAAGAATAGGTTAAAGAGGGTGGAGAAAAGAATAAATTGGAGAGAAGAGCTGGAGAAGAATGAATGGGTGAGTGAGAGTGGGTTGTTAGGAGATGCTGTTTACAATTAGCCTTGTTGGAACGAGTCACCAATGCACGTTCCAGGAACAATTCTTTCCTCCCCTCCCCCTGTTGCCTGCTGCTGCTGCATATAAACTCATCCATCCATCCATTCATACATCCACGCTCATTAGTTCTCGTACATGCAGCTATTTCGTTTTATCTTTCATTCTGTCAAATATATTTCAAGTCTAGTAGCACTGGGTCCTTTTTGCATCCCACATACTTCTTTCCTTCTCTGTCAGATGTATCTCAATCGAGTTGTTTTTTTTTCTAAAATACATTGATAACAAATCGATGAGTGATGTACGTACGGATATGGTTAACATGCAAAAGTACATTCGAAGGCCGACATCTCCGCCCTAGAAATCTAAATCTGCCTTTTCCAAGGCCGTACGTGTGGCTTGTTTCCTTTTATGGTGTGTTTGTGATTTGATGGGGGGCGTGTGCTTGCTGCTGAGTCTGTTTTTATTTGTAATTCTCTTCCTTGTTGAACATGCTTCCTAGAAAATATATGCATCTTTATCTCTCTCTCTCTCTTTCTCTCTCTCTCTCTCTCTCTCTTTCTCTCTCTCTCTCTCTCTCTCTCTCTCTCTCTCTCTCTCTCTCTTTCTCTCTCTCTCTCAGCTTTTCTATCTTTTTTCTGATCTTTAAGGTTACGCCCATCACTAGTTGTTTCTATGCAGACCGACATTTGTGCACAAATGCTGTTATTTTTCATACACTTTTTGTATATTTAAGCATAATAACATGTGTAATATGTGTTGTTTGTGTCACGGAATACTTCCCTTTTTATGCATACAACATGACGCTTTTGAAATGTAATGAACAGTTATAAATTAATTATTATTAACGTGTTTTTATAATTTTTTATCGATTTTCTTCGTCTGGTTATATCCGCTACGAAACTTGAAAGCTTTAGAATAAAAGGGAAAGAAAAAAAAATTTGGCTTGGCACATGTTCTGTGACCTTGAAGTCCACTAATGAACTTACGAAGCCACTTCAAGAATTACAACACTCGAAATTGTTGAAATAGTTCCGTGTCAAGAATGAGGTTTATGTAGGGAGTGGGGAAGCCATCGAAGGAAGGTAGTAGTAGGCTCATTACCTCTCGTGACTAGAAACGAGCATATAAACTACCCCCCCCCCCCCCCATATCTCTACTGCTCCTTCTCTCATCCACTCCAGAAGCAGTCCATCTTATGAACCTGAGCTCTCTCTCTTCTCTAATCTCCTGTTTCATGCATATCACATTGCCTCTCCTATGACTAATTGGATATGCACTTTTTTCTGAGATGGAAGTGCATGGACGTTTTCGTTTTTGAGAGATTTTTTCTATATAATTATAATACTCTCTCCTGGTGAGTTAGTATCTTTTTTCGACTCCTGTGAACTATAGTTTTGAATCATTTCATCCGGCCAGTTAGTGGACAATAATACACCGATATCTTTATAGTGACCTTCGTTTCTCACTGGTTCCAGATTTAATTAGGCTAATTTATACTTTCCAGACAAACGCGCTTTTATTTGGTGTTTCTTTCTTTTTTAATAAATAATAGCTTATAATCTTTCACATCGGGTGTTGCTGGACTGAAATAGCTCTTCGTAGAGAATACCAAAGTACTTCCTGTCGCAAATCATAGTTTGAATCTGTTTCTTTTCTCACCTCTTTTATCCAGGCATGGCACTGGCTCGCATATATAACTCTCTCCCTCTTCCACTTATTTTATCTCCTTTACTTCTCTTCATTCTCTTTACTTTCTTGTTCACTTTCTCCGAGTTCGATCACAGGTCCCCCTTGTTCAGTAAGTAGGTAGGTAGGTAGGCAGGCAGGCAGGTAGGTAGGTAGGTAAGTAGGTAGGTAAGTAGGTAGGTACTTGGATTTGATCGTATCGAGCAACGACTTGGTCGGCACCTAAGTTTTATAGTTTTAAAAGGCTGACCTGAAAAGTTGTATCTAATAACACTAAAGTGATACTTGCAGGTGCTAAATTAATTGCTGCGCACTCTGGTGGAGCGTGTCTGTAACAGTGCGGTACGGTTCGATTGCACTTGATCATAAAACTTATTCGGCTGCCTTACTTTATTTAGTCTCTTTAGTAGTCGGAGGAGGTGGAAATCAGTGTGGCAGGAAGAGGGGCGTAGTGATCGAGGTCATTCGAGTGCACCATATCGAGGCCACCTGGGTTTAATGGCGCTGCTGGCTCAGATGGACGGAATTAATGTCCTCCTCGTTCTCTGCTTTGAACTGAGCTCTCCATCGTTATTCTTGAGGATTTCCTTCAACGCCAATATAACGAGTACTACTACTACAACTGGGCTGACTATTTTAGGAATAACTTATGAGTCTGCTTATAAATAGTTTAATAGGGCTTGTTTGCTTATAGTAAAATTACGTCATGACCCCTTCCAATAGAGTTTGGATGACTGATATGTGTTTCTAGAAAAATAATAATAGCTCTGTTGCTGTTGAAGAAGAAGACGCTGATGAATTGCATACAAGTATGGACGCTGAAGATGATTAGGCAGCCGACGTGGCCAATATAATTGATTGCTTTTCTCGTGCTAAGTTAATTTCCTTTCATCTCTTAATAGATTAGCCGCCTTGGTATCTATCTCCTCTTGTATGCTGGTTCTGTTCTGATGGTGACCTTACCGCATTCCCAGTACTCTGTACCTATCTACCTACCTACTTATTGTACCTACCTAGGTACTTATTGTACCTACCTAGGTTCTTATTATACCTACCTACATACTTATTCAGTACACTTCCAAGGAAAGGTATTTTCTTAGCATCTCCATTTGTTGACGTGGCCTACTCTAGTCATTCTCTTGCTCGTAACGTGTTCATCATGTGTGTTTTGCCTTTCCAGATGTTTGGTCTGTAGTTGTGTGTGTGTGTGTGTGTGTGTAGGTGTATGTGTGTGTGTGTGTATGCAGACATGTATATTTTTATGTACGTGCCCTAACATGCACTTTAACGGTTCCAGGAAGAGCTAATTTAGTTAGTTTCTTACTGCACAATTTCTTATCAGTTTTTTGTCAGTTTTTGGATTTGTTCGTCGTTTGGAGTTTTCCAGTGAATTTACAAGGTTGAAGTTATTATTTAAAATGCCTGTCAATGAATCTGTTGTTGATTGTCATTGATTGAGTTATTCTTTAAATGTGGTTATGAATCATGCTTTTTTTGCAGTCAGTTGAATCAAATAGTTTTTTTTCTAAATTTATACTTAGTAGGAATCTTTAATAAATAAAATATCTAACATAGATAGCTATCTAAAAGTAAAGTAGATTTTTTTTATATGAAGTTTATTATATTTATATTTATTATATTTAATTATATAATTTATATATTTTATGGTGATTATTAAATAAAGTAGGATGTTTACTCGCTTGGTCAATTATTCTGTTTCTTCAAAAGCTGCCGAAAATTTAATTGAATGCAATTTTTTTGCCTTCGAACATATAGGGAGAGAAGAAGAAAGAAAGAGTGTCAACGAGAAGAATGAGAGAAAAGGGGAGGTTTTGAAGAAGAAGAAGAGATGATCCAATAAAGCAATAATCGTTTGTCCTGAAATTTTGGTTCTTAAAACAGAAAGTGAAAGAGGATCTAGGGATAATTTTGACGTTAAAAAATAGAATAAAACAGTTTGCATTTATTACTTCGTTTGCCGCTGTAAAGATGCACCACGTCGGTGTGGCCAATCCCACTCTGCTGCCTCACAGTCAGAACCAGCAGCAGAGGAAGCAGCTGCTCGATCTGCTGACAGCAGCCGAGTTGCAGCAGTACCACTCGCTGCTGGCTGCCCAGCTGAACGTCAGTACGGCCAGGCAGCTGAAGACGGTCTCTGACGATGACCTGGTCAGCGTGGTGGGAATGAGCATGCCAGAAGTGAGAAGGTTGAGAGGATTTGCCAAGAAGATGACCGGTCAGTCTGGTGCTCTCAAGAAAATTAAAAATGTGAGTTTTTTTTTAATTATGTATTAAAAATTTTTTATTATTTTTATTATTGCTTTGTAATCTCTTTGATATGGATATATTTCAACAATTTCAGAAGAGTTTTTGATAAAATAATTATTACTTTACGAAGTGATACTGCAGTGTGTTTCATTATTTGTAAATTGTAACTATTCCTCTCATAAAAATCTTCTACATAAGCTCTGGTGGATGGTATCTTAGCAGTTACTGCTTTTCATCCTTTATAGATAAGTTATTTAAAAACTTACTTCTTTGTTACCTAACTTGTTCTGCAGAGTTTTTCATTTGCTGGTAATTTTTTTCTTTTCCTTGTTGCCCATGTTTTAAAAATGTATGTTGATGATGGAAATGATTATGGAGGTGACGATGATTGATGTTATGGTGATGATGATGATAGAGGTTGAGATGATGGAGGTGGTGGTTATCATGATGATGGAATAATTGAGGATGTTGTTGTGATGATAAAGATAAGGATTGGTGATTTCCCGAGATTAAATGCTTGTATAAAATTTTTTAGCAATATTATGTGTGATATTTATTTTAAATTCATCATTTATTGGGTTTATCTGACATCCAATAAAACACGTTTATTAAATTAATTTTTTACCCATAAGATCAAATTATTTATTATTATTTTATTTCAATTAGTTTCTCTCTGTCTTTTTGTAAGGGTATGAACATGAAAGTTAACTTAAAATATTTTAAAGTTAATTTAAAATATTTTAGTTCTCTTGCAATGAACTTACACATGAGTTTATTATCTCTTTTTTTGGTAATTTTACTTTAATTTACATTTGTTCTATCGGTTTCTTTAAGTTGACCAACCTTACCTTACTTAACTATTCAGTTTCAGTTGATCCAATTATTAAACACTTTCTTTCTCACACTTGAAAACGTCCCAAGCTTTTTTTTAACAAAATTCTCTCGCAGAACGACGTTCAATCCTGAAATCCTGAAATAGAAACATTTTCTCGTCTCTAAATTTGTTTACATAGAATTAAAAACGGCTCAAGGCTAAATCAGTTTTTTTTCTCTCACAAACCACATAAAGACGTAATGCTGGTTGGTTATGACGATTATTATGTGCAAGTCTTTTTTCTTATGAAATTTCCCTCATTGGATTGATCGGCAATCAACATCGTATAAATCTGTTTTAATAAATTTTATGAGAAATTTTATGAGAAATGAATTTTGATTTGAAGATTCTATCGAAATCAACCCACGACACCTCCGACCTGTGCTGTCTGCCTGTATCTGATAATGCAAGGTCACCGACCTCATTTATAATCGACCAATCAGATATCACCATCTCCAAGGAGTTAGGTCGAGGCAAATTCGGATCCGTCCACGGCGGGACTTGGATTACAGGATCGGGATCAAAGGTTGGTTGGGAATTTCATTTATATGTATTTAATTTGCAACATATGTTTTCATTCCTGGTGTGAATGTTAATATGAATTTGGAAAGATGATGGATGGACTGATGTTCATTTATGAACTCTGTAACTGTAAACCAATTCATCACTTTAATAATAATAATAATAATAAACTCTTATATATTTTATTTTAATATTAAAAGCTGCTTTAAATTATTGTAAAGCGAAAGTAATTTATCAAATTACATGAAAATTATCTTAACTCGTAATTTTTTTTATTTAATTAATTAATTAGTAATTTTGCTTTCGTTCGTGTCTAAATGTATAACCCTGACAAAACAAACTTTAAAAAAAACTCGAAAAAACAACAATCATGGTGTAGTAATGACCTTGATGATGACTTTCATCATTCATTGTTTTTCAGTTAATTGAGCTCCAAATCTGACGTTTTAATATATTTTTGAGCTTAACTTTTTCTCGGAACCCGATTTCGAGTTTTCTTTTATGGTGTGCATGGCAAGCCTTATTCTGTTTGCTTAGACCACTCATGGAGCACTGCACCATTAAAGTTGGTAGTAATTGGGTTTCAAAGTATCTTACAGACATGAGCCAATTGCTCTATGTGTAAGCCATCAGCCATCATGTTTTAAAGCAATGTTAGGATAATGTTGGTATTGCATTAGTGTTTTTGACCATAGGCAAATTGATAGTGATATAGTGGCCTTAATAACATTGTTAGGAAGCTCCATAAAAACTATGGTAAAAATAACAATAAAAATAATAATAATAATAATAATAATAATAAATACTATTGGTATTGGTGTTTGAAACAATAACCTTATAGTATATTTATGATAATGCTGCCAGCTGTGATTGTAATAATAATTAATCATGGAGATGATGATCTTATGTTGTTAATTTTGACCGAAACAGCTCTCGATAGCAGTAAGGAAATGCAGTCTGACATTGTGTTCATCGTCTCCACTAAGGAAGGACAGTTTCCTTCTCTCGGCCCAGGACATGCATCCTCTCAAACATCCCAACATCGTCAGGCTCTACGGAGTTTCCATGACCACCTCTCATATTCTCATGGTTTGTCTTGTTCCTACCTTGTTCATGGTATTGTTATTGCTCATAACTTATTGGCACGATGGTTATATACTAACTATTTACTTTAGTTTATTTATATATATGATACATTATTATTATTATTATTATTATTATTATTATTATTATTATTATTATTATTATGGATTTTGTTGTTCTACTTATATTTTTAAAAAAAGCTGTAAGTTATTATGAGTGCTGGTGTTGTCATTGTAAATCATCATAGCGGGGGGGGGGGGTGAAATTTCTAAGTGCAACTTCTTGAAGCGATTTAAACATTTTATAAATTTAATTGAGGTTTTTTTAGCTTTTGTTAGTGTAATATTTTGGAATTATTAAGAATTATTCATTTTGTTCATAAACAACAAAAATTTAAAAAATAATTGATTGACAGAGAAGGAAGTTTTTATTATATTTTCAAATAAATGTAATTATTATTATCGATCGTTTGTTTCTAGCTTCTATTAAATCTCATTTGAGACGGCTTGTTGATGTTGTTATGTTTCAATGTGATTTATTTCACACAAGTTTGTTCATCTTAAAAAATGCAAATAGTTTTTCGATTAAATCTATTTCATTTTGTATCTCGGAATTTATTATTATTATTATTGTTATTATTTAATGATATTATTATTGATATTATTTCCGTTGTGGTTTTTGATATTGTTTGTTTTTAACCTGGCTTAAAGTTTTCAAAACATTTAAGATTTTGTAATTATTTCCAGTATTTAATTGGCCTTTAAGAGTATTTTTATATGAATAAGTTAAAACTTAATATTGATTGAATAAACAGAGATAATATCATTGTTATTATTTAGCTTTTTTAAATAATTGAAATTAAATTAAACATGAATTTTATTGTTAAATGATGAGTTATCGAATTACTTTCAGATAATGGAGCAAGCACCAACTAATCAATCTCTAAAATCATGGCTCCTCCAGCCAACTGTCAATATTTCCCTCTCATGCCTGGTTGAGTACAGCAGACAGATCTCAGCCGCCATGTCTTATCTGGAGACCTCCAATTTTGTACATGGAGATCTTTGTGCTAAGAATGTCTTAGTCTTCAATAAAGATCTAGTCAGTGGTTTATTATTATATTTATTTGGCTTCTTTTTTGTTCTTTATTTGTATTCACGTATTTACCTGCTTTTAAGATGATTTATTGTTAGGCTTATTTGTTAGAATGATCTATGAAGTGTATTGCTTCTGAAATCAGGTGCTGCTGATATTATATTTTTTGTGGAATAATTCCTGGAAGGTATTTAATCTATTATCTTGAAATGAAATAACTCAGCTCTATAGTTTGAATGAAAAATATGAAAAGAGATATATGTTTCTATTTTCTTCTTAATAAACAAACTTCTTCAATTCTGTAAACTCAGAGAAGCACCTGAAACTTGAGGAGAAATTTTCGTGGAAAAATAATTTTTAAAGTAAATTTTAAAACTGAAGAAGCCAGAACTGGTGAAGAAGAGAGAATTGAGAGAACATAAGGAGATGAGAAAAGTAGATGTAAAGATATAAAAACAGTGAGAGAGATAGTGAGAGAGATAGTGAGAGAGCTATTAGTAAAAAAATAATTGTGCCAGCATTATATTAAAAACTTTAACTTCAGATTTGTAAACTATCCCAATAAAACATTATTTTGGGTTTTATTCATGCTGTATATTTTTTAAAGCTTATTTTATTTAGCTTATACTTTACTAAAATTAATTTTTTGCTCCTCAAGGTGAAGGTTACAGATTGTGGCTTGGGGCGAGCCCTGTCAGGATATGGAGGGAGCCTATTGAAAGGAGGTGGCGGAGGGGTCGACAGTTCAAAGTCTCGAATATCATGGTTTGTAGTGATGTCGAATTATATTATAGTCGAGGAGGTACTTGGTGATACCATTGGCTCATCTCGCATCATTGTGTTGTTGCTGTATTTTATATTTGTATACGGAACTGCTTATCCGATCAACTTGTTTATTTAGTTAAAAAAATTATATTTCTAATGATGTTATATGTTATGACATTTGCATGTTTTTGCATTCTCAGCATTTCGGTAAATATGACCGGCTGATGAATGGTGCCGTACTGTCTGACCGATCATTTTTTTGTCTATTATCGATTTTTAAATGGAAATTCAAAAATAAAAAAGGGGTTATAGATTATAAATTATATCAATCTTCTGATTAATAATGTTTTAATTTCTTCATTTCGGTATGTTATCATCCCCATTCCCCCCTTTCCATGTACAAAAAAGTAGCAAATACCTTCTATATTCAGAAGTATGAAGAAATATCTTGATTTATGAAGTTTGTACCTATACAGTGTACACATATGTATATGCATGCATACATACATACATACATACATACATACATACATACATACATACATACATACATACATACATACATACATACATGCATGCATGCATGCATACATACATACATACATACATACATACATACATACATACATACAAACATACCTACCTACCGAATCACATACCTACCTACATGCAAATATATATTACATACATACATACATCCATCAGAATTTTCTCTGACAAATAAATTTTCAGTAAGTGCTTTTCTAATATTTCCTTTTAGTTTCAGTTCTTATTTGAACATTTAGTTTTTTCTTCCTTTATGATTGGTTGATTCTGTTTTTCTAATTACTTTTATAATATTAGGACCTGCTCTTAAATTATGCAGACATAAATACCATTTGTTCTGATTGGTTGGATAAATGTGATAGTTCATACATGGATGTTTAAACTTTGTATTGATGTACACTCACGCTTATGTACCCATACAGTAAATATGTTGGTCAGTTTTTATGTATTTGTATGAGGTTTTATGTATGACAATGTATATGTATTAATAATATATTGTATGACCTGTTTTCGGCACAGGTTGGCTCCAGAGTGCCTGCAATCTTCCGACTCTTCAAAATTTTCGACATCTTCCGACGTCTGGTCGTTTTCCATTACGATGTGGGAAATCTTCTCCCATGGGAAGGATCCGAACTGGAATTCATCCGATGCTGCACAGGTTATTAGTATTTTCATTTGTGTCAATTAACGAAAAAGTCGTTTTTTATCGGGTTTGTCGTTAAATGTTTATTCATGGGCTCTTTTTTCCTGGTATTATTCTCTTATAAACACACCTGAATTTTATTTTATAATCACGAATATGAATCGAATGATTTACATAATTATATAATTCGTCATTAAATTTGTACACTAGAGCTCACAGAAGCTTAATGTAAACATTTTATATTTATTTGTTCATCTCAAATTTTCTTGCCCATTCAGATTTTAGCAGACATCGTTGCAGAAAATTTTTTGGAGCAACCCCAGCTGTGTCCGAAAGATTTTTTCTCTTTGCTACTTGACTGCTGGAAGGTGGATCCGGGTCAGCGACCTACTTTTCAGCAAATCGCAAATCGCCTCAACAAACTCAACCTCGTTCGTCTCCAGGTAGATGCCGACTCTGTGGAAACGAAAACTAGTCACATGATCATCAGCGCCGGTGATATTATCACGATCTTAGATTCTAGGTGATTATTCTGCATATATTATTTTATAAATAATCTGGCAGTGTTTTATTTGACAAAAATATCATCATCTCAGAGCATAATAAATTGCACGTCTCTCCATGCTCGTCTATCATAGATGACAGATAAAGATTTCATATATGACAGATAAAGATTCTGGTTGGAATTTCGATTTGCAGATTAGTAGTCAGAGTGGCACTGCACATGTAAAATAAAAATGGCTTCCGTTATTTAATTTCCACAAAAATCATTGGATTGTTCAGATCTATTTAATTGAGATATCATTTCAATTTGATGATATATTTTGTTTAACTTTTTTGTTCCAAATTAGTTCCTCTAAAGCACCAGCTGCTGGTTGGTGGAAAGGCTTAAACGAGACGACCAATCAAGTAGGGTTCTTCAATCCAGTCAACATGAAGCTCCTCCCACAAGAGGGTTCCAAACCAGCCACCGCCAAAACACTGCAGAGTTCTTCAAGTCTTTTGAGAAAAAACAAGCCAAGTAAAATAAATCTCGAGCAATTAATATTTAAGAAAATTTGTTTTAAATTTGAATTAAGAAGTCAAATCAGACCCTTGATGATGACAAAATGTTGAATCTTTTTACCTTGGTTGACCAATGAGGTTTTCCACATCTTGAAACGATAAATACAGTGTAACTATTCATCTAAATAAGATTTAGAATAAAAAACACATTTTCTAAAATAAATATTCAACATATTCTCGAAATAAGTATTTAACATATTCTCGAAATAAGTATTTAACATATTCTCGAAATAAATATTCAGCATATTCTCGAAATAAATATTCAACATATTCTCGAAATAAATATTCAACATATTCTCGAAATAAATATTCAACATATTCTCGAAATAAATATTCAACATATTCTCGAAATAAATATTCAACATATTCTCGAAATAAATATTCAACATATTCTCAAAATAAATATTCAACATATTCTCAAAATAAATATTCAACATATTCTCAAAATAAGTATTTAACATATTTTCAAACAACACTCAGGTCAGAAGCAGAAACTGACAGCAGGAATGATCAGTCTTCCGTTGAATGACCTTCGTCACACGAGCCATGTCGGAAAGAACGGGGAGACCTTCGGGTGTGAGGTGCTACCCAACTGCCACATTGCTACTCCACTGAAAGATAGCACTAGTAAGATGGAAATCAGTTTTCATTCAATTGCGGTTCGTTAAAAATGTCAGATCTTCTGATCGAATGGCAATAAAATATTGAAAGAACCGAAGAAAGTTTTGTAAACAAAACAGCCATTAAAATACTTGAAACTTTTGTTTTAATAACTTTGGTATTTCAATAAAAATAAATCTCCAAAATTAAGGAATTATTTACTCAAGGTATAATTCTATTTGCCAATAAATCTGTGCATTGGCACTTATGTATTAGTGTCTAGAATAAATATAATCAATAATAGACCGTTATATAAACAATTGTTTTTAAAACAAGTTAAAATTTCTCCCCAAGACACAGATCAAGAATCGATACCACTTGTCTACAAGCACCCACTAAGATCAATCAGTGGTGCAGTTCCAAGCGAACATCCAATCGCCTTCAAGGGTCGGGAGCTGACTCCCAAGCTGTCGATCGGTTCCAACCTTTACGTGGGTCAATTCGATTCTCACGTCCGGGTCAAATACAGTCCATCGAATCTGTCAATGGTCAGTGCTGATCTCTCCCACGTAACCAGTATGGTATCCAGGTTGGTTGAAATGATTTATTATTATTTATATTATTATTATTATCATTGTTACTATTATTATTGTTATCTTAATTACCTTAATTTTAATAATAACTTATGAAGTGTTTCGTACCAGGAAAATGTATTAAATCTACATTTTCAATTTATCTAATGATAATCCCTCTTTAAAGGAATAATAAAGTTAAAACTAATCATAACTTTATCACTGCACAGCGACACACTAACGGATGTCAGCAGTCTTCCCGGTGACCTCGGCAGTCTGTCCAAGTCTGATTACGAGGATGATGATTACGTCGATGACGGGGGTGCAGACGATGAAGAGACTTTCGACATCTCCAGCGAAACTGGCGATGAGTGCATGACCGATGAGACCATACTCTATTGCGGTCCTGGTGATAATGATGATAATGATGATGATGATGATCACAGAAGCAATGGTGACTCGTTACATACTATTGAAGAACCTCAGACCCCTGTAAGTAGTATTAGTTAAATAAAAAAATTATAAGAGTTATTTTATGTATAATTTTGTTTGTTATAAATTTGATATAACTTTTAATAAATGTGATGTTTTTAGTAAATTTTGTATTTGTACAAGTAAGGAAATTATAACTTTTTTATAATCAGAAAATTTTGGACGCGTCTTCCTCGTTGTTCGATGAAGTGATGCTTGCTCTAGGTGGAAGTCAGACGAGTAATAAGACTCCGGCCAATCAGAAGGCTCGTACGAAACAGGTGGAATACTTAGATATTTTCAAATTTAGATAATTTCAGTTCATTTTTCAATTTTAGATTTTAAGTAATTTAATTATATATGTATACCATCTTAATTTCATTTGTTTATTCAACCAGGCCACTAAGAAACCGATTTTCGATCTCTCTGACACTGATGAGAAGACATTGAGTCAATCTCCCGCAAGCAAAAGCAGGAAGACCAGTATTGACAAAAGTCAAGAATGTTCCAGAAAGATAATCAACAAAACTTCACTCTCGCCGGTCGAAATCGACTTATCGCCATTTCGCAAACGTCTCGCCTCTTCCGAACCTTGTCTCGACGATAAACAGATTCCAGCGTGCATGACAAGTTCCATGACGGAAGATACGAAAACGTCACGCGACGTCGATGAAGATCACAGAAGCGTGTTAAGAAATCTCAACGGTCACCACCATCTTGTCACGTCGTCGATCAACGTCTGCAATGCTTCTTTCACGACGTGTTCGACCACGTCTCTCATGTCATCGTCGTCCGATCACAAGTCGTCCGATTCTTCCGTCTCGTCGGACGTCGTGCATCCTTTCAGAAACGGAAGGTCATCCACCTCCGTCCTGGCGAAGATCGGCAACGCTTTGAACGTCGGAAGGCCGCGCTCCAAGGATCACAGAAGATTGTCTCAAGCGTCGACACTGTCCAGATTCTCGATGGCTACTTCGAATACTTCGGGCACGCATGCGGAGCAGGTTTCTTCAAATTCCAAGTTGTCGTCTTCCAGCTTTTCCGGATTTGACGGACGAAAGCAGAGGACTTCAACCGTCCATATGTCCGAGCAGGACAAATATCCGAGCTATCTCACCAACAAACCTAAGAATCAAAAGAACTCGTCTGGAAGTAATAAAACACGCGACAGATTGAGAAGATCGTCTCTCATTCTCGTGTCGATGTTTAATAATAAAAAAACAGCCATCTGCGAGGAGAAACACCGGAGGACGGGCCCGGGTTCCGTTCCGACGTCGAACTTCAACACTAACGAATCGTTTTTCAGTCGATTGAGAGAGCAGGAGATGGAAATTGCAGAAAAGTCGGAGAACAATTCGATGAAACGTGATTATAATAACGAAGAAGCTGAAAGCGAGGATAGTGGAATTGTACTGCCTGCTGCTAACAGTTCTTCTTGTCTGAATACGTCCAGTGAATCAGTTCCGCCCGTCACTCGCTGCTGTGTTGTGTCGCCCAGTGTAGCTAACCAAAAGATTTATTCTGCCCTGAATGTAGAACAGAAAAGCGAGCCAAAAGTTGATGCTTTCATCTCAACTGCTGAAAATCCTTCATCGCTCGGTCACATTAAGCAGAACGAAGAAGCCGGTTTGAATCATCTGAATGGAGATGATACATCTCGTAGAAAAGTTGGAAATTCAGGTTTTGAAAAGACATCGCTGGGTGATTTCTCTGAAATGTTCTCGCAATTGAATCTAACAAATGATAAAGATTACACAAATACGAAACAGTCATCAAGTAGATATATTCCTCCGGTGCTACCAGTAAAACCAATGAACATCAATGGTCATAAGGAGGCCATCATCATTGCAGATGGTAGTAAAGATTTCACCACGGGGAGATCTGCCTCGCATCAGCTGCCATCCGATTCTGGCAATTCAACCTCGGCTATTGAAACAGGCTCGCAAAAGCAGCCGTCTATAAAAACATCTCACAAGTCCGACACCATTGCCCACGTCAGGCCGACCGTTCAAATTTGCGAACTTCCCAAGTACGCAGCAAGTCAGAGAATCTCGGAAAACAAGACGACACGCCAGTTGAACGACGAAACAAACTTGCCGCACGGTGAAGTTCTCCACAAATCCATCCTGAAGAACCACCAAGAGATGACTAAGGCACCTTCAACTTCAGATAACTTGTTCTTTCCCTCACAGGATCAGAAGAGAATGCCTCCCATGCTGAGGACTTGGTCATCGGGCAGTGAATCTCCTGAAGTAGTGGATGTTTGAAGAATATTATAGATCAATCAGATGACTAATTTTGCCAGCTTTACCAGCTATCTTGTGCTTGTGATCAGAATAGATTCGCTAATATCCAGATTTTCATTTTGCTTGTATTCTAGACAGAGGAAGAGTATTACATTTTGTGTTGATTCTTATTTCTTATGATTGACATCATGATAATTAATTGAAGTATAATGTGTTAAATTCAATCTAATTTAAAACTGTTTCTCCTAAATGATGGTATAACCTTAAAACATTAAACAATAGCTACTCTTTAATATACACTGTTTTTTGTTCAAATAATTTAAAAAAATCCTATTGAACCGTTGGCAATTGAAATTTGTAACTTGATTATTGCTGTTACTTATATTTCTTGTTATTTCATTCATGCATTCATTCATTTCATTTATTATCATGTTGGTCATTTGATCTCTTTCTTGTTTATTATATTTGTATATTTCTCACATTCACCCATTAATTCATTCAATCAATCGATTGGGATCGGCTTCCTATGGATATGATACGTTCAAGAGTAACATCTAAACTAATAGATGATTAGGATTTTGTTGAGCATACTCGCTTTTTTAGCATCCAGCTTAACGAATCCCGTTCTTCATTCTGCTATTCGAAAAAAGCATCTACAATTCATGTCACGTTACCTTCGTACTATACAGTGTCTTTTTTTAAAATCGTGGAAGTTCTCTTAGTGCAGTATACAGTTTTATGAATGAATTTATTACAGCATTCGTTTCGATTCCAATTACTGTATTTTCTATTCCGAGTAAAGTAAGTTCAGGTCGAGGTCGCTGTTTATCTGATTATTATTTATTTATTAAGATTAATCATGTTCTTGTTCACCAACGATTGTTCTCATCAATGGAACTGCCACTTTAATTGCATGTTCTTCAATTTTTTTCCCATCTCCATCTGACTTGTTCATTGCTTCTTTAGGGAGTTATTAAGTCCCATCTTTTTCTGATACATTTGACTTTTGTAAAGTTATCCTTATTTTTGATCCCATGTTAAGTTATCCTTACTTCTCATCCATGTAACCATGGTAAACTTATTCTTACTTCTCTTTCTGTATAACTTTTGTAAAGTTTTTCCTTACTTTTGAACCTTTGTAAAGTTATTCTTCTAGGTAGCCTTTCATCTTTGTAAATCTAACAGACCACACACACGCAACTGCTCATTCTGCATCTTCTTTCTACGACACGCCCACGACTTATTTACCACGTGTGAAGCTTCCGATGTCCAAATTTACATGCTTGTCTTTATATTCATTTTTCCTTTGACGATCAGGCTGCTAACGCTGAGATGTGTTGACTTCTTTTTAAATCTTTTCTGTTTGGTGTACGCGTAGAGGCCATTTATTCTCTGCGTGAATAAATAAACCGCAAATATTTGTTCGCAATCAGCATTTCATCTTTTTCTGGCTTTGTACGGTATTATGAGCTAAAATTTTAACACTCCAGAATTTGTTTTTTGGTTCGTTCCTAAATTCAGAATTAAATTATTACACGTTTCATTATATAGGATTTGTTTGAAAGTTTAGTCACTTGCCACAAACCAAGTTATTTATATTCAATAACTTTGTAATGCTCAACCTGAATTGTTTGTTAATGTTGCATTTCATCATTCATTTCCAACACTCCATCCAATTCGCCGTCGCAGTCACTTTTAACCTCAGCAGCATTGCTAAGTTTTTTAGGGACATTTCCATTCATGCCTACTTATAACATTGTGATTAGTGATTACTATCAACACAGCAGACACACATAAAACTTTCAAAAGCAATTAAGGGATGTTCTAATTCATTGCTATTCAAGCTTAACTTGTACACTTTTTCAGCCCCGTTCTTATCCAATGAGACATTATTTATTTATTAACTGTTTTTTTCATTTCTTTTTCCATTTATAAATAACATTTTTGTCTAATCGTAAAACATTTATTGGAAATGCATTGATAACCATTTCACATGAATGAAACTTTTTTTTACAAAATTTACTAAACTGTTTTTTATATTTACTCACAAAATAATAATAATTTCTGAAGTTAATTATCTATTAAAAACAAGTACTATTTATATTGTAGCTGTTTAATTATTTAATTCATTGAAAAATTATTTAATTTATTGAAAAAGAACACAAAAAAAAGACTACAAAATGTACAAGATACTGTCTTATGAACAATATACAACACGGGTTAGGAAGGAGTCAGGCAGTCTTCAGTCAGTCTCATGACTCAACTTCCTGTTCTTCACTACCCTCTTCAACTTCTTCTACGTCTCCCATCTTTTCTGTTTCTCCATCTCCATTATTTTCACTTTTTTTCTTTTCATTCTGATCTTTTCTATCCTTCTGTCCTGCTTTGTAAGCTGAAATGACAAACCGAGAACATCATTGAAAGAAGTTAGCCAGTCGTTTAAATATTCAGTGGCGATGGTGATAGAGCGGTTAATGAAAAAGATGATTTTGTCAGTGATTAAGCTGATCGGTCAGTCATTATATATTTATATTAAGGATTATAAATAAATGTTAATTGTTCAACGACTTTTCATTTATTTATTAGCAAAATTTATGACCACATAAAAATGTTTAAAAGGGCTCTTTATCCCCATAAAAAATTTTGCAAAGAAAACTTGTATGTTTTCACGTGGACTGAAAAAGATTACCTTCAAGATTCATTTTGAGAGGCTCGATAAATTCGCTAAATTCCATTTCCTTCATTGCTTCATAGACATCTTGAGCGCTTATTGTCTTCCGTTTGTGTTGCATGGAAAAGTTATTGGCACTAAAATAAAATATAATTAATATTTAATTAGCTATAATTATTTCAGTTTATTGTAAAGAAATGGTAATCTTTGAATCCTAAATGTTAAACGTTATCTTACCATGATGTTGAGTAAAGGACAAACACACTGGCGGCTTTTGAAATAGCAAGTCGTGCATCTTTAGAGATGTTGACACTTCCGGGAAGCTGTCAACAAACAATTTAAAAAAATTCAATTGTCAATACTCGTATAAAAACACTATGTTGACTCTATCCTTCTGTGCAATGTTGTCAGATGGTGCAACAAAATCTGTGAAGGATTTTATTATTCACATGTTGAATATTATTTTAGTTGTTTGTATGTGTTTCCACATTCACAGATCTTGATATATAGAGGATAACTGAATATGTAGCTTTTAATAAGCTTCAAATAGTACAAAGTATTTATCTATGAGACTCATAAGTATAAGAATATTATAGTTTGTAACTTATATTCATTTATTCATACACAATTATGAAACAAGCAGCAACACCTAACCACCACGAGGCTCATTCAACAATTTTTCTAGTTTGCTTATCCAGTATTTATTTTAAGATATAATACTCATGCCAGTAAAAGTTAAGATATAATACCCATGCCAGTAAAAGTTAAGATATAATACCCATGCCAGTAAAAGTGGAGACTATAATTCCCATGCCATATAAAAGTGGAGACTAGCATAATAACTTATTTATGCTGTTTACATTTAAAATATTATCACACATAATATGACATTGGAAAGATTTTTTTTAAATTTACAAATTTAATGATCCAAATAAAGATTTTATGAATTAAAAAGTTAATGACAAAAAGCTGACAGTTAAACAGTACTGCATCATGGCAGTAATAATGCACAATAAGTAACAGCACAGCTCAGTGTGCAAAAATTTTGTAACTGTAGCTATATTTAACTGGTCGCTGGTGGTATAGCGGTAAGGCATTCGCCTGTGGACCTGAGAGTCGGCAGTTCGAAGCCCGTCGGCGTCACCAGCGTCTGCAAGGGCACACCCCTAGAGGCGCCTATAAATGGCTGCCTCTGGTTGTCCTGTCTAAATGGGCCCACAAGTGAGTTGGATAAAGTGATTCGTGGCTTAAAAGTCTAACGATTAACGCCACGTTAAACATTGTCAAACTTTAACTTTATTTTAGATAGCTATCCAATATGATAAACTCTTTTGTGACCAAATGTGTATCAAAAACATGCTAGTATATTCTACTTCCACAACAGAATAATTATTTATCATATGTGTCTGTGTCTTCCTGAAAAAAGTGATGGCTAGGATGAAGATAAGGTTGGTTAGTAATGTTTTTATAATATCAAACCACAGAAGTATTTTTATAAGGCTGCCTATTTACAATTTTATATAACTTTTAGTTTGTTTTCTATTTTGTGATGATGCGTTTGGCTATTAGCAGATGGTTTTTGCTGATAACTCTTATGTTTGATTGAGTATTAAAAGCTAAATTTGTAATTTATATATATATATATAAATTACAAATTACATATTAAAAATATTATACATTATATAATATATGTTACAATATATATATATATTAGAGCTGCGAATTAATCGCGATTAATTCCGTTAATTAACGCTAAAAATTAGCGCGCATTAAAAAAATTAACGCCGTTAATTATTTTAACGACTAATCTAAATTTTGCACTAAAATATAATATTAAATTAATATTATGTACCATAGTACTATAATTCTAAGTCTATAGCGTGTACGATATCGGTGGTTCCGTACATTTTCTGCGCCATTTTGCTAGAGAGTTGTGTTGATTGTTTGTGTCTAAACGCGGAGAAGTATCGTTATTAAAATGAATTCAGAAAAATCAATTTTGCAAGGAAAGTTTGTTTTTAAATCGGAAGATGTTGTTGTCTGTTCAATTTGCGGTAAGGAATTTAAATTTCATCGAAGTTATTCAACGCTCAAGTACAAGTATCATCTTCGGAATAAGCATCCATTTGTAATGTTGACATGGCAAATAAAACTATTCGACAAGCAAGCACACATTCTTCCGATGTTGAGCTTATCCAAGCTTCAAATGTCCAGCAAGTCCCAGTGTTGCGCCAGCTTAGGATCGATGAAATTGGAAAAAAATGGATAAAGACAAATCGGAAAAAATTACAAAAGCTCTGCAAGCTGGATCGCTAGAAATGGTAGGCCGATAAATATTATATCAGACGAAGGGCTCCAAGATGTCATACGTGTTGCATCTGATGATAACTCCTATGTGCTACCGACACCGAACAATTAATTCAAGAATAGATGAATTATTCCAACAGGAAAAGAACAAAATTTTAGTTCTACTAGAAAGTATGGAAAGATCTACAAAGACTTCATGCACGTGTGAATAATCAGTTGACACCAAACGATTCAACTTCTGGTTACTATTTTATTTTTTTTTATCAAAGTGTTATCATTTATTTTAGACTAGAATCTAAATATAAAGAGCAAAATTTAATTTAATTTGTTAATTTTTAGAAGTCGTTATTTAATCTCGTAAATACTTTTTTATCTAGAACCACCAACAAAGAAACGGAAAATGTTGGAAATGGATGATTCGGATTCTGACGATGAGCTTCTTCGGCCGCGATCGTCGTTTGCTCCTTTTGAACAATATAAAAATGAGCCGCAGATTGATCTGTCTGAATGTCCTTTGAAATGGTGGAGAAAGCATGAAGGTGCATATGCTAATTTAGCGAAATTGGCACGAAAATTCTTGGCTTCTCCAGCTACAACTGTCCCGTGCGAACGATTATTTTCATTATCAGGGAACATTGTGACTAAAAAACGTGCTTCACTCTCTGCTGACAATATTAACAAACTTGTCTCACTGAGTAGCTGGCTAAGAAATGATGACAATATGAATGATTTTGAATAAATGCACTTGTTATTTCAAATTGTTATTGAATAAATGCACTTATTATTTCAAATTGTTATTGAATAAATGCACTTATTATTTCAAATCAATTTTTAAATTTACAATATGATTTGAAATTTTTTTTGTGATTAATCGTAATTAATTTTTGCGAACAATGGATTAATCACATGCGATTAAGCGATTAAAAATTTTAATCGATTCACAGCTCTAATATATATACAACACATTACGTGTGAAATTTTAATTATAACTTGCAGAAATATTGCATTAAACTATACCCACCTTTATCTATCTATCTATTATGGGTAATCTTTCCTACGGACGGCCCGTGCCGAAAAATAGTCGTATTATTTTTATTTTGTTACAATAACCTAAAAAAACAAATTTAATACCAAATTTAATTTAAAAAAAAATATTTATCGTAATTTGAGAGACTTTGAAAACGGTAAGTAGTACCCTTCCAAGCACTATTTACATCGTAGTTGTGAGTGGTGAGGTACGATGATCGTATGAATAAAAAAAATAAAATTAGTTTATAATAAAATTTTATTTAAAAAACAAACTCAGTTATAAAAAAATTAAATTTTAATTTTAAAACTTTTTCTATGTAAAACGATAAAGAACAAAAGGCGAGAGAAACAACGAACGAAGTAAACCCCGATAGTCACTTTATATAAGGTCGCTGCTATTGCCCCGGCGGTTCGCCGTGATTGCAATCTGTAAAATTGCAATCCCGTATTAAAATGAAACTCTACCCCTAACCTTAACCTTACCCTTCCCTTAACCCTACCCCTTACCCTACTCCTAGCCCTACTCCTAGCCCTACTCCTAACCCTACCTCTAACCCTATCACTACCCCTATCCTAGGTAGTCGCATAAAAAGTTTCAATATAATTTTTTTTTAATTTTACTAATATTTTAAATAAAGGTACAAATTCTGAGTTTGAATATACTATATAATTGTAAACAATAAAATTAATAAAAAGATCGCATACCGGCGCCTACCGCCGTGGTAATAGTTATAACGTTATATAACACGCTACGCGATTCATTCGTTTACACTTTTCCTTAAAACTCATATTTTTTCTATGTAAAATTTTTTAAATTATAATTAAATTATTTAATTAATTAAAATAATTTTGTATAACATTTTAAATAAATTATTTATACAAATTATCATAATTTTTAAACTAGTGTTTACTTTTCATCGTGTTTATAGTTAATTATAGCCGAGAATTATGTATTAATCCGCCACACGGGCCGTCCGTGGGAAAGATTACCCTATTATGCTGGTCTTTCCCAAAGCCGAAGTGAGATTATTATTATTTAAGTCTTAAGTTAGTCCAGTTAGTTTAATTTTGGTTATTGAGTCGTGATAGTGTGTACAATGAATATACTTTGTTTTGAATAATAAAATCTACAGCTTCACTATTTTTAAATCAAATTACAGATAAAAGGAATAATATATTTAATTTAACAAAGTGGAAAATCAGCCTCACAGATTCTTTTATTATCCTGGTGACCACAGAACTAGGCAAATTTAAATCTTCAGGTCTTTCCGCCATCGTTTGTCAAAATAATAACAAAAAACAAATTTAAACTTTATCAATTTATCAGATTGACAAATTGAACAAAGAAAGTATTAACAATAATGACAAGAAAACGAACTACGCCAGTCTCACCGCCCGCCTAAACTAAGCGTGAACTTCTCTAGCCAAGATATTAAAAGAACAATTTTTTTAATTTAGTTGAATACTAGATATGTATATATAATTAGATAACAAATTATAAAAATATATTTATGTTGCATATTTTTTGTTGCATAATTTTAAGTAAGTTAGCTGTCAAATAAATAATAATCAAAATTTTGAATTTAAAAAAGCAATTTACTTGATTATTTTTTTTTAGTAAAAGTGTTGTTAGATTTATTTTTGTTTTAATTTTTAATTAATGTCGTTATTTTAAAAGCTAAAGAGTCGTTTTAATTTTTGTATATGACTTTGCGTGTGCAATAATATATATGTATATATATATATATATATATAGTAATAATTCTAACATAAGGTGTGCCGTTTCGTACTAGCACGGTTAATTAACAGTAGACAGTAGACAAACAGCAGGTTGGAAACAAAAGCTTTCGTAGGTCGTGTTTGCTGAAGTATTTGTCGTGAAGCTTCATGTTTGTAGTTTCTTTTTTCTTATTTGTTTCTGGAAGCACTATTTGTAAGTGAATTTTTTTATTGATCACTGAAATCATTTTTTTCCGAAATATTTTAATAGTCACTTATTTTTGTCTTAATTAATTAGTTTGTCTCAGTTCAATATTAAATATTGCATACACCATGTCATGTGTACTGTATTGTATAGTAGTGTAGCTGATTTGAGAGATACCAAAGAGAAACATGAGTAACAAAATATTGTATTATTATTAGTTAATGTTTGTTGGTCTGCTGCAATTTTTCCAAACTTTTTTAGCAAGTCATGGGGTTGTTTATTTTGTATATTAAAACAGAGCTTAACAGGCAACATATTTATTTGCAAGTTAAATTCATAGAAGTATTTTCTGAATTTTATAGATTATTATCATGAGATTATAAATTAACCTGCCTGATATTGTTTAAAGTTATTATAATGCCAGGAATGAATCAGAAATTTACATGAATGAAACAAATCTTATAATAGATTTTTTATTGTAGATTTAAGACTTAAGATTATAAATAAAGTAAAAAATTAAATTAGACTGTACAATAGTGTACAATACTGAAACTGTCTTCAGTCATTCTGCAAACTGTCAAGTATTAAGGTTGGGCTTCTCAGGCTGCTATAGATTTTTGTTTACAGCAGATGTTTTCAATTTGTAGAAGTAGTTGAATCACACCTGATAACATGATCATATTTGTAAAAGTAGTTGAATCAAATCTGATAACATGATCACATTTGTAGAGGTATTTGAATCACACTTGATAACATGATCACATTTGTAGAGGTAGTTGAATCACATCTGATAACATGATATAACATATGTAGAACTGGTTGAATCATATCTGATAACATTATCACATATGTAGAGGTATTTGAATCACATCTGATAACAGGATTAAATTTTTCGAAGTAGTTGAATCACATCTGTTAACATGATTACATATGCAGGGATGCAATTTCAGAAAAACCTTGGGGGGCAACTTTTTCTGAGGCCCACATAAGTGATGACCGGGGGGTTATCAAAGCTACTTTTCCAAAAATTTTAAAACTCTTTTTTTTAATTTGCTCTCAAAAAAAGCTGATGATAAGATCGGGGGTAGTTTCAAACCCTCTTTTTTTCAATTTTGCTCTAAAAAAACCTGATGACCAGGGTGGTATTTGGAGTTACTTTTCCAAACATTTTTCAAAAATTTTTGAAACCCTCTTTTTAATTTTGCTCTAAAAAAACCTGATGACCATTTTTAGGGGGCCCACTGAAACATCACAGGGGGGCCAATTCATGGTCATCGGGGGCCGCCTACCTATAAAAAAGGGCTCAAACCTCTAAAGCTTCAACTTTACACTTCTCAGGCCATTTTTGGGCTCCCCTGCCCACAATTGACATCCCTGCACATATGTAGAAGTAGTTGAATCACATCAGTAACATGATCACGTAACATGAGGTAACATGATCACGTAACATGAGGTAACATGATCACTAACATGAGGTAACATGATCACGTAACATGAGGTAACATGATCACGTAACATGATCAAGGTAACATGAGGTAACATGATCATGGTAACATGATAACATGATCACAAAAGAGAAATAGAGTGAAAGGAGAGAATGGAGACAAACTGGTAAGGAAATTGAAAATAAAAGAAAGATGATACTTGATTGAAATATGTGGGAAAATATTGTAATAAAGAATAATTTTAAATTATTTTTACATTCCAACATTTAAATATGCAAATCTATTTAATAGCAAGAATTTGTAAATGCCAACAAAAATGTATTTATTGGATGCTATTGTTATTTAGCTGTGGTAATAATGATAAATACAAATAATTATCACAGTAATAATAACTATTAGAGAAAGTTGAAAGTAAATAAATAACATGATTGTAGTCTATGAAGTCATTTATTTCTATTTTTATAACAGTTTCTTTTGATCATTATTTTAAACAGAGATCTTTAGATATTTATCATTAGTCCAATTGTGGTTGCTTCCCAGGCAGTTTGTTTTATGTTAATAGTAATAACTTAAAACATGTTGTGTTGGACTTGTTACTAATTACTTTATAGGCATTTTATTTTTGAAATATGTCATTGGTTTTATTATCACTGCATTACTGGCTGACAAGTTGAGCATCAGAAGCATCTACATATTTGTTTAGCAACTATACAAATCAGATAAGATAAGTATGCTGCACAGTACATACATACATACATACATTACATATATACATACATACTTACATACATACATACATACATACATACATACATACATACATACATACATACATACATACATACATACATACATACATACATACATACATGAAAATATTTATAATAAAATAACTCTGAATAGTTTCTCAGTTGCTTAACTTGCGTATGACAGGCTTGCAAGCTTGCTCGGTTTGTTGTACACATTTCTGTACTATTGTACAGGTTACACCTGTGTGAATGAGTCCAAAGTTATTGAATTAATTCACTTTGTAAATAAATCAATCAATTAATTGATTGGTTGGTGAATTTGTTAGTTACTTACATTTATGATGACCCCACAGGTGAGAATAAAAAGAAATAGTGCAGATGTCCTCTCCAGAATATTATGTCACTGTAATCTTACAGCTTTCTAATCTTGCCAGCTAGAAAGCCCTAAACGTCAAGAGATTATTGTGAAACAATATTCTGAAGACATCTGCATTAAATTTCTTCTGAAAATTAATCCTTCCAGTCAATTGATTAATCATATAAAATGGGTAGATACTACTAGATACCTCGTTTTCTTCTTTCTCTCTCTCTCTCTCTCTCTCTCTCTCTCTCTCTCTCTCTCTCTCTCTCTCTTTATCTCCCTCTCTCTCTCTCTCGTTGGTATGTCTGAAGCGACACAAAACAAGCCTGTCTTAATTTTTTTCTGTTCTTAAATTTACATTCAGTGCGACTGTAACATCACAATGAAATGAACTTGACGTTCTTAACCTTTCAACAGATTCTTTTCTTCTCTCAACAATGACAGGATGATATTTTTGTGGCTTGTCATTCAAAAATCAGACTGTTTTTCTTTCACGAACAGTGAATTCTTCACTTTATTACCGATATCTTTTTGTATTTGTAAACTGAAAAGGCACTAGAAATAGATTTTTACTCTTTGAATAATTTGATGGTTTTACCACATCATATTTTGAACTGTTATTTATTTGTTTGTTTACTTATTTATTATTTCATTTATTTGGTGAGAAAATGATGAATGCTTTAAAACTTATAAATTACTAGTGATTGTTTAGCATTAAAGGTTATAAACAAAGCAGACAATTTAGATTCAATGCCATTGGATGGTTGTTTAATCAATAAATAAATTTTAGTTTTTCATTATGCACATTATTTTCGACTTATTAATAATAATGAGGATTAAATATTTATTTAATAAACGTTTTATATGCACAGTTACTTTCGGAAGTTTCAATCAAGTCTGATAACAGCATTCTGATAATTCAAAAATAATTTCTGAAAAATTGAAATTTTTCTAACGCATAATCTACTTATCTAATTTGCTAGCTTCAATCTGTCTGTAACTCGATATAATTTTGATAGAACTGCACCGATTTTAATGAAGTTTGGCATACTTGTTCAGTTTTTATGCTGATTTTAAAAATGTATAGCTATTTTTCAGATTTAAGTATTTGTGTTTATTTCTTTTTACCGGCCAGTCGTATAACATGCTGTGATGCTAGCTTATTCATATTAAATAATAATGATTAATAATAACCGAATAAGTAGACCATTCGTCGTTCCTATTAGAGGACAGTGAGTTTTTTAAGCAGCCTACATACATCCTTATTTCATTACTCCACAATTGTTCACTGTTGTTCACACATAAGCAATCCTAAAATAAAGCTCCAATCCTTACTTGCCCTTGTCAACATTCTTCATAAATTAGTTCCCCCAACTCTAATTCACACAGACACACACACACACACACAAACACATACAGACACACACACATACACACACACACACACGCTCACTTTCATTGTATGTGTTAGTCCTCTTCGTGCTTGTCATCCTAAATCAATATATTCTTTGCATTCAATAATAAATAATCCGTTCTCTTTCTATTAAGGAATATAATATAATGTCTTTTCAATGTTGAATCGAACCTTATAAAACATTTCTTTACAATGAAGTTGTTTGAATGTGGAAAAAACTCTACTAACCTAATAATAGTATTAATAATAGTGATAATAACCATGTTATTATTTACTTCACTGCCGGTCTTGTTTAATTGATTGCTTGTGGAAAAATCTTGGGAGTGAAAATTAACTAACTTCTCGTTATCCAATCAAGCTTAAACTTGGAATATAGAAATGACAATGTCTTCTATTAAATTTTATAAGATAATATTTTATATTTTAAAACTTGTTTTTTCTATTCTCAGCAAATCCAAAATATAAGGGATTTTCAAAAAACTTACTTCGTTTTTATTATTATAATAGAAGGATCATTGTCACCATCTTTAATCAATTTGGTTCTTACCGTCGCTATCTTACTATCTACCTGTATAAATCAGTTGGCAATGGCAAAGCGACCCGACCCGCCAGAAGATTTCGTGACCTAACCCGACCCACTTCAGCCTGACCATACCCGACCCGGAGAGATTCGGCATCTATCTATCTATCATTTGCATATAGATCACAGTTTATTAACAGTAATAGTGATTTACTGATTTATAATGAATAATAACGATGAGACGATGAATTACAAACTAAAAATAATTAATGCACTCATCCGCATTTTGTAAAAAAACCAGTAAACTGATAGGAAATTTGTATAATTATTATCATTTTATGATGACAAAAGTACTTTTAAAATGTAATTAAGTATAAGTACACAATACTCTATGCAGATGTTAATTAAAAGTATTTAAAGTACTTGACAGAATTGTAAGGTCCTAAAAGTACTTTAAAGTTATTTTACGTGTAGTACCATCAACCCAGAGTACTCTGTACATTAACTGTAATTTTTAAGCACTTTCGTTATTACTGCTATCATCAAATGTCATGGTTATTATGTGACATAGACGTAACCGCTTCAAACGTAGACTTATAATATAATATAGTAAAAGTCTATGAGTCTATGGCTTCAAATCATTTCTTGACTTATTTACTTTTACTCTCTCCTCTTTTCATTCTTTGTCTCGTTTTTCTCAGATTAAGGTTAAGTTGAAATATATATATATATATATATATATATATTTTTTTTTTTTTTTTTTTTATAATAGTTTATAGTCCTTTACACTAGGTGTTTTAAGACTGAAATGGCTGTGTAGGAAGCACCTAAGTACTTCCTGTCGTAGATCATATTTGATCTTTTCAACTGTCCCTCCTCCTTTATCCAGGCTTGGGACTGGCTCGCATATAGCGAGGCGGAGTTATATATATATATATTTGTACTAGGCAATTATTTGTTTGTTTACTTAGCTCTTAAAGAGAACGGCTTGGTTTTAGTGCAAAATTTAAATTCCCAGAGTGTCTCTGTCTGCTGGTGTCGCTGTATTATTGTGTAATATAAACATATTATTATAAATTATTATTTGATTATGATTATGTGCAGCTTATTTATGGCCATGTGGGAGTTTGTGCAGTCAGTCACGTGTCATTTATGCATAACACTTGTGCGTTATCATAAAAAAACTTTCCTATATGGTAGTTAGTGGCAGGTGGTGTTTCTGTTGCAGGTATGTGTGCAGAGTGTGTGTGTGTGTGTGTGTGTGTGTGTGTGTGTGTGTGTGTGTGTGTGTGTGTGTGTGTGTGAGAGAGAGATAGAGAGAGAGAGAGAGAGAGAGAGAGAGGAGAGAGAGAGGAGAGAGAGAGAGGAGAGAGAGAGAGAGAGAGAGAACTAAATAATTTTATAAGTAGAAAATATTGATCATTTGCCCTTCTTTGTTGTGTTTTCTCCTTATGATGGTGATGATGGTTGTGGTGATAGTGATTAGGATTAGGATTTTTGACGTATTATGTATGTATATATATATATATATATATATATATATATATATATATATATATATATATATATATATATATATATATATATATATATATATATATATATATATATATATATATATATATATATATAGTTTATTTAATTTGATATTTAGATAAGTGACAACTTGTCACTGACAAGTTGATTATAGTTATATGTAATATGTAATATCACTAGCCTATATCACTCGAGATTGTTTCCCACAAGTATTTTAAAATGTGGTTGTTTTTAGTTTTTACATTCTTTTAATTAGATTAACTTGTCTGTTAAGACGGAATCTTATGATCAATTTTTAATCAACTTCCCGACCAGCTGGATCGGAAACTCTCAGAATACAAACACGAAAGATGAATGACAACACAATGCGTTGGGGACATAGGCGTCGATCCATCAAGGCACTGGGGGATCGGGTTTCTCTAAAATTAAAGTGGGGCCCCCCATATATTTGGCCCTCCATTGTTTGGACAGTGCAGACCGTTTAACAAGGAAATTTTAACACAAGCAATGTATGTCGTGGCGGCCCCGAATGGCAGGGTCGCCCACAGAGGGGTGAGGTTTGCTTCCTCAAAAAACTTGGGGTGAACCCTGGGGGAAGAAAATCTACCCTCGGAGAAGAAAGTTTCCCCTCCAATGAGGGAGTGGGGCTGCTTCGAGGAGCCAGGTGGGTTGGACGCCCTTGCCGCATTGAGGCAAAATCCGCAATTGCGTGCCAAATATTTTTAAAAATATTTAAACACAAATTAATATGAAACAATATGTATGTAAGCCACATAATTATTCGTTTGAAGAAGTTTACTTTTAGTTTTATTAGTGAGCTCCACAAGACGATACCCATAAGCCTGCTCAGGTTGCGTCAACCAGCCGGCAGTTTAACAGGAGCTGCTACTACTGCTTACCTTCCTCCGACAGCTGAAGACTAACGCCACGTTAAATAAATATCGTCAAATTTTCATTTCATTATTTGTATTCATTTATATTTGCTTTTTCCTCATGTTATTCATGTTAAAGCTAACTGTGCAGCTGTTACGATATTATTGCTACGATTGCAGCTGTGAAAACGAGTGATTCACTTTGAAGCAGTACAAATTTGTCGACACTTGCATATAGAGTAATATAGACCGTGCATAAAGTCAGAATTTATTTGGCTAAATATGAGTCCGTTGGCAAGAGGAGAATTTATTCGTGGGCAGAATTTTAAAATTCTTAAATCTTTGTTTTGCTATAACATATTTATATGTATACGAACCTGGATCTTATTCTTTCTATTTCTTCTTTCTTCTCTCTCTCTCTCTCTCTCTCTCTCTCTCTCTCTCTCTCTCTCTCTCTCTCTCTCTCTCTCTCTCTCTCTCACTCAATCACAAGCAGACTGATTTGTTTCGTTAATTCATGCACATTTATACAATTCTATTTTTATTTGTTCCAATGCTTCGCGGTGTGCATACCGCCGTGTTCAATAAATTCGAATGTTTAGCATTAGCAGGTCCTCACAAGCCCTGGTAGATAGAGGATGGGTGAAAGTCTTTTTAAATCCTTTATATTATTTTCGATTGTCTGTCTGTCTTCCAGTCACAAACTTTGAGTCTCAAAATTAACTCACTTCTCGTTATCCGATCGAGCTTAAATTTGGCACATCGACTTGGGCTGCGAGACAATTGAATCTATCAAAATTTCAGTCAAAACGGCCCCCGTCAAAACGACCCCCGTCGAAACGGCCCCCGTCAAAACTGCCCCCGTCAAAACGGTCCCCGTCAAAACGGCCCCCGTCAAAACGGTCCCCGTCAAAACGGTCCCCGTCAAAACGGCCCCCGTCAAAACGGCCCCGTCAAAAGGGTCCATATTTTTGAATTTGAATTTAATTTTTGAATTTGGCTCTGGGCTTAAAAATAAAAATCTAGGATCGTATATAAAGGATTTATAATAAAAACTTTGTTTTTATGGGTTAGTTTTTTAAATCCTTTATATTGGGCAGTCGCATAAAATAAACGCGCCATAGCGCGCAAGGCCAGAACATTGGACACTCAAAACTAGTCAAAACCGTCCCTAGGGAGTTGATGGGGCTAACATGGTGTTACGTGAAAGCGTATATCTAGCGAACTAATAAACTCCCAATAAAAATGATTACATAAAATAATTCTCAAATTTTCAATCTTAACCTACTTCACATATTAAGTATTTAGAAGACCGTGGTAAATGTTTTTATATTTTATAGACTTACCGTCATCAAAAAGTATTTTGCAAAACATATTTAGTCGCCGAATTACAAAATTATAAAGAATTTCTAAAAAACCAAGTTTTTTAAGGTTTTCTTTTTACAAATTTATTTTGAAATGTTTCTTTTTAACGAAATTTAACTTAGTTTACACTTGTTCGGGGATTTTCTATAATTTTAATATTTGAATGGACTCAACATATTCATGAAGATGACGACTACGATGATGATGATAGTGTTAAGAATGATGATAATAATGACAATGATTAAAGAACTTTATAATCATAGTTAAAGCATTATCTAGTAGTAATGGTGATTGGGAGTGATTAAATAGAAATGGGCTTGTAGTGGCGTGGCGTGATTGTACAAAACATCATATGCAAATTTATGAAACTTTTAAATTTATCTAGGCAGGGCAGGTAAATAAACACCTGACAAATTTAATGAAGGTACTTTATCAAAGGTGTGCCCTCATCAATTGAGCTCCCTGTTCTCTTTTCATGGCAAGTTAGTACATGCATGTAAAAACTAATTAAGTATATACAAATATCGATTACTGCTAGGGGTCTATTTCTGAATCTGCAGGTATTTTTATAATTTTTTGAGTGGTTATTCAGAAAAATTGTATTACGTTAATAATAGTATATAAAAGTTGTTAAAAAAAACTCCAAGCTTAAAGTTATGTATGAGCAGTGTGAGCACTAACTATTATTTAAACTCTCTTGTATAAAATTATGCTTAATTAATATTTATTTAAATGTATATATATGAAATATACTGACGTAAACGTTTGTCCTGTATTGTCCACACGCACACACACACACACGTACATACACACATACATACATACATACACACGCACATATACATACACACATACATACAAACGCATGCACACATACATACATACATACATACATACATACATACATACATACATACATACATACATACATACATACATACATACATACATACATACATACATACATACATACATACATACATACAAACGCACGCACACACAGAGACACGACACGCACATCCATAAGTTATTTAACGACTTGCACTTCCGTTAGAAAAGCTTCGAGAATAAAAAAGAAGGTCGCCTTTGATATCATGGGAAGGGAGGGAGGGGGGAATGAAAGATGAAGGAAGGGAGGGAGATGATGCCTTTTTATTTACCAACAATGTACATTCGTTACAATCGAGGGCTCACTTGATTACTAAACGCAACAAAACATTGTTACGTAACAACAGTAAGCTGGTAAGCAAAGTTGATAAAGATTAAAGAAGCAGACATGAATGGATAGAAAATATTGAAAATAACAAAGAAGTGAAAAACAAATTTGATTGTCAGATAATTATAATAATAACACTGCGACCAGGTATGTCCTAACAATTTACAAAGTGGTATTAAGAGATTATCAGGAATTAACGAGAGAACGCTACATAACTTTTGACACAAGTTGTGAAAAGACGAATGCTTTTAAATCTTCTCCTGGTTTATTAATGTAATGAGAAAGATGTTCACTGTAAAGTCACTAGGTTTTGAGACGTCCAAAGGCAGGTAAAAGTTGACTAAAAAAATGTTTTAAAGCTTTAAAATTTTGTTGTACTATGTTATATTTGTTGTTATTTGGCTCATAAAATAAAAATAACATAACCAAGGACAATTTAAATACATTTTATTCACCAGGTTTTTCTGCTTTTTTACATTTATTAGATACTTTTTTTGTAGGTGAATGGTTGAAATGAATAGAAGTTTTTTGTCTTATAATTTAATCATTACACAATAAAATGGTCAATATTCTAACTAGCAAGAAAGAAATTAAAATAACGAATTACAATTACAGAACCCAAAAAATAAAGGTTTTTTGCAAAACCCTCGTAATTTGAATTTGTTGTTTTTTGGCTATAAGGGGCCCCCGAAATTCAGGTTACTTTATATATAATGATGATCACAGGTGTACTGGCCGTGTGAAGAGAGTGGTCGCCCCCCCCCCCCCCCCCCGATTCAGGGAGAAAAATCTTAAAATTTGAGCAAAACGGGCTGGAATTTCGAGCAAAAGTCTAACAATTTTTGTAAAGAATATCTATTTAATTTTGAACAAAAATTTCTAAAACTCTTGAAAATTACCTACAAACTACTTAACCCCTCTTTTCCGAAAAGTTGAGAATCTTTTAGAAAAACATCTTAAAATCTTCAAAATTTTCTATGGCCAGGAACGTCATTTGGGGGGGGTGTTTCAGAAACCCTCACATTAGAAAATTCTATACTTTTAATGCTAAACGTTTTCTTCAAAAATATCTGATGACTGGGGGGTTTTGTCGTAAGTACTTTTCCAATTTTTTTCCGATTCATTATAAAAATTTTTTCCACAAATAGTTGATGACCAGAAAGAAGGTAGTCATAGGTACTTTTCTCAAATTTTGTTTGTTTAAAATAAAAACAACAAATTGGAGTTAATTGCTTCCCTGCTTCTAAAAACGATTTTCCTCCCACACTTTTCTTAAGATAAGGTACAACCAAACACTCCCGGTCATCACTATGCGGAAGTAAATATGTGGTACGACAACCAAACATTAGTCATGTAACCTATCAGTAAAGGACCACACTAATGATTTTGAGGGGGGGCACTTACACCCTAGCACCGACACTTTCGCAGGTTAGCGAAATATGTACCGGCTTTGCAGCTGATGTTAAGTTATAAGGTTAGCCCATTCCAGCATCAGATGTGATTCCATACGCATGAGCTGTTTCTGACGTGATAAGATTGTTGTAGATACAGAAAAATAGTTTTAATATGATATCAGGGCTTTCAATTTTACTATGCCCAAGACATCGTTGTCACTCAAATTCTTAGTTGTATGATTATTACTTTATGAAAATGCAAAATTATAACAATCTACATTTTCATCTTGAATACAGATCAGCATAAACCTATCAGCATTCTCCTTGTCTGCAGCTCCCTCTCTCAATCTCTGATTTCTTTTCGTCATCGTCAAAAGTTGTCTCATAGATCACACAGCCAACGTTGATAAAATCTGTTTAAATGCCATGAGATGATGGGAAATGTGATCGAGGGTGGCGTGGGAAGAATTCCCTCTCGAGAGGAACTTGCTGAACTATCGAAACAGCAATGTTCTTCTAACCAGGATAAAAACACTCCAACCGGTGAAGTAGCTTGTTCTGCTCCAATAACAATACCGACATCGATAACTATAGAAGATGTCAACAATGAAACCGACGGTGATGTAGGAACGACCCAATTAAGAGGTAGGCCGATCGTCGAATTGAGAAGTAAAAGCATGCAGTATCTTCCGATGTTGAATGCTGGAGATTCGGTCGATGCTGACCTGAACCAATCTACATCGTCAGACCACACCGGTCGTAGGCAGGTCAGTCTATCTGATTTGAACACAAAAATCAAAGCAGCACTTAAAGCTTGGAAGTCAAAAGAGTCTTTAGTGAAAAAGTTGAGGTCTCCGTCACTGCCGGTTGCCATTTCTGAAGTGCCGGGTTCTGCAATTTCTTTGAACAGGTCCAGGCAAAGATCTTTTCCGTCATCACTCGGGAAAGAAAATGAAAGTAATTCGAGTTTTGAAGTTTTCAAGGAGAAATTCAGGTTCATGTTTGGCAAGAAAATCCTCGAACAAAAACTGGAGGAGCCTTTAAACAAGCAATGTACTAGACCATCTCAAGAAGAAGCTGTTACATCGCCCGATACGTCTGTTACGGACGATCTTTTTGTGAGTGCATCATCAATGTCCTCGTGCTCAGAAATCAAATCGCCTTCGTCTTGCTCCAACTTGTCTCAATTTCTTTCAAACCGCGTCGGCAATGAGAGCTTCGATGATAGCCCTTTTGAAGATGCCAAGAACAGAAAGTCCTCCAACAATTCTTCTGCTGTTGTCTTCCACTCAGGAGAGGAATGTGAGACTGATACCATCCAGTCTGATCCGTTAGCTAATATATCTATCGAACGGATAGATGATCCTTTAGATTCATCTACTACTGATCATCATTCATTTGAAAGTGTACAAGAATGTCAAGATGACACTGTTGTCAAATACAGAAAACATCTCAGCAGAGCATTCAGTTGTGATGACTCAACCTTGAAAAGGGTTGTCCGGTCCTTGAGTTCAGAAATCGGAGATGGGAGGAGAGACGATGAAGCTGGCGATGAGAAAGTTAACTTTTGTATAACTAGAGGCGGCAGTAATACTTCGGATATGGCCGATAATGATGAGGGAGATGATAAAGACAACAAAGATATAACTCTTATGGCTGATGATGTTGCCAGTGATTCTGAAGGTGAAGGTGATATTTTGCAGAAGGAGCTTACGAATGAAATTGAAAAAAATGAATGTGATAGCATATTTGATGGTAAAAATACTAGGAGAGAAAAGGAATGTTTAGACTCTAAAGAAATTAAATCTTCAGAGTTTGATATGCCAGTTGAAGATAATGTCACCAGTAGTTTGGTATCCTGTCAAGTCTCAGGTTCAAATAGAAAATATCAGCACGGGGAAGCCACAAATCATGATGAAGAATTAGCTAAAGCATTTTTTAATGAACAAGGAAATGACTCAGTAATTTTTGAGCAATTCAGCTCAACAGAGAGGGAAGATGATGAAATTAATTCAAAGGACGTGGTAGCGTCTAATATCGATCCTTCATCAGCTGCCTCTGAGCAGGTCCTTGAAGGTATGATGTCATCGGCTTCTAGTCAACCAAGTTTTGATGACCCGACTGAATTTTCCAACAACAAAGAATCAGAGAAATGCGATTTCACTTCAGGAAAAGAATCCGATGTTACTGATTCAACATTTTTTGTTTACCCAGATGTTGCCGATAGTAAAAGTGTACAGAAATTGTTGCATTCCCTCAACTATGAGAAAAGCTCCAGCAAGAAGAGTGTTGATTTTTTAGACGATAATGGCGATCTGGTTGAGAAACTGCCGATGAGCCCTCTTACCAGAAGCGGTTCTCGCATCATCGACAAGAAGACGAAAAATATAAGAGGTAGAACGAAATCATTTCTCTTACCTTCTCTGTCATCTCAATCGGAAACAAAAGAGGAGATATTTATGGAAATGGGATTCGGCCCGAGCGGAACAGAGTCGCCGGACTTGACGAACCACGCAAACGTTTTTGCACCCCAAAAGGTGAAAATTCCTTTGAAGTCGATGAAAGTTCAGAGCTTGCTGGAGATGGATGAAGAAGAAAACGACGAAGGATTACCTTCGGAAAAAACTCGAGTGCCGTCAATCAGGGGATCTTCGCTGAGACCTAAGTCTTTTCCGAACCTTGATGCTTCTGAATTTACGGATTTGAGTTTGGATTCTGAGTCAGTGAGGAAGATACCTGATATTCTTGACCGATCCATAGAATCAGGGTTAGTTGCTGATGTACTTGTGATTCTTTGGTATGTATGCATGTATGTTGAATGGAGTATGAGGGAACAAGGTAATAACCATCTGGACAATCAAATTATATCATGTTTTCTCTAAACAAATTAAACTTAATTTAAAAAAACAAATTAAAAAACCGTAAGGTAAGAGCAACATTAAATAATGTATTTTTATATTATTTTTGTTATAAAGTTATGCTAGCAGCTCGTACATGACCAAAGAGCCGCGTTCTCCACCACCAGCATCATCATCGTCATCATTAACATCACTTGCTCCAACTCCACCTCTAACAATGTCTTCCACATTGACACAACCATCATCATCACTGCCAACCGACGTTCAATCAACAACCGATCATTTTGAGTCGTGCAAGGGAGAGAAAAGTTATGGGGTTTTCGGAGGCATAGAAGAACTCACAAACTTGGTCAAGTATAAAGCCATCCTGAGGAGAGACGCCAATGGTTATGGACTGAGGACTTGTGGGAATAAACCTGTGTCTGTTCTTTCAGTTGTTGAAGGTATTTCTCGATTCTGAGAAATCTTTTTCAAGATTCTTGTAAAGAAACTGACATATGAAATGAGTTTAAATAAATTTATTCTTGTTTTTGTACCTGTAATGCTTTTTATATATGTATGTGTATTATTGTGTATATCTTAATGGTGTGTGTGTGTGTTTGTTTGTGTGTGTGTGTTTGTGTAACTCCAGCATATAGATTTAACATAAATAAATAACTTAAAATAAAATAATAAAAATATAATTACATTTTTAAAGAAAAATGTTTCATTGGTCATTTGCTTTTATTTGATCAGGTAGCGTTGCTGCCAGGCATGGCTTAAAAGTGAAGGATGTCATTTTTATGGTGATTTTTAACTTTTTATTCGTTGGATTTTCCACTTGAATGTTAGAAAACTAATTTATTTTGTTATTTAATTGGAAAGTATTTGAAATTAATTTTGTTATTAACAAATAGCTCAATGGAACGAACGTGTCTCAATATGATAATGACTCAGTGTCTAGCTTCTTCAAAGGTTTCATCTTTTTACAGTGCTTTATTTGGCTCACTAAGTGTGTGTATTGTCAGGGCATGTTCACTAAATTTTGAATCCCTCCTTGTTATTCAATCTTTCCCAAATTTTGCACACATGTTCAGTTTCTATGACATGATCCAGGATAAAAGTTGTTAAGTTTTAACAAGCTTAGATTTATTTTTTTTTTTTTTATATTCATCTTTTCTCTTTTAATATTTATGTATAAATGAGATTTAAATTTGTCTTTAAAAATTACATCTTTTATAACTGGTTTTTCAATTTTTTGGTAAATTAAAATAGTTAATAATATAAGTTCTATCCAATGTCACTGCAGCTTCAAAAAGTCACATTGAAATTGTTGTGTTACGTCACATCGACTGCAAAACTGATTATGTTAGTTTATTTTGAAAAATATTTTCAATTTCTTACATTTTTATTTTCTTTATTTATAATATTATCTTATGAATTTGGTTTCTGTATGATTAATATTGTTTTTTTTAATCATGTGTTAATGATTATTTTTATTACGAAAATTCACTTCTTTCTTAAAAAATGTTATGAATATTCATTGAGCAGACAACCAATCAGATTGAGCATCTGAAACAGTTTCCTGCACTAATGTCTTCATTCCTCTGCGATCTCATACTCTGCAATAAACAAAACGGCTTGGTCAGTTGTTGATTCTCTCAAAGTAGTTAATAATGATGCTATGTTTATAAGTAAGTTTGTTATAGTTTGGGGATTCACGTTAGTCAACTTAAAGTGACATCTTTTGTGTCCAGATGCCAGGAGGGTCAGATGTGACTTCTGTTTTAGAAATATTGTTTGCCATCTGTTTTTTTAAGAAATGAAAATTTGGGCGGAATTTTTGTTTTAAGCTTTGAAAGTGAGGCTAAAAAAACATTCTGAAGAAAAAGTTGGTTGTTAGATGGTTGTTTCTGGATTAGTATCTACAACCTAAGGGTGCACGTTCAAACTTGCCTCACAAAAATTATTAACATTAAATTATTAAATTGATTAATAATACTAAAATTTATAATGTTTATCAGTTTTTCTCCATGGCTGTGTACCTGATGAGACAGAAAGATATAGATTGTTCCAACTTCCAAAGATGGTCATACGAAATATTTTCTACATTTCTCGATCAACATGCTGTTTGTATTTTATTGAATAATTATAAATTATTATTTTCAAAATATTATTGCTAATCAAGAAATCGAGTCATTTATTTGTCCGAAACATTTCTTTCTTAAATATATCTTAGTTGGCAAGTGTAGCTAGCTTTTTTTTTTAGCTTACTAAGTCATTTCTATTAATAAGTTTTGAAACTTTAAAAACTTTAAAAAAAAATTTTACTGCCAGAAAAATTGAATTAGCTACCAAATAAATTATTTGCTTACTTTACACAAAACTTTCAGCCTCTGAAACTTCAACTCGGTCTTGTGGTTCCATCTGTGAGTGGACTTCTCAGTTCCGATGAAACCTCGATCAGGCGATCGTATGATTCAGTCGACGACTTCCTTCAACCAATCATAAAGAAGCAACTGTCCGATTATCTCAAGAAAAACGGTCAGTGAGCTCTCATTGGTCAATTAAATTATAACAAAATGTAACTCCATTCTGCTAATTTTTGGAACTGACCAATCACAAAATTCTTTGTTCTTTTATTTCGTTTGCTTATTTTTTAACTAGAACAATATTGACTATTATTTTTGTGATGATGATGATGATGATGGTGATGATGATGATGATGACGACATGATGATGGTCTGGTCGGGTCGGTTAAAAGAGAGGCATTGTAATTGTAGATATAATAATGATAAAGATAAAGGTACTTGTTATCAATTAGAAAGCAATAAAGTACTTCCTTTTAAGGTCTCACTTCATTGGTATTCTTGGTGCCTGGTTTCTTGAGTTTGTTGTAACATAAGGGTGCTTGTGATAATGTTTTCTGACATCATCGATAATAATGATTATTAATTATAGATTCCTTTTACTATTAATATATTTCAATCAAATATCAATCAGACCTCTAAATATAAATATAAATATGCATTCTGGACTGAATGACACCATCATTTCAGTCACATTAGTGACCGACTTCTGACTTCTTTCCATTATCCAGACTACTTTGTAGTTCAAAAAGCCTGCATTTATATATATCAGCATATTTGCAAATATAAAAGTCGTTTTATTGGTGCGCACGTGTGTGTGCACGTGTGCGTTTGTGTGTGTGTGTGTGTGTGTGTGTGTGTGTGTGTAGGTACGCAGATTGCCGCTTTGTGTGATAATTTGTAAATTGACTCCATTTTCATTTTACCTTTGCGTTGTGACCCTGAGTTCTAAATTGTTAAATTATATCAATGGAAATTACAAATATACATTTTTATCAATCAGAATTTGAGCATGAAAGTGTTTAGAAGTGAAATAAATAATTTTTCTTTGCAGAAACATTTTCTTGCAAGTTTGTGCAAGACTCCAGTTTTTATTAAGTGTGTTGCAAAATGACAGTTGTATTGTATTGTATTGTATTGCTTATCTGTTTTTGCATATTTATTTTTATATTCATCATTAATCATTACCATTTATTTCTAAATTGTAGATTTTCTATGCTGAATGTTTTTCCTCACATTAAGTTCCTCCACAAATCACGATTCAGATTGAGCCAACTTGCGCTTCAGTCTAAGGGAATCCATGCTCTGTTTAACACATTTCCAACCTGTTTCCTTATTTTTCCCTTTCATCCCTATGACTTCCACATCTCTACATGTCGAAACCAATCATCAATGTATTTATTCAAATATTTAATGAAATAATCGCATAATCTTATTAAGTCTTTTCGATTATTATTCTCCAGTTATAAACAATTAAGCTGGAAAAAATTTTGTTTCCACATTTGTAGGACTCGTACACGAATTTGAACTGACCAACATGGATGCAGCAAAGCAGATGAAACATGTTGAAAAAACTCTGTGGAAAAGTTTCGAAACTTTGTGGTGAGTTTTTGTGACCGATATTCGAATGTAGAGCAAGAAGTTGTTGGCGATTTGAAAAAGTTGTTTTACTCCTGTTTTAATATATTTCTCTATTTTCCTTTAATTATGACTTCAACTTGCATAAATGTCATCATCTATCACTATTTATATCATTTTCGCCATTAATAACATTGCAATTATCATCACCACAATCATTATCATCATCATCTCCACAATCATCACCACCACCACCACCAGTGCAGAGGAAAGGGACGACAAGAAACAAGCACTGGCATCTTCCATAGCAACCTTCTTCCACCTGATTGGATTTTCGAGCAACAGAAGTGGAAACCTGCTTGACAACTTTCCGTCTTTCGTGTCATCGAAGATGATTTCGAAGATTAAAAAGGTTTTAATTTTTATTTTTTGTTTTTAATTTTTAATATTGGAAAATTAAGTGTTTTATTATCGGGAAATGTACTTACATGCTCGTTATTTATTGATTGTGAATAATCAATTAAATTATTGAGAAATAATGACATTGAATAAGAATCATTTTTGAACAATCCTAAAAGCATCATCACCACCATCATCATCATCATCACTATCTTCATCATCAATGTTTATTTTTATCATCAGAGCAAAGGTCACATGTTCAAGTCAGAGTTTATCACAAACATGTCCCCATGTGGAGTGTGCAAACAGCCTACGTGGACACTTGGACTCACCGTGCTCAAGTGTTCTGGTGAGTCTCTTTTAAAGTGTACAAGGGGGATGTTGGGTCAACATTTTGTGATAGATTGGGTTGGGTAGATTCGTAGACACCTCTGATCTTGATACTACTTTCATGTTCACGATAGTGTTGTCTCATTGGTCATGATATTGTTGCTGAAACCGTTGTGATAGTGATGCCATAGTTGTCTAGTCATGGCAGTTAAGTTAGTAGGTTATCATCACAATTAGGATTGATTAACAAATTAATTTATTTTCTTATTAAAACACGAATAATAATATTACAGCTTGTGGATTCTTCGTGCACACATACTGCCTGTTCAAGTTGACGGAGGCTTGCAACTTCAAGAGGAAAACAACTTCTTACCTTCTACCATGTAAATTTTATTTTTAAATTTCTTCAACCGAATAAACGTCACAAAATTTTTAATCTATGCAACTTTAGTTTCATATAATAATAATAAAATAATAACATTAATAATTATTTTTAGTCTATGATATAAATATATTATTAACTTTAATTAATTAATGTAATATATAATTTTTATTATATATTTTATTAAAAATATTAAATTGTTGTTAATTGTAACATACAGCATACATGGCAGAAGATCCGAATGCCTCGTTTGATGGAACGAAGAGTGGTCTGTGAGTATTTGTTTGTCTTTCTATTTGTATCTGTTTGTCTGTCTGTTTGTTTGCCTGTGAGTATTGTTTGTCTTTCTATTTGTATCTTTTTGTTTGCCTGTGAGTATTGTTTGTTGTTCTATTTGTATCTCTTTGTCTGTCTGTTTGTTTGTCTTCTTTAATAATTTGTCGGTTCTCTTCGTCTGTTTGTATAGCTCTTTGTTTCTCTGTTTGTTTTTGACAGAATCATAGTTTTTCTGTTCATATTGTATTTGTATTTATTTTTCGTGTATCAAGAACTTATGTTTGAACGTTTTTATTTCATAACCTCTCTAATTTATTTACAGAACAAAAATTAGTTTAACTGTTTTCAAAATTAAGAGTTTTATCTTTTTGGAATTAAAATTTTTATTAAAAAAAACTCATTTAAAAAGCTTCCGTTCTCGATCATGTCAACTCGCAACGAAGACTTCCTTCATCGGCGACCCTGACCTTGATGTCCAGCTTGACCTTCCATCTCTCAAGGACGTCATCCCACACGAGGAATTCAAAAAACTCAAATCGAGAGAGTTGAAGTTTCAGGAAACTGTTAATGGTTGGGTTTTGTTGAAGGTTTTTTTAATTATTATTGATAATTATCATTATATTAATATTTATATTAATATTAATAATATCATCATCGTCATTGTCACCATCACCACCATCTTCATCATCATAACCATCATTATTATCATCACCATCATTATCATCATAACCATCATCACCATCATCATCATAACCTCCACCATAAATGTTGCAGAATTTTTCCACACGGAGCGACTGCACGTGAGGAATTTGAAAGTCATGAAGATGTTGTACGAACGGCCGATGAGGGCCGAATCCAGCATCACCAACCTCACCAATCTCCTATTCCCCAATATTGATGAACTCATCCGGGTTCATGGTGGGTGGAAGAGGGGATTATTATTTGGGGGAGTGGGTGGATTAGGGGCATGGTGGGTGTGAGTGGGAGTGGGTTAGGCGCATGGTCGGTGGGGGAGGGATCAATATATGGGGGAGTGGGTTAGGCGCATGGTGGGTAGGGAGTGGGTTAGGGATTAAATAGGTGCATGAGTGAGCAAATGTGCAGGCTAGTAGATGTATATACTTCTTTTTTGTGTCGTTTCATTTCATACTTGATATGATCTTGCTGCAGAACTGGTCAACATGGACTTTCAGAAGTGCAAGGAGCAACAGAAGGTTGTCACAAAGATAGCCGATGTTCTCATTTCACAAGTTCGTACATGATGTTTATTCGTACATGATGTTTGTTCGTACATGATGTTTATTCGTACATGATGTTTATTCGTACATGATGTTTATTCGTACATGATGTCTATTCGTACATGATGTTTATTCGTACATGATGTTTATTCGTACATGATGTATATTCGTACATGATGTTTATTCGTACATGATGTTTATTTATACATGATGTTTATTTAACACATTCAGTATTATCGGATGTTATAAAAGTACTAATTGAGTTAATTTTATTCAAACAAATCAGTTCACTGGTATAAGAGGTGACCATTTAAAAAGAGCAAGTGCCACCTTCTGCAAGGACCAATCATACGCTCTCTTTGCTCTCAGGAAGAATCAGAGGAAAGAGAAAGTGGTTCATATATTACAGGTGAGTTCATTTGCATTCTACTATACAGGTGTGTTACCTGTTAGATTCCATGTTATATTAGCAGGTTGATAGAACTTACATAGAATTTCTGGATTTGCATTTTGCAGTGAAATCTTTTTTATCGCTTCAGTTTGTTGGGTTTTTGTTTTAAAAAAAAAGTTTAAACTAAGAAAAAGCTGATTAACAGTCAATTGATAAAATATTGAATTTAGAGAAATTGCACTTATTGGTTTAGCAGGTTTTTTATAACAATTATTTTGAATATTAAGAAGTTATTAGTTTAGTGCTCAAAAATTAATTTTGTTTTTTCTAAATTGTTTGAAATAACAAATCTTATGAACATTTTATAATGAAATCATCAGTTAATAGATGATAACTTTAATAATTTTTAAATATGTCATCGTAAGTATAATTGATATTACAATCGCTATCATCATCATCATCATCATCATCATCATCATCATCATCATCATCATCATCATCATAACCATCATTATCATCATCACCATCTATCATCATCAGGAGGCAGCACTGAATCCGTACAGTGGGAGATTAGGTCTCAAAGACTTCCTTCCTAAAGAAATGCAAAGAATTACAAAATATCCACTCCTCATTGACAACCTCATCGTCAACTCACCTGGTTTGTCGTTTACCTGTATTTTGTATTGAAATTCTACACACCTGTATTTTTCCAGATGCAATCTGAAATCGATATGTGATTTTCGTTCGTTTTGTTTCCATCCTAAACAAGCACATTTATAGTTATTACTATTATTATTATTATTATCATTAAATAATTCAAGTATTTCATTTGTATGTTTGAACGGGTTATAAAATAGTACTCTGCAGTTTGCTATAAGATTGTATCGAATGGAAATAGATTTAAACCTATAAGAGTTTTCTCCAAATAAGCTGAGAATGAATGTACTGAATAACTTATGCGATGAAAACAAATATTTTTTATTTGATTAATTAAAATTGCAGCAAACTCAGAAGAGCACGTGAAGCTCTTAGAGGCCAGTAAGTTGTCGCGCAGCATACTCAGGTACGTTGACGGGCAGGTGAGGGACTGCGAGAACGGAAGGAAACTGATGGATCTCCAGATGAGGCTCGATGGGAGGCAGCTGGAGAACTCGACGGATCCGAACGTCGTTCCGTACAGGAAGCTCAATCTTACGAAGAAGAAGCTCGTCATGGATGGAGAGATTGTGTGGAAGTGAGAAGTCATGATGATGATGGTGGTGCTGGTGATGATGGTGCTGATGATGATGATGATGATGTGATGTTACTGTGATCATCTTCATTTAATTAAACTTATAATTTTATATTTATTTTTCCATCATTATTTTCTTTCAGTCAAATTATAATTTTATATTTATTTTCCATCAGGTATAAGAGAGCAGGAGGTAGTAAAACCCAAGACCTCCACGTGGTCCTTTGCGAGGACATTCTCCTTCTACTTGTCAAACAAGAAAGCAGACTTGTACTAAAGTGCCACAGTACAACCATAGAAGACCACGTCTATGTTTACTATCCTGTCCTCAAACTCAACGGGCTGCTCACCAAAGATGCCGGGAGAGGTCTGAAAGTTTTCATTTGCTGATTTGTTAATAAGTTATTCGATTATTAATATGTTATAACTTAAATGATAATAATTTGAGAATTATTTCCTTGTAATTGTAATGTTATAATATCATGTTTGTATGAATTTCAACAGACAAATGTGCATTCTTCATTATCGACAGTAATGCACCTCAGGTTTATCATCTTGTTGCAAAAACCAAAGAACTAAGAAACAGGTTTGTACTTATTCAGATGATTGCTATTATTATTATTTCAAATATCGTCGTGACAGCAACTTGTTTATAACTACTTTATCCTTTATAGAGTACAAATTTTATATTTTCATTTGTTGATATTTCACGACAGGTGGTTTAATGCAATCACGGAAGCTGTGAGCAACCAGGATCGACTTCAACGACAGCTTCAATCAGTTAGTGCCAATCAACCTTCACCTAGAGGAGAAGCCGGCGAACCGGCAGCCCAGACGCCAGGGGAGGAGGAAGAGGACACGTCCCCGGACCTCGATATCCTGTCGAAGATGGCCCTGCACGGCCGAAGGGAGTCGGCACCGTCGCTGCTGGGGAGCCTCGTGAAAGCTGCTCCCCTGAAGAAGAAGAAATCTTTATTTATTGCGTCGAGGAGTTTCGATGTCAGCAGGTCATTGGACGAGGACAGGTAGGTATGTTGTTTTGTCCTTCGCTGTGATTGGTCCGTTTGTTGTCGTTGTTATTATTGGCAGGTGGTTGTTTAAGTGGCAGCTGATTATGTTAGGGTTTGAGGTTTCTTTTTCACTATTGTTTAGTGATTTCCAGCTTTCGATTCTGATATTATAGTTAATAAAAAAGTAGTTTTTTATGAAATATAATTTCATTTCAGGTTTTCATCATCATCTCCATCATCTCATCAGCATCTTGCGTCACTGTTTTCTCCCGTATCGTCTCCACAGCCACCATCATCATCATCGCCATCAACAGTTGATGATTTGAAGAGAAACATTTTAAGCATAAATGATCTTCTACTTAGAAAAGTATCTCTTTCTAAAGTTTACTCTGAACTTCGACCCGACCTCCGAACCTCGGGTCAATCCGTGTTTTACTGCCCCCTTGTCACTGATTCGTCTATTATTAGTCAATCGATTCTGCCCCACCATTCGGCGGATTCACATTGGGATGAAGAGAATGAAGAAAGAGTGAGTTTTTCTTTATTTCTGGAAGTTCCGGGCATGGCAACAGATTTTTCAATTGAAATAGATGTGGCTGCATGTGTTTTCTAAGCATGGAAGTATTTTTTGTCCCCTTCCCAACGTCCCCAAAAGAACGGTTTTTATTGGTTTTCGAGAGTTCGGAATAAAATTATTTCCGAACCCGAATAAAACCGAACGTTCGGAAATGTCAGTTTTTTCGGAATTCTGTTAAAAAAATTGAATTAATAGTGGACTTATGTAAGTGCAAATTACCAAACTTTTCGTCGTGCAATCAAGTTGAAACTTAAAATGTAAAAACTTGCTATTCATGACAGTGGATTCTTGTGAATCTATAAAAATTTAAAAAAAATAGTTTGAATTTTATTTCTTAAATTTACAAAATTGTTTTATCTATGCTCTAAAAATAACATATCCTAATTTTTAAAAATGCAAATAAAATTCTTTTTTTTTCTGTAAATTATTTGTATGTTTAGAAGGGAAATGAAATTGGATAAATGTTCTAGTATTATTTTTACTTAAATTTTTTTATTTTTTTTAGTTTCCCATTGTTTAAGCATTATTTTTAATTGGCAAGATTTCGTTAGTTTTCCGTTGTTCAAGTGTTATTTGTAATTTAATGTGTACGAAATTTTAAGTCAAAATTTTTGTAATCGTAACATTTCGGCAAAAACCAAATAATTTTGGGAAAGGTTGCGGCTATTCCGAAAATTTTCCATATAATCCCGAACTTTCGGAATTGGTTTTCGGAACAAAAATCATTTCCGAAACCGAAAAAAACTAAACGTCAAACTTTCATGCTTAGTGTTTTCTATATAAATTCTTACTATTTTATAGCAGACAATGCTCTGTTAACTGTACCATAAATCACAGTTTCTTTATACTTTCAAATGACATCAGGCAATATTATTTTCTTGTCATTGTAGAAACCACAAAATTTACTGGTTTTTGCCACTACGTATTATTATTAACAGTAGTAGAATTAAGGAAATTTTTATTAAAAAAAATTTTTTCTTGTTGTTATTCTGTGTTCTTCAATTAGTTGCTGCAATTAGTTATTTGTGTTTTAACTTATTGAGGATTTTACTTTTGCTGTTATAAAATATTTTCACCATTTGTTATTGCAGTTTTTAAAAGTTGTCGGGGTTTTTATGGAGATCAATCGTATCAGTTGATTTATGGCTTTTATAGAAAAATTGAAAAATAAGGTTTTATTTGATTTTTATTTATCTGTTATAGATGGCGCTTACAAACATGACAGAAAAAGAATTAGTACTGTACTGTATGTCACAAGTCGACACGATCAGCAATCTTGTTAACGACTCGGAACAGCAACAGCTTTCCTCCGACGTGAACAACAGCAACAACAACAATCATTCATCTGCAACGTCTTCTCCGACAACAACCTGTGTCGACACTCTTTTCAATGGGTTTTTTAATAGCACAGTTCGTCAGGGCGTCGGCGGTGTCGATCAAAATCCGTACTGTTCGTCAGTCGATTCTATGAAATTACTGACAATGTCTGCAAGGATCGAACTGGCACTCTCTCAATTAATTGTTAATATTCTGAGTTATTTGTTGTCTCTAATGATGGCTTCTTCTTATGAAGGAATATATTTAAATACATATAATTGTTTTCATTTGTCAGGCAAATCGGTCTGAGAAACCATCGAGAATGCCGATATTGACTGAAGATTCTCTTGCTGCTCTGTGATTGGCCATAAAGAGTTGATACTGCTCGGTGACAAAGTCAGTCTTGTTAGGCACGTAGTTAGGTCTAGAAGAGTCCTTCATCATTCCAAATATATCATGTGACTTTAAAATGGAATAATTATTTTTGTGCCTAAAAAAGTTGTTTATTTGTTGTTGTTTAATTTTCTTTAAATTCTTGACTTTATTAACAAAGATGTTTTTAACTCATAAAGTTATCATCATTTACTCACACTAACATGTTTTTAAGACTCTCATTTGAACATCTGGTAATAATGGCAATGATGGTGGTGATGTTACTTGTTGCAATATTGATAATGACGTGGTTTGTAATTTTCCTGCTATGTGTAATGCTGATGCATGATTACCTGGATTGTAACTGGACAAGTATCTCACCTGTGTAGATTGTGATGATTCTATAAGAAATACAACTGTTCATCATCATCATCATCATCAAGCAATTTTATTTGTTGTGTTTCGTGCCTCATCAATCTCAAAAAATCTCTTTTTATTTCATTTTCTCTACGATGTGATGAAGTATATATTTTTCCTTTTTTTTTAATTTTTAGTTAATGCTCATCTTTTTGTCTTTACTTTCATCTCATTATATTTTAATTCATCATTATTACATTTAAGTTCATTGTTATTACATTTTAGTTCCATCACATCACATTTAAATGCATCCTAGTTACATTTCAATTTTTTATAATTAGATTTAAATTCATAGCAATAACATTTTTATTGTATTTTCATTTTTTGCCAACATTTTTTATTTTGTTTGGCTCTTCTTTTTCATGACATTTTAACATTCATTGCAAAGAAATTATTTATTGCGACCGATTTTTCAGTTTTCATTGTTAACTCTTTCGCTGTGCTGATTATGACAATAGCATACTACATGTCGTGGTGGATGTATATAATAAATATACGGATTATCTAAGATTAGTCATTGTTATGAATGTTACCGTTGTAATTAGAAATAAATTATTTGTTTAAAAATAAAAATAAATGTTTTAAAACATTGCTACTCAATGTTAAGTTTATAGTAATGTAATGAGGTTCTTATTTACAGATGTTCATATTCCAAGGGTATCTATTCCACTGTGTAATGTTTCATCAGAATGTCGTATATTTTAGTAACTTTGAGAAACTTTATTATTCCAATGTAACTGATAGGAAAATGATTGCATTGTAAATATTTCAAGTAATGTGATTGCTACATAGTTACATTTTTTGTTTTCTTTGCGTGCGTGGTTACAGATTACGGGATTTGCTCGGGATTTTTCTTTATTTATTTTGAAAGCTTCAATTTTGATTGTTTTGTTGATTTCATGACATTCCCAATGTAACATTTACACGTGATTTTTACAAAACAGTTACAACTTATTGACGCTTAATTAACTGCTCTTAGCAATAACCTTTTTCTCTAAAGTCGTTCTTTCTTGGTAATTTCCTGGGAGTGAAAATTTTATTTTTTATAATTCTATTTCATTTATATTTTTATGATATTTATTCGATGAAATAGGGAGTTTTTTTTTTCAAATTGTTTCGTCTAGCATATCTCTCATTAAAATAGCTGTACATTGGTAACATCGGAAGCAAATGTAACTTTTCTTATTTATTAGCTTAAACATTTTGAGGCTAGATGGGGCACAAAATTGGTTACTTGCTACTTACACAATCATGTCTTTTTTTTATAAATCATATTCAAATCTTCAAAAAGGACATCATTTGAGATTATTTATAGAAATATTTATATATTAATATTTAAAACTGCTCTAGCACCTAAACCGCGCATCAATGGGTAATTTCTATGTATTTTTATAAAACTGACTTTAGGAAAGGAAATATAGCAGCTTAAAGTTTTAAGAATTAAAAATTGTCAAAACTGGAAAACTACTAATGATCCTAATAGAACTCGATCCGAAGATCACGAAAATGAAGTCCTTTCCGCTCTGGGACTCTCCGTTTTGGAGATACAGCTGTTTAAAGTTTTAAAGAATCAAACGGGTTTGGTGTTATGATTAGGGTTTGTTGTGAGGGTTAGGGTTAGGCTTAAGGCTAGGGTTTGTTGTGAGGGTTAGGCTTAAGGCTGGGTTAGGGTTTGTTGTGAGGGTTAGGGTTAGGGTTTGTTGTGAGGGTTAGGCTTAAGGCTAGGGTTAGGGTTTGTTGTGAGGGTTAGGCTTAAGGTTAGGGTTTGTTGTGAGTGTTAGGGTTTGTTGTGAGGGTTAGGGTTAGGGTTTGTTGTGAGGGTTAGGCTTAAGGCTAGGGTTAGGGTTAGGGTTTGTTGTGAGGGTTAGGCTTAAGGCTAGGGTTAGGGTTTGTTGTGAGGGTTAGGCTTAAGGCTAGGGTTTGTTGTGAGGGTTAGTGTTTGTTGTGAGGGTTAGGGTTTGTTGTGAGGGTTAGGCTTAAGGCTAGGGTTAGGGTTAGGGTTTGTTGTGAGGGTTAGGCTTAAGGCTAGGGTTAGGGTTAGTGTTTGTTGTGAGGGTTAGGGTTTGTTGTGAGGGTTAGGCTTAAGGCTAGGGTTAGGGTTAGGGTTTGTTGTGAGGGTTAGGCTTAAGGCTAGGGTTAGAGTTAGTGTTTGTTGTGAGGGTTAGGGTTTGTTGTGAGGGTTAGGCTTAAGGCTAGGGTTAGGGTTTGTTGTGAGGGTTAGGCTTAAGGCTAGGGTTAGGGTTAGGGTTTGTTGTGAGGGTTAGGCTTAAGGCTAGGATTAGGGTTTGTTGTTAGGGTTAGGGTTTCGAAAACCTCATACACTTTTGCCTCCAAAATTAGCTGATGACCGACGGGTGTTGTTGTAGATACTTTTCCTGAAACTTTTTAAAAAAATCTCATACTTGTTGCCTCCACTGTTATTGCACCCTCCTTTGGCGCATCTTAGCCTCAGGCGCCCGAGGTAGCTGCCCCTCGCTTCGCCACCGCTGACGATGATGACCTTTCTGCTCAAGAACTACTGTTTAGACGCTAGAGCGATTTGAAGTTTTTGATTATTTGTTTTTGGAAAATGAGTGAGTTTTATTTGTATTCCTATAAAATTCGGTGAGCTGATCACGAAAATGATGTTATTTTAGCTCTAGGACGCAAGGTTTAGGGTTTGTTGTGAGGGTTAGGCTTAAGGCTAGGGTTAGGGTTAGGGTTTGTTGTGAGGGTTAGGCTTAAGGCTAGGGTTAGGGTTGGGGTTTGTTGTGAGGGTTAGGCTTAAGGCTAGGGTTAGGGTTAGTGTTTGTTGTGAGGGTTAGGGTTTGTTGTGAGGGTTAGGCTTAAGGCTAGGGTTAGGGTTAGTGTTTGTTGTGAGGGTTAGGGTTTGTTGTGAGGGTTAGGCTTAAGGCTAGGGTTAGGGTTAGGGTTTGTTGTGAGGGTTAGGCTTAAAGCTAGGGTTAGGGTTAGGGTTTGTTGTGAGGGTTAGGCTTAAGGCTAGGGTTAGGGTTAGGGTTTGTTGTGAGGGTTAGGCTTAAGGTTAGGGTTTGTTGTGAGGGTTAGGCTTAAGGCTAGGGTTAGGGTTAGTGTTTGTTGTGAGGGTTAGGGTTTGTTGTGAGGGTTAGGCTTAAGGCTAGGGTTAGGGTTAGGTTTTGTTGTGAGGGTTAGGCTTAAGGCTAGGATTAGGGTTTGTTGTGAAGGTTAGGGTTTGTTGTTAGGGTTAGGGTTTCGAAAACCTCATACACTTTTGCCTCCAAAATTAGCTGATGACCGACGGGTGTTGTTGTAGATACTTTTCCTGAAACTTTTAAAAAAAATCTCATACTTGTTGCCTCCACTGTTATTGCACCCTCCTTTGGCGCATCTTAGCCTCAGGCGCCCGAGGTAGCTGCCCCTCGCTTCGCCACCGCTGACGATGATGACCTTTCTGCTCAAGAACTACTGTTTAGACGCTAGAGCGATTCGAAGTTTTTGATCATTTGTTTTTGGAAAATGAGTGAGTTTTATTTGTATTCCTATAAATACTTTTCGGTGAGCTGATCACGAAAATGATGTTATTTTAGCTCTAGGACGCAAGGTTTAGAATTTAAAAGAGTAAGATCTCAAAAACGTTATCCATGCCTAAAATGAAAAATTTTTAAGTACATAGTAAAACTAATGTTAGAATTTCATTGTCTCATAATGAACCTATTTATCGTGATGATTTTTTTTTACTTCAACCGTGTAATCTCCAAATTGACTCTATAATTGTGTCAGATGACGAAAATCTAAAAATAAAATTAATTTAATTTAACTTTTTCTCGCTTTCAACTTATTTTATCACATAAATATAACGTCAACAAAAAATTGACAAAAATTAGCATGCAGTTATAAACGTACGCCTGTCGATATGAAGATTCTAGCTTGTTCCGATTTTCTATATCATTCGTATCTCTCACCCTTACGATCAGAACTGGATTTTGAAATTTATTTGAATCCTGTAATTAAATTTTATTAATCAGTAAACAAATCACAACACGTTGTTTAGTGAATTAATTTTCAATTTTTTACACTCACAAGCAAATCGGAACCTAAAATAACGATTAAACAGTCCATCCACTTGCAGGAAGATAATTTAGAATTTGAAGGAAAGTCACGGACTACTTCAGGACCTTAGATTAAACAACCGCTAATTATATTAATGATCAATCTATATATATATATATATATATATATATATATATATATATATATATATATATATATATATATATATATATATATATATATATATATATATATATATATATATATATATATATATATATATATATATATATATATATATATATATATATATATATATATATATATATATATATATATATATATATATATATATATATATATATATATATATATATATATATATATATATATATATATATATATATATATATATATATATATATATATATATATATATATATATATATATATATATATATATATATATATATATATATATATATATATATATATATATATATATATATATATATATATATATATATATATATATATATATATATATATATATATATATATATATATATATATATATATATATATATATATATCATACTATTTTGGGAAAAAAGTTTAAAAAATATTGGAAAAGTTTTGCAAAAAGCATCTACAACTACGCGCCTCCCTCTTGTCATCAGCTATTTTGAAGTTTTGTAAAAAGTATCTATAATTACACCCTCCTCGCTCATCTGCTTTTGTTGGAAGGAAAGTGCCTAAAAAATGTTTTAGAGTGTGGGTTTTGAAAATATTTGCTTCCCAGTTCTATGCTGAAATGATGCTCCTGTCCTTTAAATTTCAAATTTTCACTCAAGGTCAAGTGGTCTAGATGAAACACTGCTGGCAATATTTCTCAATAACTTTCTCGAGAGCAAAAGGTTGAAGGAGAAAAAAGGTCGAAACCCCCAGGAACTATTAAAACGTCTCCTTAGGAGAACGTGCAAAAAAACGAGCACTATAAAACGGTGACAAATTTTTCCAGATAAAAAAGCAGGGATGGAAACTGAGGCAAAAACCCGGGATACACAAATTGGGGACAAAAAGCAAGGGCAAAAAAATTGGGAGCCAAAAACTGAGAGCAAAAAATCGGGGGCAAAAAAACCGGGGCGAACTTCCGAAGGGGCAAAAAGCGTGGGGGCAAACTTCCTCAGGGGCGAAACTTCCCAGGAGCGAAGTTTTCCAAGGGCGTAAATTTGTATTAAACATTCACCAAAACTACATTTTTGCAAAAATATTGCCATCTCGGTCGTATGAAAATATAGATTAAGTATACCTATTCGTTTATGACATTGGCGTTAAATAAATTTGATTTGATTTGATTTGATACCTATGGATGGAGTAGAGCAGATTTATTTTGATTTGTTGCTAAAGTTTCAAAAATGTGTCGTTAACTTAGTGGATAATTTAATTTGTTCTTTTTAATATATAGCTGAACTGAAAGAATTGCAAGACTATGTAAGTAGCATTGAAATAACTGAAAATAATGTAAGCATTTAATAAATAAATAATTAATCATTTCATCAAACCTCTAAATTTTGGTTTTACATCTGACAATCTAAACACTTCTTGACCAGTATCTAACGAAAAAACGGACAGTTGACCATTAAGAGACAGAAAAACATGTGCTGAACCTCCAGGAATGCAGTCGTGGAGCAGCTTGAAATTTTAAAATAATGTGTCAACTGAGATTACTGAGTTTTAACTGTAAATAAATTATTCTTAAAAGTAAAAAAAATGATCAAAACAATGATATTTTTGCAAAACTATTGGGCCGAATGATTCAGAAAAAAAAATACAATTTGTGACCGCACCAAAAAACTTATAACCATTGAAGTAAAAGTTAGTTATTGCTTATTTCTTACGTCACAGTCCATAGAGTCATGGAGCAGACACGTCTGGTACTGGTTTAGGGAAAGATGGAAATCTCGTCGGAACTTGAGCAGACACAAACGTTCCAAATCAACCACAAACAGTGATATGCAAGCAGCTGGAAAAATAAACTTTTTTCTTCAAGTGTTTCAAATATTTCCTTAAATTTATAAACTTTTCTTCAAATGTGTCTTGATATCTAACATTATACCTCAAATTTATAAACGTCAGTCGGCTGGTCTAGTTCACTAGTTCAATTAAATAAATTTCAGATTAAGGCGTAACTGAGATAAGTAAGTTATATGTTGATGATTAAACATTAGCTATTGGGTTCCTAAACTAAACCTTTTTCTGACCAAATTCTTGACAATTAATGATTTATTGAGCCAACAATTCGCTATTAACATGTGCTAACATTGGTGATGATAGCCGGATTCTTACCACAGCTAATCCAGTGAATTAAAACTTATCAATATAGCCTATAGTTTCATAAACCATATTACGTGCATAGTAAACCCTCAAGTTGAGAATAAGCACTTGAACATCGTAAAAAGCTACAACATTAAATCTATGATAAGAAATGGCAGGTGTTTGTTTTTCAAAGATGGTTTAATTCATTACTGTGCAAATAATACAATACACTAAATTAGTGGCCTTATAAAGAAAACCGCGAATAAACAGTTAAACACCATTGAAATGAACCTGCAAAAGTCCCAGGTGGAAACAGCAAAATAACAGCAATGAGGTTCCGACCTTCGAATGACCTTACCCTTGATAAAACCATCTTCGTACTTTTTACTTTGCTGAGCACAAACTTTTTCGTTAGGTAAGAGTAAAGAACTCTGTCACGCTTGCATCTTGTAACTAAGTGGAAGAAAGAGTTGATGTCCTCTTGTTCATCGTAGATAATTGGCCTGTACACGCGTGTCTAAAACATTGAGAAACCGATTGAAGCCAGTTTCTATTACATCTTAGATATAATTTTTATAGAAAAAGAGAATTTTACAAACTAGGAATTAATTATTTATCATGTTGTTTATCACATACAGTTTTAGTTTCTGGTCCACAGACAGTTTTAACCTAACTATCCCAAACCAATAAATGACATCTACCCACATAAATGTCATCATCTACCCACATAAACGACATCTACCCACATAAATGTCATCTACCCACATAAATGTCATCATCTACCCACATAAACGACATCTACCCACATAAATGTCATCTACCCACATAAATGTCATCTACCCACATAAATGTCATCTACCCACATAAATGTCATCTACCCACATAAATGTCATCTACCCACATAAATGTCATCTACCCATATAAATGTCATCTACCCACATAAATTTCATCTACCCACATAAATGTCATCTACCCACATAGTCACGTTTGCTGCTGAAAGACGTCCACAGGAGACACGAGCCGATTACTGATTTTATTTTATTTTCGGCTGGAAAATTAATAAAATAAACTATTTTATTCTTAGAAATTTTTTAATTTTAATTAATAATGTTTTATTTTGTTGAATATCAAAACAAAGTTTAAAAACATAACTTCAACAAAATAATGATCATTAAAACACCTGTATCTTTTTCTGCCGTCTGCACAGGTAAGTTACCTTGATTGTTTTCTGAATATATTACCTGATTGAAATAAATTCTTATTCACCATCACGGGCACATACAAACGTAAAATTTACCAGTGGATTTTAAATTTTTACATTACAGAAACTGCGTAGAAGTTCATGTAATGCAGTGTTTCTTAACCTAAACAACAGTGATGGTTGGTTACAAATTAAAATTGCCGTTAGTTCTATTTTTACCAACACGCCATAAAACATTTACTAGCCTCGACACTTTCTGATGCAACCGGTTCAAAAGTAGTCAGATTCATTTCCAGTTGAAAGCATACTTTTGGACTAATCGTATCTTCCCCGTCCAAACCAATTCTGCACAAATGCGTACAGAAATCGTAATAAAAATCAAATAATTTGATTAGATAAATTGCTGTCGGGTGCTTGGTGACAGACTGTAAATTTATTTGATTGGTTGATTGATTTATTGAGACTTATTACACGTCAGACGTTTGCCAGCGTTCTCAGGGACAGGGCCAAAGCCTAGTAGGGCTTACAAGGCCCTAGTGTAATGATTACCTCTGTAGTGATATTGGATTTTCTCTCGACAGTCATTTCAATAAATATTTCCCTTCTCATAATAATGACAGAAACTAAAGTAATTGCATTTCCTGATTATTAGCTAAGTTCCCTGTTGAAATTTTTATAAAATCCATTTCATAAGTTACCTAATATTTTCTCGAAACACTGTACCATACAGCATTGTCCATAAAATACCTTAATGAATTCTTTTTAAACCATAGAATAAACTAACTCATCGCGCTGCCAGAAATAAAAACATCCACTTGTATCAGCAGTAATGAGGCTGCCATGACAGCTACTACTGACAGACGCTAAAAGCAACAGCGGGTGGTTATGGCGGCATGAATCAGAAGCGATGCTGCTTTTGTTTGATTTTTCTTTGGTCAGCAACTATAGAAAACAAGTTAATCAGATTTTAATATTAAAACAGGTTATTTAGATTTTAATATTAAAACAAGTTCTTACAATCTTTAATAGCTTCTAGAATCTAGTCTAGATTTCTAGAATTTAGAATAATTTAGATCGAGATTCTAGATCTAGATTCTAGCTAGATATAGATATTTCTAGATGAAAAGCTGGCACCTTCACTATAATATTTAGACTTTAGACGAATATAATTGTATTTACCTTGTCCCGGGTATTAAATTGAGCTTTCGCATGTCCATCATCTTTTGCTTCACTTACTACATCGTCAGCGGCACAAATATGCTCAGATGTATCATACAGTAATACAACGGAGTTGTCAAATGCTACAGAAATCTTTATAAATAAAACTTAAAATTGACTTTTGAGTTATAAAGGTAATTTAAACTAAGAGATTAAATATATGCAAATCTTTGAAAAAACCTTTTTGTCTTCTTCAAAAAAAATAGCCTTGATAGGTTTAATGAAATTCTCCTGATTTGCTGTTTTTGTCAGTTTTTTTTCAAAACATGATAAACACAGTCAAATTAATTTTTTATAAAAATATATATGTATCCATATATTTTGGATATTTGAAGAGCTAAACAAACCTGACTTGAATTTTCTGTTTTTACCTCCCATTGTGAATAAAGAAGTCATGGTATCAGGCAAATGGCCATCTCCTGTATTTACACTGACCAGATTAGATTCGGATTTCTCAATGTGAAATGATTTTTGTTTGCTGTTGACTTCTTTCATTACTGACCAAATGTTAATTACACCCTAAAAGACGGAAAATTGAATAAAATTTTTTGCTTTTTCTGTAACTTTTTTTATATAAGCGTCAAATGTCCTTACATCTTTGGAGCATGACAGCAACTTTGTTGAGTTTGTATTCCACGATAAATTGACAATGGGGTCAGATGACTCACTTATGTGAACTTTAATTGGTCGTGATAATGTCCAATTAAAATCAATAATAAATATGTGACCTAAATAATAAAAGTTTATTATAAAAAATAAGCAGTTTGCAAAGAAAAAACTTTAACATATTTTCTCATGTTATGATAACAATTTTTAAATAGTGATGAAACTACCAGTAGTTGTTGCAAAAGCAGCAAATTGTCCATTGTCTGAAATTTCAGTGCAGCTAATTCCAGGACTTGTTTGAGTGACAGGAGGGTTTCCAGCAGCAGTTTGGAAATTCTGTACATATAAATTAAAATAAAACAAATTAATACGTGATATGAAGGTCTATATAATATCTTATGAGTTAAATTAAGACCAAAATAGTTAAAATATTGTACATTGTTTCTGCCATGTACTACAATTATTTGTTATATTATATTAACAGGCAGCTAAATAAAGAAATACAGCAAACAAAATATCAGAATTTTTTTTCTTCAAAACTACAGTTATACTAACACAGAAAATACTTAAATTTTAACAATGAAATATTATTATTAATTATGAAATTGACACAGACACCCCAGTAGTTTAGCTCTGCTTTAATGAGAAGTTTTATGGATTCGTTAAGAGTGGTTGCTATGGCATCCACTGGAAGCAGGTTGTTGAAATTCAAGATCTTCTTATTACTGCATTTAAAACCACATAAATCGTATTTGAAACAAAATTGATTTTATATTAAAAAATTTCAATGTTAAACAAATAAATTGAAATAAAAAACAAAAATAAAAATACTTTGGAATGAGTTTTTTGTTTTCGATATTTTTGTTAATTCTTGATTTGCAGTATAAATTTAATGGGAAGGTTTTCTTTGAGCTATCAAAACAAAATTACACTTGCAATGTTCCAATAATTTGATAAATATATTATTTAGTGCTCATAATGTTCTAAATTATGAACTGTAGATGGTAAATGAAGATTATAATAAAATATGAAAATAACCACCCGATTTTGGCTGATTGTTCCCTACATTTATCATAGATTTTTTCGATCTCTTTCAAACATTCTTTTTCTGAAATTTTATCCAGTTTGTAGTACGAGTCCTTTAAGGAAGCTTTCTTGAAGTTAAATTAAAAAAAATTTTAAGTAAAAACCTGAGGACGTTTTTGATGAATTTTTATTTTAAAGTGACTGTTTATCAATTTTTAAGCTCTGAATAACAAAACAAAGTTTAAATATTGATTAAAACTTAAATAATGAAAAGGTTTTAAAAATATGTAGTTATTTAAAAAAAACGTAAACATTTGAACAAGAATTAATAAAATAACCAATATGATTGATGTCAAAAGCTTTATTGATGATTTGGAAGCATTTTTCATGTTTTCAAATATGCTTGATATTTCAGATTCAATAATCTAAATTGAACATTAAATTTAAAATATTTATTTAGTTATTTCACACTTGACATCTACATTTTTACATATCTTCAATCTAGCTAAACATAACATTTTTTCTCAAATAAAAATTTAACCTCTACAAGAAGTTCATCAAAAAGTTTAAATTTTTCCTGAAATCTGGCTTCTTGCATTTGACTTTCATTAGAAGGTCTGATAAAATTAAAGTCAGTCAAGCAACAAAATCTTTAAGGGAAGAATTATCTTTCTACAAAATTAGTAAATTTATTCAGGTTTATTATAATTAACAGAGGATTATTAAAATAAATAAAAATCTATTTTAATTATTATTTAAAATTGTTGAATTTATAAAAAAAATAATCAAAATTGAACAAATAAATTTTACTTGTACATCTTTTTCAGAAACCATTCTTTCTTGATATTAAACTCTAAAGCTAGCTGTTTTTTAACATGCTTGTTAATTATCTTTTTTATAAGATCATCAACTAAAGCTCTAACCTGCAGATGAAAAAACTTACAAAGAAAAATTGCTAATACAATGAGTAAATAAGAAAAGAAAACTTGTAACTGGACTGTGTAAATGAATATACATAATTTGATATAACGAAGACAAAATATACCAAAAAGTAATCATTCATTTGCCATCGTTCATAAGATTTTGGACCAAATTCTCCATCATAGTTTTGGACTACAAAGTAAATTTTTTCTGGCTGAAAGACGACTTTTGATAGAAATCTTGGCAGTGAGAAAGCCACTTCTGATGAAGCAGAACTTTTGGATCTAAAATTGTGTTTTATTTTTGCAATTCTTAAAACAAAATTGCTTATTTATTTTTATTTTGATGTTTTAGTTGACAAATAATTAAAACAAATCAACCTGTTCATTTGTTTGAATTCTTTCAGTTGTTTTTCATTAGATTTTTTTAAAAAAGCCTTGTTGAAGATTGTGGTCGGGCCTATTCAAAAATTTATTATTCAGAAACTAATTTATAAGTATAATTGAGATAGAGTAGTAAATTGAAGTCAAACTGAAATTTCATTTGGATATATTACAACGTTTTTTTTCTATACCAAAATTTCGAATATAAAGCTAGGATTACAAGCATTTAAACAGAAGAACATAGTTACAGCAGTGTTTTTAACTTCTACGTGGACAATCAGTAAAATTACGTTTTTCTTGCTTCCCTGAAGACAGCTTAATTGCTGGCAATAAAGGTGATGAGGGTGTGGAAAGTGGATTGCTGCTGATAGATTAAAATTGTATCACTAATATTAATTTTTAAGGTAAGTTTCAAAGTGTTATCATCAAATTTCTTGCTTACAGCTCTGAACCGCTTTCCAGCAAAAGAAGCTCATTAACTTTTTGTTGTTGATTAATCGTTAATAATAATGTATCCATCTGTTATGTTTGCTTTTTATTTAGAAATTTGTTAAAAGCTGTTGCAATTTGTGTTTGTTATGCGCTGCATTTATTTGAACTTATGATTTCACAACAAGCACCTTCCGAGTTTCTATTGACAACGCTATACAAACCACTCAAGCGTGACGATCAACGACGCGAAGAAAAGGAAGAAACACCTTATTTATTTATATTAATTAACACGTTACTTTTTTGACTGATTTTAGAACAAAAACCATAAGTAAATATTTAGTTTTAAAATTATATATTACTAGCGGGGTACCCGGCGTTGCCCGGGATTTTTAGAGGTTTTTCTAATATTTGTCTCTCTCGCTTCCGTTTCCTTCTCCGCTCTCGTTTGCTTTCCCGATCCCGGACGCTTTCCCGCTCTTGGTCGCTTTACCTTTCCCGCTCTCAGCTGCTTTTTCGTTCCCTCTTGCTTTCCCGTTCCCCTTTCCGCTCATTTTCTAATTCCCGTTTCCGCTCGCTCTCCCGCTCCGCTCATTTTGTGGCCGATTTCAATTTTTTCTTTACTATAATTGTCTCTCAAGCATGTGTAAAAATTGCATTACTATCGGATGAATGGTGTAGCAATGCATAAAAGACATCTTGAGATACATACATTATCTAATTTTTAAATATATAGATTAATTGAATTTCTTAATTTGGACAAACCTCAACTCAAAAAACTTTGAAGTTGCGAAAACGTGCCGTGTCTTAAATGTTAAAAGCTAACATTACGGCACCACTTCGTGAAATAGGACATATCTCATCAGCACCGGAAAATTGTCATCGTCATTTTTACACGGGCGTTCTTTGCTTGGTTTTTTCTCTTTTTGCCAATGAAACCGTTCCCTAACCCTGGATGAAAACACAACAATTTCTCCTGTATCGATGGTCCGCAGCCTTGGAGTTCTATTTGACAGCTTCTTATGCTTGTCCCCCTATGTCTCATCAGTTGCTCGAGCTTGTTTCTTTCATCTTCGTTGTATTCATCAAATTAGACCGTCTCTCGACCACTACTCTCTTAAAACTATCGTCCAAGCACTTGTTCTCTCAAGACTGGACTACTGTAATGCTGTCCTCGCACGACTTCCAGGACTCTTCGCCCCTACACCTCTGTTCTTCATTCAGCCGCTCGTCTGGTGGCTCATGCTTCTCGCCGGGATCATATCTCGCCAATCTTACGCCAACTATGTTGGCTTCCTATTTCGTCCAGGATCATCTTCAAGCTCTGTATTCTAATATATAAAATCTTCAATAATCGCTCTCCAATATATCTACTAGAGTCCCTCGTTCTATGCTCTGATTGCCCCGGCAGACAGAGACTTCGCTCCTCCTCCCGACGGGATCTTACTATCCCTCGGACTCATCGCGCCTTCTCAGACAGAGCATTCTCCGTTGCTGGACCGACAGCCTGGAACGCAATACCCACATCTATTAGAAAATCCACAACTCTTCATGAATTTAAAATTAAATTAAAAACATACTTGCTTTCTTTATAATAGTACAATAGTTTACTTTTCCTACGCAACTCTTCATGAATTTAAAATTAAATTAAAAACATACTTGCTTTCTTTATAATAGCTTACTTTTCAGACGCGATCGCTTTCGATCAAAATTTGTTTTGTTTTAAGCGATTAATAAATGATGTTAAATAAAAAATAATAATAATAATAAGTTTTTTTTCACTTTTTTAAAATTTTCTCATCAATGAAGTCTACCTGCTTGCCAATTGCCAAATGTTGTTTAAATTGCTCCTGCGGCTTGGATGTGATAAGCGAATGCTTTCTCACACACATTATCTTTTACATCTATATAAAACGTAGGTACAAGCAAAAAACGGACGAGGAGATGCTTCCCCTACCAGAGTATCAATTGAAATTGTTTTTGGTATAATACCTACTGTTTGTGGAAAATGACCGTAGCTTTTTTGGGAGGAGAAAGTGGAAGTTTTTGAAAAAGCAACTGGGAATGGAAACAGCATCGAGAGAGAAAAACTATATAAAAACCTCTAAAACACCGAGCAACGCCGGATATCCCCACTAGTAATAAATAATAAAACGAAACAGCTGTGAGGGAATCGGCATTGTATCAATACCACTATTAGGGTAAAGTTCCACTTCCACGAGTTCGCTGACTGTATTTTGGCACGGAAAATAGTTAAACTTTGGACCAACGCTGATACACAATTTATTGCATACTCTAAATCTAGCATCGAGCTGATATAAAAATTTTTACACACGCAAAAAAGACTCCAATACGCATTGAATCATCACTAGGTTAAGTAAAGTTAAAATTAAAATATTATATAGTAAACTCTAGGTAATTTTTTTTTAATTTTGGAAATCAGGAAACGTGCCCCCCCAAATTTACGTTCCTGTGTGTTTTGAATGATACAGATCAAACACTAAACATGATGTCAACGTCCTCAGTGATGGTGTTCTAGATAGGAATTAAGGTTTAAGAAACGTTCACCCCTGCGAAAGTTCGCTCCCACGCTTTTTCGCCCCTGGGAAAGTTCACCCCCAATTTTTTGCCCCTGGAAAAATTTGCTTCCGGTTTTTTACCCCGATTTTTTGCTGATGCTTAATCCCTGCTTTTTTTATCTGAAAAGTTTCTCACCTATTTATAATTTTTTTGCGTGTTCTTCTCATGAAACGTTGGTTCCTGGGGTTTTCGTCTTTTTCTATATGTATACGAAAGATGTTCAAATTACGTTTTTTTTAATTGAATCATGTATTGTCATCCAATATAAAGATATGCTGAAAGTTTCAGCATCCTAGCTAGTCAAAAAGTTGGTTAAATTTTACTTTCAAGATTTGCGTACAGAGAAAGCCACACACACACACACAAACAGAGATTGTAACCTAAATAAAAGTTTGTAAAAAGTGAAGTTTATGGCAATTCTTTTTAGTACTTTTGTTTATACCACAGATTCAACAGGATTGCCTCATACAAATACTTATCACAGAAATATGTAAAAAATATTTATTTTCATTTTACAGAACAAATTACATAATTCAAATTAAGGATCATTTTAACAATCACAAGCTATGAAAAGTATGTACTTAAGTGACACAACATACATTAAATCTTGTCAGCAATTGATACATTAAAAATTTTATACGAACTGGAGTCAAGAAAATCTAATAGGCTCCGAGGCATGTAGTTGGACAACCCGTTTCCGATGGAAATGCAACTCTCCAAATCAACTGCATTATTTTCAGAACAAGTGAGAGAGGGGTGGTTAGAAAATGGTGGATGTTCTCCACTGAAATGAGGCCAAAAACTGTCAAGAAGTTGAAAACGAAAATGTTCAATGGCACAACTTGAACCTCTTACTATCGAACCGGGTACAAACAAGAAAACAGTTGTAATAAGACTGTTAGAACAAGTAGAACCTTGTGTTACATTAAACAACTTGTCTAAAACTTGAATTACTTCTATCTCTGAAGCACCTGCCATATCATGAATGCTTAAATGTTGAAGTTCACAATGCAATTCAGAATCGCCATTATCAATTTTATTAGAAACTCTTTTACTGGCACATTCGTGCACATTAAATAATGACCGAGGTGGCATATAAGATTTCCAGAACACAATGGAAACATTGCTGTCTACAGAGGAAATGAGATGAGATCTGGCAGACAAAATGGCAGGAACCATTCCAGCTTGGTGAACAGCGCCAAAGAAAATGGCAGTGAACAGATTTTGAACTATCCACACTGTAAACATAAACTTCGACCTAAACACAGTGGGAGCAAACACAATCACCAGCGGAATGAGGAGAGGCATCAGAAAGCGAGGCTCCTGGTGTGGAAAAATGGACAGAACAAATAAAGGAAACAGCCAAGATATTATGATAATCAATGACTTTTCTTTGTTCAAATGATTAAAAATATCAAATTTATTGTATGCACAACTTTTTATTAAGATAAAGATTGCCGATAGAAATAGAGTGGAAAATAAAAGTGGCGAGTTTACTAAAAGATGGGTAGACCTGTGGTGCAGGCCGTGCTGTGCTAGGTTGTCTGTGTTCAGGTTATATTTTATGAAATTGTAAGGAGTCACAGTGAGATTATTTTCTAACAATTTGAAAACAGTCTCTGCATTTAACTTGTCAAAAATATCTAAAACGTGTTCAAAGTGAAGGCTTTGAAAATAAATAGAATCTATTAAAATATAAAAGAAACTCACACTAAGGCACGTTAGTGAATAATTAATACAGATTTTTAGAAAATCCATGAACCTGTAATTTGATGACTTGGCAAAATAATACAACAGAGGAACAAAAGCAAAAATCAAAAATGTTGGCCGTGTGAAGAAGCCTGTAACAGTGACAATCGAAAGTGATAGAATGTTTTTCTGAAAATCTGTGTTTTCACTGATTGTAAGCCTGATTAGCCAAGCAAAGAGAATTAATTCCAGAGAGTTTGAAAAAGATCTAACAGCAAAAACCAGCATTATACATGATGATGAAAGTATTATTACTAAAGACCTGGCATGTTTCAAATTTTTAGATGTTTCTGAAAATGTTCTAAATAAATTCCAATCAATTGTGAAACTTAGCAAAACAGTCCATAACCTAGAAAACGCAAACAGCAAATATCCAGAATTGTAAACATTTGAAACATTTGAAAACCATTTGAATAACAGAAGTGGAGGAGCACTCATTAAATAAACAGGAATTATACTCCTAATGGGAAAGGTTGAATTAAATTCCCATGGTCTGTAAGTTTCCAAGCCAAGAATGTCTCCTAAAATTAAAAAATTACCATTCAATTTGCATTAAATAAGAAAAACTATGTCTACCAAAAAACATTGTATGTAAAATATTAGATTTATCATTAAACTAAATATTCAAACTAAATAAATAATTGCTAAGCCTATTGGGAGAGATTACACTCTAGCCTTATCTGACCAGCACAATTGACTATCGGCTATTTACAGCAAAATTTCACGTATAGTCTGCATAGGTCACTGTAGATTGGTCCCGTGTACAATGCAACCACCTGCCTGCGTGTCTTAGCTGTTCAACTGCTTAAAAATATAATTATATAATCCCAAATCGGTAATCTCCTAGAACCTAGACCTAGTATAGCAGTCTGGGCCATTTTCTATATAAAACCTGGTTTAAAAATTGGTTTAATTAATAAAATTAGCCCAGAACATTAATAGAATATATGAGAAAAAATATTTTGACAGAAATCTCTTTAAAAAGTGATTTTACCTACAAATTAAGTTAAAATACGTGTAGTAAATATCGTAAAACTTTTATAATAAAAATAAAAGTCACCAGCGACAATTTCTTGTGATTGGAAAAATTCGTCTGGATGAATATAGCCCTTCTGAATACATAAAGCCCATAAGGTGCGAATAACAAGCAACGAAATCCATATTTTATCTGGCATCTTCAAACTTATAATCAGGTGGTTCGAACATTTGTTTTTAAGCAGATTATAAACATCAACAATTTGAAGGCGAGTTTTGAATATTAAAACAAGTAGATTCGTGAAATAGTAAAAAACTATAATATCATGCAAATATATAAATATTTGTGTAAAATATTTGCAGTAGCATTTTTTAGACAGCATTTTTTATTTCAAATAAAAATTTTTTACTTTTTTGTATTTTTAACAAACAGTTAGTATTGTACAATTAAAACTTAGTTTGTTGGTGCTAAGTTAAATTTATTTATTTATTTGAAAGTAGTGTTCACCGAGTCGTTGTTTACAAATTGCATTATTTATTCTAGCTATCGAAACGCGTTCTGTTGTTGCTGAACAGTTGTGGTGAGTTCTACTACTAAATTTTGTACAAAGTGGTTTATTATATGGAGCTGCGGATTTTTATGTGTAGAATGTTATGTTTTGACTACTATCCAACGCATTTGTCTCTGTCTGCTGGCGCATGTCGAAGCGTTGAACTACGAATAATAAATTTAATTAATCAACCGTGATAAGTGATAAGTTGATGCTAATCAAGTCTAATCTAAGTTTCTAAGTCTAAAGCGTTGTTACGTATGATGATCAAAGAATACATGGAAATTAGGACCTTTGCAATTTAACAGGCGGCTGCTTTATTTTATTATAAAAAGCTGTTTTTTTCAACTAGCTGGCGGACGCCTGTTGCCTCACAACGGTTTACAACTGAAATTATGCAATGATTAATTTTTAAAGCCTTGTTTTTATTGATTAAAAAGCTTGCGTTCTGCCTTTGATGCAATCTCAAGACAGACCACAGGATTATTCCTCCACCTCAAAACCTTCCACCTCCCCTGCTACTCCCACACCATCTCCTACATCAAAAGGAGGCTTTGCCGGATTCTTCAGGCGGCGACGAAAGTCAACGAGCAGTAACCACGACGACAGTGACGTCGAGTGCATGGATGGTCAGGATGCAGCAGCACTATTGAAATCCAAAACGTCTCCTTCGGACCGGGCAGTTATGGCTCAAGGCAAGGATAGCAAAGACGTGTACGGCAACTATGCCACGGTCTCAGGAACTGGGGCTAACCTCATGAGGGATCTCTTTAACAGAAAATACAGGGGATCTAACAGACTGAGCAGCAACTATTCATCTAATGAGAATGAAAGTCGTCGCAAGTCGTCAAATCAGAGCGGAAGTAATACATCTTCGATTGCCTCGTTATTTAAGTTTCGGTCCAAAAAAGATGTCATAAAAGAGGAACGATCTCCATCACCAACTGATGAAAAAACTAGACGGGATATTTCGAGAAGCAGACACATTTCCATGGGGTCTGAGGCTGCTGCCAAGAAGTTTGTCACCCCTTCTGCGTCAAAATTGGGCAGTTTAATGCCCTCATCTGGTAAAGTCAAAGGATTCTTCGAGTCCTTCAGGCAGAAAATTCCAAGAGAAACAACACCTGAATTTTCTGGACCACTTTCTCCACAGCTGACACCTCCATCCATTCTGGGACCGACAATCGTCTATGCAACTGGGGGCAAGAAGAAAAAGAAATTCAAGGTCACGAAGGCAGCCGAAGACGATCCTTCGCAGTTCGGTCCGAATAACTTTTTAGAAATGTACAGGAAGAACAGGGCTGAGTCTGAGATGAAGAGACTCAGTCGAATGCATCAAGTGAGTATTTTTTTAAGCTCTTTGCTACTTAATAGTGCTCATATGGGCAATGGTTTTTTATTATCTGTTTATTTTTTTTAATCAATTATCAATGGGGTCTATATTGGGGAATTGATTGAAAAGCTCTTTGTTACTTGATGGTGTTCTTATGGGCAATGCTATTTTATTATTAAAACAAGTTAGAAAAGATTGAATTATATGATTTATTTTTGAGGAGAGGTCTAATTTAAATTAGGAAATTAAATTTAATAAGCTGTTTGTATATCTGTTTATTTTTCTTAATTATCAATCAACGATGTTTATATTCCGGGATGGATTGAAAAGCTCGATGATATTGTTGATATTGTTCAATATTTGCAGCACACCTGCAGTTGATTATTTCTATCTTTTTGTTTCTTATACAAAAAGCAGTGTTGGGTTTTTATGGTTATTTTCAATGACCTGACGTGAAGAATAAAAGAGGAAATTGATAATTTCTGTAACTCGCAAGAAAGGAAGGAGAAAAATAAGAAAATCCAAATATCAAAATTTGTAATTTGGTACTTTTTCAATATGGGATTTTTTCTTGCATTACATCATTTATTATCTTACCTGCTTCATTTTCCCTCCATTTCCTTTTGTTTAGCTGAGTCCTATTACTCAAAGTTTAATATTATTTTGCTTTCCTCCCATAACATTTTTTGCTTGTCTTTAAAAATTTAAATTATTTTTTTTTTATTATTTCTAGCTCTCATCTAGTCCGACGTTTTCTAAAGGTTGGTGTCATTAAGTCATTTTTTTTTATTGTTTCTCACTGTATTGTCTTCGGTTTCTTACTTTATGCTAAACAAGTATTATATCGATAGTTGTAGAGTGTGTTTGTGTATGTATGTGTGTGTGTGTTTGTGTGTGTGTGTGTGTGTGTGTGTGTGTGTGTGGAATACTCATATTTTTGCAATTACCTGGTTATATCTTATTATCATATTGAGTATGAAGAGATTTAATTGTTGATGCAGGTGTGTAGCTTGAACCATTGTGATGGTGATCCACATTAGAATGTTCCATATTGCTGTTATCATGCTAGGAAACATTAATGCATTTCCATTTTTAGGTGTATTGATATTTAAGGCTGGGTCTTTAGCTTGTTTTTCTGTTATTCACTCACACACCCTGCACTATAGACGTGTGTGAAGTTAGCCTTGAGGCTGGCAATGCTAATTAAAAAAAAAATTGCTTGCCCTGGGGCTGTGCTATACATTGTTGGATGGGGTATAAAAAATGAAATCTAATGGTACACCCTGCACTATAGCGCGTGGGTGGTTGCTGGTAGTATAACGGAAAGGCATTTGTCTGTAGACAAGAGGTGTTGATAGGTGCCTAAAAATGGCTGCCTATGGTTGTTCTGGGAAATGGATACATGAGTGAGTAAAAGTTATTGAGTGAGTAAGTAATTCATGGCCTAGAGGTCTAAGGACTAGACTAGAGCCACATTAAACAAGTTAAAATTTATATATGCCTGTTATACTTGTTATGCCTGTTATACTTGTGATACCTGTTATACTTGTTATACCTGTTATACTTGTGATACCTGTTATACTTGTGATACCTGTTATACTTGTGATACCTGTTATACTTGTTATAGCTTTTTAGGGCTTGGGGTATTGGACTGCTTGTTTGTCGTGTTCTCTGAAATTGAAGGCTTGTAACAGTGATTATATTTATTTATTTATATATCTGTGTGTGTGTGTGTGTGTGTGTGTGTGTGTGTGTAGTTGTGTAGTTGTGTAGGTGTGTCCTTTTCAAGCCAGAGTTTCTGAGTTTTTAACAGTGTTTTATTGCTGTTATTATTATACACAAGTTTCGTATCTCTAAGAAGATTACGTTTTTACATCAAAATGCTTTCAGCAATAAATAACTTATAAAATTTTGAAATTATAATTAAATGAAGATTTCTTTTTTTTTAAATTTAGTTTTTCAGTGTAATCTTTCTTAGTTACATGATGAAATCAATAACTCAATTTAATGATATCAATGACGTGCATGTTTTTATAAGAGTTTCTGCCCATCCTCTGTGTCTTAGGTCCAGGTATAATGAATCCATCCATCCATCCATCCATCCATCCATCCATCCATCCATCCATCCATCCATCCATCCATCTATCTATCTATCTATCTATCTATCTATCTATCTATCTATCTATCTATCCATCTATTTATCAGATTGATATAATAACACGGAGTTTGCTTTTTCAAGAAGCACAAAAATCATTTTGACCTGGCTGCATAACATGACCCAGTTTCATCCCAGTTCTTAAAAACAATAAAATAAAAAAGGTACATTCCTGAATGTTGTTATTGTCAACATTAGTGGATGTGTATGTATCTTTACATATTTAAGTTTTAACAATGTCGTGGTAACTATGGTTTTTATTTAATTGTCTTTCTCTTAGTCTGCTTTATAAACACTTTAAACACCTTCTCCAATCATTCTTCTTCATTTTGCTTGTCCTGTGGACCAATTGTGGTTTTCCTAAATCCTTCATTCTTTGCTGGATTTCAATGTGACGCGATATCTGATATCCACTTTATGTCCAAAGGGATTCTCGTTGTAGTGCTTCACACCTACTACTACTACTACTACTACTACTACTACTACTACTACTACTACTACTACTACGGTACTGAAGTGGTTTCGTATTCCATTTAATAGAGATGTGAGTTCGTATGCTGTTGTGGTTACATCTAACTACCTACACATACTCACATCTCTGCATTCCTGCTGACACAGAACATTAATTTTTACTTCAATGTTTCTCTTGAGTTCATTCAGATTCACATTTGTTTTACAATTAGGAAATAATGTGTTAATTGACTCGTTTAAAATAAGTGCTTATATCGATTTTTTTCTACTACAATCATCACCGTCGTCACAATACTACAGAAACAGTTCACTTTTACACGTGTTTACACCGAAATTTGATTGGCAGACAAATAAACACCACAGAAAAACCCGGCTTTCCCCCACCGATCAATGGTTTTCTTTCTTGAAATTCGTTCATTCTTCTGCTCTGTTGCTGAAATTTTCTTACTTATCCTGCTCAGCTTGTATGTCATCACCTGGTGTATTTATTTATCATCGCATAATATCATCCTTATTAATTGCAGGCTGCTGTTTTTATCATCGCGAGTCAAAAGTAGAGAAACTGCTTGCACCTGGAATCCAAATTTACAACTTCTTGTAAACAACGTGGAAGTCAATTCGAACATTCCATGTTTCTTTTTTCAAACCGTTTGGGTTTCTTTTTCATAATTCAATTTTTTTTCTCTTTTATTACTTTTTAAAAAAAAAAAATTTAAAACCTTTTTTCATTCACTTATACGTTTTCTGTTCAATCTTTTTCCAATGAAATCGCCACCATGAACTGAAAAGGGAGGCTTTGTATTTTTGTTGACAAATTAGATGGATAAAGTGGATGATGATGATGACGATATCTAGTTGATGTCTTGTTCGACCCAATCCAGTGCTTCCTTTGGATTAATTAAAAACCTTCCGACTGACAACAGTTTGGACGCGCCCGATCCAGTGGCGTCTATCTTTCTTTATATACCTGTCTGCTTGGGCGCAGATGCTCGTAGTAGAAAAAAATGAGAGGGAATGAAAATAATTGGAGTAGGAAAAGTCGCTGAGATATGTATAAAGGATGACTAGTTATGGGGTAGTTCACAATGTCTGTGGGGACTGGAAATCGAAATTGAGTAGGTGTCATTGGTCCAGTATTTATATGATTATTTTACTGTGGTTACGTGATGATGGGGATGGCAATTTCTCTTGTTGACTGCAATGCTTTCACAACTCTGTATCGTCTGCTGAAGAATTAAAAATAGCCCTGACAGAAGAATTTCAGGGATGTGCAATGAATATTGTTAACAACAATCACTCGTGGGTGGTAAAAATATCGATATGTGAACATTTCAAAGATACGCCTAGGAATAGATGATGATAATAATCTATAATACTATTTGATTATATCAAGAAGTAATTGGTTACGCAACATCGTTTAATGGAAGTTCAATATTGCTCCTTCTTAACGGTTTGGTACCGAATGGATATAAAAAAACCGTTTGAATACTCAGAATACTGATTATTGCTGATTATCTTGCCCTCGTTCCAAATAATGGCAGACGTTGTTTACATTTCATCCGTTGTAAACATTTTGTTGCACTCGATATCTGCCACTCTCGCATATTTTCGTGGTAGAAAACATACCGTCGTGTTATACACAACATACATCCTCTTTAATGCATCCTTATCTTTAGAGATGGTTATCGTTGTGTAGGCTTTGTTAGAATTAATTAAACCAAATTCGTTTTAATCGTTTATTAGTGAGTGATTATTTGTGCTTTATCCTTAGGAAAAGGTACCTTTGTGGTGGCTTCTTTGTCAATTGTTTCCCTTATCATCCTTCAACTTCGCTAATCGGTCGCAGGTACGCCCGAGTGGAAAACAAAATGAGAAAGTTTGATCTGGTCATAAAGGGGCTCAATAACCCCTTGAAAACTGCTTTTTTGCCTCTAAAGTCACTATTTTAGTTCTATTTTATTAAACATGGCAGAGAGAATGCTTTCGCTTGTTCAAATACATACATACAGCTGCACACATTTCGTGAAATTTCATCAAAATTCTGTTCATATTGATTTAAAATAATGATGATAATAATAGTAAAATTCAAAAAAATTTTACAAACTAATTTATTCAATCACAACTTGTCTGATGCAAAAATGTGTTTTGTGGTATTTCATCGGTGAATACAGTTTAATTTTCCTTATTTATGCTTTGTTTAATATTTTGTTATTATATTAATATTTTAATATATAGTTTGTATCAGTTCCTTTAATTAATTCATCTTATACTACTTGGTTATACATTTATTTATTTTAAAAAAATATCAGCATCAGCCTGGTATTATAAAAACCGTGGAAGTAGCAAAGTACAAGTCACTTGTGTGTACTGTGTACTGTGTACTACATTATGACTGGACAGGTGTACACATTCCAAATCATGATAGGGTGCTACGACTTCTGAGTCTTGTTTGCTTTCTATTTTATTTATAGCACAGCACTTACTATATTAAGAACAGTTTTCTTACCAATCTAAATCTTGGTATTCTTATATCATATCTAGATTGCTCATGATCGGAAAGGAGCATTATAATACTAGCTTTTTGACATTTTAAGTGAGTTTGAATAGGTCGTGGGGTGAGTGAGTATGAGTGAGGTGAGTGAGTGAGTGAGTGAGTGAGTGAGTGAGTGAGTGAGTGAGTGAGTGAGTGAGATAATGATTGGGTGAAGGAGTCTGGCAAATCGGTTCACATTGAAAGCTTCTTAATGAAATAGTTTGCCCACTGACTTTTTAATATATACTGGTATATATTAAATTGACAGTGTATACTACTATTGAGAAGTCCACAGTGGTTTGCCATTCCACTTCAAAGGTGTCTGAAATTGTATAATCGATAAGATGTCGAGTGTTAAATTAGTTCTGTGTGGTCGTTGAGATGTGTGTGTGTGTGTCGTGTGATATTGATATTGAATCAACTTATCGGATCATATTGTCTTCTCAGTTAAGTCATGGAATGCTATGTTAGGATTCCACGGTTGAGTCCATTGTTTCATTAATCTCATCGTCGACTTTGATTTCACAAAGCACATTCACCTGGGCTTCTCTGCTGTTATTATTATTATTATTATTATTATTATTATTATTATTATTATTATTATTATTATTATTATTATTATTATTATTATTATTATTATTATACAACCTGCGCTAATAACTAATTCTTTAAGCAAATATACAACACCTGATCGAGGCGCCAGCCTATCAGCAGAAAGCAGTTTAAGCAGATTTAAGTAAGCTCTGCATTGGAAATCAATAAAACTGTTTTATTATTACGTTGCATTTAAGTACCGACCTTCCTACGTACAACTCGCTTACTCCGTATGACTAGTGTACTACTCCATACAACTAGGGTATGGCGTACGCTCTGTACAACTAGGGTATGGCGTACGCTCTGTACAACTAGGGTACGGCGTACACTAGTGCAACTAGGGTATGGCGTATGCTCTGTACAACTAGGGTAGGCGTACATTTAGTGCAACTATGGTACGGCGTACGCTCTGTGCAACTAGGGTACGGCGTACGATCTGTACAACTAGGGTACGGTGTACGATCTGTACAACTAGGGTACGGTGTACGATCTGTACAACTAGGGTACGGCGTACACTCCTTATGACGTGCGTTAACGTTCACGCACATTGCTGCATTTTTTTATATTCTGTTGTGTTTGTAAGTGTTTGAACTGACGAAGAAGACTTTGCTGGAGCTTATTGTTCAGATGGTTTTTGTTTCTTCAGAGTAAAGGAGTGGGGAATAAAAGAAAAAATGAGATGTAAGCTGATTAGTACACGCACCCTATAATTATTATTGAAGCACGTGGTATTAGAACACATTTATACTTGAGAAATGGAATACATAGTTATAAGAGTGTGTGTGATCAAAGCGGGGGTGTTTTAAATTGAAAGTATGTTTTGTCTTGAGATTTTGTTATCTTTTTATCGTAGTGCTGAAATGAGTTTCACAAAACCGGCTGATCATTCACCTCGAGAGTGATGAATATTAAAGAAAATACTAGACATTAAAAATATACCTTTTCTATCCTATCAAAAAACACGCTTGTATGAAGAATGCACTAAGAATGAAAGAATGTCATACGTAGGCCACAGTATAAAAAGAAGACAGTTAAGATATGTGTAGACCCCTCAGCCGCATTAGTAACCGTTTCACGGCCGGCTTAGCACGTTTTGCGGCCTAATTTACGGCGACCCGAGGTTTTTGCGGCCGGCGGCGGCTAACTGTTTTCGTGGCCGGCGGCGGCTTAATTCTCGGCTTATATTTAATTTACCACTTGGAAATCAGAAGTTTCAAAACGCAAAATTGTGAAAATTTGAGATGCCCTAAAAAAAACTTTCAATCACTATTTTTCCTAAGATGTTTCAATATCACCCATCATTAGTAGTGCTTTCAACTCATTAAAATTATAAATCACACCCCTGCCCACTACTTTTTTCAAAAATTTATCCACCTAATGCAAACTGGCAAATAAACTCCGCCTTGCTTTTGCAAGCCAGTCCCAAGCCTGGAGAAAGGAGGAGGGAAAAGTTAAAAGGATCAAATTATGATCCACGACTGGTAGTACTTAGGTGCTTCTGACACAGCCGTTTCAGTCTTAAAACACTTGGTGTAAAGGACTATAAACTATTATAAAAAAAAAAAAAAAACTGGCAAATACCAGAACTCTAAATCATATATACTCATGTCCATGAGTCAAAATATTAGTTTTCGAAAAACTCAGCCACTGAACAAAGTTTCAAAGTCAAATCTTTTTTGTTTGTTATAGTTTATTTTCCAGTAGAGAGAGACACACACACACACACACACATACACACACACACACACACACCCACACACACACACACACACACACACACACACATATATATATATATATGCATCATTGTGGTAAGTTTATTGCAAGTTATGTAAAAAACATATTTTATTCAGCTTAGAAGGGCAAAGACTTGATCGCTTCCCATTGCAGATTAACCCTGCCACTGAAAATAAACATTCAACTGGGACTAGGGTTGTTACAGTTTTGAAAAAAGATTCAGTTTCAGTTTCAGTTAAAGTAACTGAAACTTTACAAAGATTCAGTTTCAGTTTCAGTAAACTGAATCTTTAAAGATTCAGTTTCAGTTTCAGTTACAGTTAGATTCAGTTTTTTTTTTCAATTTTTTTAGGTAAACTACCAAGAAGAAATTTACTATAAAAAACATTTTGCAACACAGACATGTTTAAAAAATGTATTTAGCTTAAAAATTCCTTCTTGAATTTATAAAAGACTTCAGCTCCCAGCTTGTCGTCACCCAAATTATGCCAACATCTGCTAAGAGAAAAGCCTGTATGGGGTTGCGTAATTGTTCTACAACTCAGAAGAGCTCTTTTTATTTTATTGATGTTTCGATCAAAATAATGGCAAGTATTTCCCATCCTTACCGATGAATAACATGGCCGAGACCATCTGTTGTGATTGACACATACTTCGCTGAATTCAATGATAATTCAACAGATCTTTTTAATTCTTTTACTAATTCAGACACTTTTGTGGATATATCGTGTTGGTTCGGCAAGGTTAGTAAACGACCTTCCGACACAACTGCAAACATATTTTTAATAGAAGGTCTTCGATCAAAAGAAATGGCGAACTGTTTGCAGCAAATGCTGAAGCGATAGCATGGACAGCCTTATTATAGGCATTGGAGCCTTTTTTAATGTCATTTTTGCGTTCTTTAACAACAAAACAGTTTTCAATTGTTGCCTGGTTTTTCAAATATGCAAAGGGTCGTTTAATAGACTTACTTTGTGTTTTTGATATCATAGCTATTTTTTTCCTCTAAATACTCTGCGTATTCTGTTCCATGCTTCCTCAAGTGAGACTCTAAATTTTTGACATTTTTACCCTTCAAAATTACAGAACAAATATTGCACTTAATATCGGCTCCAACTCCTGTAAACCTTTTATGTACCGGGTTAGTATAGGTCTTGTTTTGTTGAATCTAGCTTTTTTCGTTGAAGGTCCTAAAGCAGATTCCGACTCATTTTGTTGAATAAACGATACTTCTTCCTCGGTAGATTTGTCCATAACAATGTTATTACTAACACAAGTATCTTCCATTCTGGTAATTCTAAAAACTTGAAAATCTTCGAAAAACAACGCAAGCAACAGAACACTAACACGAAAAAAAAAAGAACTATTCCTAACTTCGACCGAGTTATCGTCCGTGCCATAGAATCAAAACATTTAACCGCAAACATAAAAATAATATAATAAAATGATAAAAAATATTCACTCTAAAAGATTCAGTTATATTCAGTTTTCTCAATAGATTCAGTTTCAGTTACAGTTTTTAAAAAAGATTCAGTTTCAGTTGAAGTTGAAGTTACTGAATCTAAAAAGATTCAGTTAACTGAATGTTTCAGTTTTAGATTCAGTAACTGTAACAACCCTAACTGGGACCGACCCTGAAGACATGCCAAGAAACAAAGAAGCAAGTTGCTGCAGTATGGGATAGGTCTTAACATTATCTGCCCAATAGGAGAGTGGATTTGCTGAATACTTTGCTATTAAATCTTCATCACTTATAGTGCTTGCTAGATTTATAACTAAAAAAATTTTTAAAATCACGGCTAGCTGCGATTTTCTCGGCCGGCGAGGCTTATTTTTTTTGTGGCCGGCTTGCAGCTAAGCCCCGATTTTTGCGGCCGGCGGCGGCTTAGCACTTTCACGGCTCGGCTCGGCCGGCTAAACCGACGGCTGAGGGGTCTAGATATGTGTAGGCGTGTGTCGCTAAAAATAAAATAAAAAACCCAGCGATCGCTTGTATTAAATCTAACTAATTCTCGAACACCTTAAATGTAAACGGTCAGATTATAGAATTTTGACCAATCATAGAAATACTGCCTGACGTTCCACGCTTTCATTTTTAGTGGCACGTGCCCTAATATGAATAGGGTGCTTCACGGGCCCATTTTTCGCGGCCAAAAATCCAGACCGGCCCGTGCTAATTTGGGCTCGGCTCGTTATTGCAGGCCTCAAATATTTATACTTGGTACAAAAATCCCGGCTTTACTCTGATACTGTGTATGGTCGTTATACTGTGTGGTCTAATAAAAAAGTTATTTTCCACTTTTTAGAGCAATCTTTACATGGATATCTAGAACTAACATCTAGAATTTCACGAATCTTCATAAAAGCGTGTTTTAATTTGGTTAAATTACATTATTGATGGTTAACAAATTATATATATATTGGTAATGTTATAGTGAAGAATGTATTTAAGTTTCTGATTTATTGACTTTCGATTATTATATCTATGATGAGGGGAGCCCTGATGATGATTCAAATTTGTTTTTCTGTTTTCTTACCTACTAGGTTTTTAATTATGGCTTAAAGAATCATGAAATTATAGAAAAGCAAAAGTTTATCGGGGGTGGGGGTAGGGGTGGGGTGGGTTAGGGGCCTGAAAAAACACCGCGTGACCGTATTGTTATATGTGCTTGCTGTTTTTCTTTTACATCTTTACAATTTTGCTTCTCAAGTGAGAGAAAATACCTAGTCTATAGAAAGTCTTGATCTACATTTCTTAATGCTATAAGTTACTGTACGTCGCTCATCATAATCATAATCTCCAGGTATGACTATGACTTCTGACCACTTATTCGAGAAGTGTTTGTCATTGCATACGGTTATGATTCTCTTATGTAATTTTGAGTCTTTTTTTGCATTATCGTATGAGGATCTGTCGTTACTGGTGGGAGGAATAGTTCATCTTGACCCATATATATATATATATATATATATATATATATATTCATCGAAACATTTTTGACGTTGCTATATTCAGTTTGTGCTTTCATCTCAAACTGTTGTAGCACACTCATAACATAAGCTAATTCGTACCCGACTCTACTCACTTAATCATTCATTCACTCACTCATTTATCCACACATTCATCCATGCACTCACTCACTCACTCACTCACTCACTCACTCACTCACTCACTCACTCACTCACTCACTCACTCACTCACTCACTCACTCACTCACTCACTCACTCACTCACTCGTCCACTCATTCATTCACTCACTCACTCCAATATCCATGTGTTTGTGCACTTGAAATGAGCTTGTAGATTTGATTTCACTCCAGGGATGTCTTGAACGAGAGAACAACTAAGTAATAAAATAGACAACATGAAAGAAAGAGATGCATATATTATTTCCATATGTTATATTATAACGTTAAGTTTTATTTTCATGTCTTTCTCTTCTTAATGTTATCTATTTTAACTGTTATTTTTATTATTATTTTCTCCGCCATTCTATTTGATGAGTTATACTTCATTTAACTTTCAATGTTCTTATCTCTACCAAAACAAACAAACAGTTCATAAAATTATTATTACTAGAACAAACATCTAAAGAAAACAAATTGCTTCATAACTCATCCTATCTATCTACTCTCCTCTCCACTCCACTGCTCTTCATTTCTCTCCCCTCTCCTCCTCTCATCTCCCCCTTCTCCTCTCTCAACCCTTCGTAATATACAAATCAGCCTTGGAAACAAGACCGAGACTGATAGGTATTATTCCGCTGTCTCGGTACCCCGACAAAATGGGCCCCATCAAAACTGCTTCGACAAAACGACTCCCGTCGTCATAACGGCCTCCGACAAAAGGGATCCCGACATAAGAGCCCCGACAAAAGGACCCACATTTTTAGCTACATTGTTTAAAGCCTACTATGTATAAATGTATAGCCTTGATTTTCTGTACATTAGCGTACATGTTTACATCAAATGTATTTATTAATCGCTTTCTTTCTCCTTTATAAAAGAACGAACATTATTAAACAAAATATTATACATCCTTCAAAAACATAAAATTCCCTTTGAAATTATTTTAATAGTGTTAATGAGAAAAAAAACAGATCTAAACAAATCTAAAAAAATATTATCAGCTAAAAAAAAGTATAAATCAAATTATTCATATAAATGTATAGACACGTTCTAATAAAAAAATCTCAAATTAAAAAAATATGTTTCGCAAAAATTCTTAATTAAATTGTCCATTTACATTTCCTAATAAGCAGATATAAACTTAGAATTCGTTTCTTTAATCATTTCAAATGAAGTCTCATAAACAAAAATGTCTGGTTCTACATGACTGATAAAAATATTCTTGTAAATTTAGGAATTGTAACAAGTTGTAAGTTGTAGGTGCTTTTTTTACAAGATTTTAATTAGTGTCAATTGTCGTCTGTAATCGATTTTTAATCAACTTTCTGACTAGCTGGAGGTCTGAAACTGTCAGCATACACGTAAAATGAATAACAATCATGGACGAAGAGTTCCCATTTTCCCGGGGGTGGGCAAGATTTGATCCGGGGGTAGCTTGCCCCGTTGCCCCCCCCCGAACTCTACACCTATGATAACAACACATTATTTAGTAATTAAATTTTTCTAAAAAAGCATGTCTTAAAAAATTGTATTTGCTTTTCTTTTATATCGTATAAAGTATAAACACTGTAGAATAATTTTTTTTCATGGGAGCAGCTTTAAACGTGTCTGCTGTGTTCCCACACTGAAATCTACCTGCTTTTTTTTCAAATCATGAAAGATATGAATCTGTCAGTATGCAAACAAGTAGGTACTATCCGTGGTTAAACGAACATGAGATGTATGCAGATGATGATGAGCAGTTGTGTGTGGTTGTGCGCATCATTGCTTTCGATGGTTTTCAATCGTCGTCGTGGCCCATTTCTCTCTTCCATGTTGATGACCTGGGTGGGGGGCTGGGTTCGGGCAGACCATGCCACCCGTGCAGTGATGTTTTTATGAGGAGGCTCCTTTTATTTATACTGCGGATTGATTAGTCAACCGGTGTACGAGTTCTTTAAATTACTATTGAAATTCTTAAGTAATTTTTAATGGAAAAATTGAGCATATTAAATAATTAACATGATTTTTTGATAACCGTTTTTTCACTCCTAAATTAATTTCTTGTGAATAATTCATATTGTTGTCAGCATTAATAACCACATTTGTTTTTCCCTCGGTTTTCCCCCGTAGGTCGCCCGCGTATGTATCGTCTGCTCAGTAATATTGTTAAAACAGACAGCCCACGCTACAATATTTATTATTTATGTTATTAGTAAATACAACAAGAGTGGATAATTGATTCCTTCCTAGCAGTTTGAAGCAACCATCGAGTCGTTTATGCATTTGGTCGTTTATATCTTATTTAGATGACAGTGGGACATCATGATCATCTGACCATCATGATTTGATTAGTAAGCAGATTATTATAACTTTATTTTAGAAATTATTATTATTATAATTGTTATAGCTCTAGTGATCGTCATCATCGCTCTCTTCGTAATTGCATTTGCAGTTAGTTGTACTGATTGGATTGGTCTACCTATGTAAATCTGTCGTCGCTGTCCCTATCGCGCTCATCTGTACTAACATTATATCACCATCGTCGTCGTCATCATCATCATCATCAGCATCATCATCATCATCATCATCATTTCTTCGGATTGTACACTGCAACAAAGTGATCCTTTTGTACGGGATTTGTTTTACATTTTGGTTTTCAATTTGATTTTTAAAGAGACTAATTAATGTTGGAACATGCTAAGTGACATCTTGTTGGTAATTTTAAATGTTATTCTTCACCAAAACTTCCCCATGAAAATATTCTTGAATTGGTTGTTACTGATTATCTTCTGGATGTCTATATGTCGATACAATGAACCTCAATCGTTTCTTCACGGATGGAGAATAAAAAATAAATAAATTACGCGGTTGTTAACTTCCAGTCATTTGTTGGAAGCCGCCATTGGAACGTTCTTTTTTGTAAGCGTGCTTAAGAGTGCAGTGGTGTGCGTGGTCATTCGATATTTGAATTGCTCATTCTTCGTTTTGTTGGATCTTCCTGGTTGCTGGAATAAATTGAAATCATTTGCAGTTTACTGTATAAGTGGTTGTTTTGGAAAGATGTGCTTCCATCTGTTGTTGTTGTTGTTGTTGTTGTTGTTGTTGTTGTTGGTCTCGAATGTGCTTTTCGTTCGTTATGGACCCGGTTGTTGGTAGTTGTTGGTTGGTCGCCTTCAGACGTGTGAAAATGAAGAGATTATTATGATGATTGACGAGCCTGTTGACGAGCGAGTGAGGAAATGAGTTTATGGATTGACAGATGGGTGGACGGACGGATGAATGATGGGGTGGACGCACCGGACAGCTAACATGATGAGGTGATGGGTTTTGTTGACGGGTGTTTCATGTTGGAGATTTGTTTGCAGAGATGTGCTATGTATATATATATGGGGTTTGTGGCACTGCATTTCAATTCAGTAATTTTTAAGTTAGTTACAGTATGTATTAGAATAATGCACGGGTCGATTTTTCGTGGCCCGACCCGTCGGCAATTATTAGGCCCGGCCCGTTTCATAGGCCAAAAATCTTTTATATTAACTTCACCATGCTTGCTTGCTTGAGTCATACGTTGGGACCCTTTACCACTTCCCGTTATCCAATCGAGTTGAAATATGGTGGCTGTGCTTGTCGCTGCAGACTTTACATTCTATTAAATTTTTAGAACAATTGAAAAAAAAATCAAGTTAATTATATAATGAAATCAATTAAAACAGTAAAAAGTTTTTAAAAATTAAAAATTAAAAATTTTATGTAGAGAAACGAGCCATCATTTTTTAGTATATTTAAAGAAAACGATATTCAATTTATTAAATTTGAATTTTTAGTCTATTTAAAAAAAACGACATTTAATTTTAAATTAAAAAATTTTTAATAAAAAATTTGTTTATTCCATATTGATTCGAAAGTTTCTTAAATTTTCAATCCTCACATACTTCACGAATTAATTATTTAAAAGACTGTGGTCAATGTTTTCATATTAAATAGACTTACTATCATCAAAAATATTTTGCGAAACATTTTTTAGCAGTTGAAGTACAAAATTATGAATTAAAAAAAACGAAGCTTTTACGGTTTTCTTGTTTTTAAATCTTCACTTTAGGAGATTAGGACAGCTAGAATGAATATTATTATTATTCTGATGCATTTTAAAAAAATTTTTGGAGAAAGATTAAGACGAGATTGCTTTTGTACTTTGTCAGATCGCTTGTCAATCATAGTTAATCCATTTTTTGACGATATTTGAGTAAACGATAACAAAGTTTGAATTTAAGTTTTCTCATATTTTCATAAACAATATAAACCACCAGTTATTGTAATCCTCGGGAAAAAATTATCTTTTTTTATATATATAATCGTCACCGCGTCTATGTAAATAGTAAATATATATATTTTTACTTTTTGAGATTTGAAGTCTTAACTCTCCTGGCTTGATAAAGCTGCTTCCTCTTATTAACAAACCATAGATATCTGAACATGCTCATTTCTCAATTTTTCTGCTTCTTCAACTTCAATTGAAATCTCAAAATCAGAAGTTTTTTATTTTTTTTATTTAAAAATTCCAGTTTTTCTCCCAACAAAGGAACTATTTTCCTCAATTGCTGGAGCGTGGACATTTCTTTTTAATTCATAGCAAAAGATCATCTTGACAAATAAATTTCCACAAAAAGTTATTTCATCCGATATTCGGTGAATTTTATATCGACCACCTCATCCCTCATCCAACAACCAATGTACCAAATAAAACCAGACCCATGAAGTCACCCCCTCCCACTTTTTTGCACTGGCGAAAAGTCACGTGCTCGAGGTGGCTCATCTCTACAGATTTATTCTACTCAGTTCCATGTTATGCTTACATGAATATTCATGTTCTAGAATTTGTTTACCAGAATTTTATTTTAAAAGATACACCGATACACTACCAATAACTACCATAGTAGAGCACTACATGGACCGGATCTTGATTTTATGGGTTTTCAAACGGGCCGAGATTTTTTTGGAAAATATAGGATTTTTTAGGCCCATGAAACGGATCGGGCCGAGTCATACTGGCAGTTATTGGGGTCGAACAGCCGTCGTATTGTTTAGTTAGGCTTGAGTTGCCGGTTGCCTATTTCGATGAAAATGTATGGTTGAATTTTCCGTACAACCGAACAGAAAAGGAAACATAAATGATTTCCCAGGAGAGCCACCTTCCTCTTGGAGCTATTCTTAGCTCTTACTCTCGATAGGTGCTTGAACGCTTTTGCCATCTATTCCCTTCTCCGATTGGTTGTCACTCTGTTCGTCTGTCTGTCTCTTGTTCTCGTGAAGTGACCGACCAGAAGACTCATGTATAGATGGTCACGTGTCCCTGTTCGATGTCGCTTTTATTCTCTTTCCGTTTGTTTGCTTGTATGTTTCCATTTCTTTGATATTTTTTTAAAAATTATTTATTTTAAACAAAGATTTTTTTATTGGCACGACTGCGAGATTGCATAAATATATTTTCTCCACGTCCTTATCACGTTTGCTTCCTCTTATCGTCAAAGTAATTTTTCTTCACCACCACTACCATCATCACAGCCACTACCATCATCACAGCCACTACCACCATCACAGCCACTACCATCATCACAGCCACTACCATCATCACCACCACTACCATCATCACCGCCACTACCATCATCACCGCCACTACCATCATCACCACCACTATCATCATCACCACTATCATCATCACCGCCACTACCATCGTCACCACCGCCACTACCATCACCACCACCACTACCATCATCACCACCACTACCATCATCACCACCACTATCATCATCACCACCACTATCATCACCACCACCACTATCATCATCACCACCACTACCATCATCACCACTACTACCATCATCACCGCCACTACCATCATCACCACCACTACCATCATCATCACCACTACCATCATCATCACCACTACCATCATCATCATCACCACCACCACCACTGTGGTGATCAACGTCTCCGCTCGGTCGTCAATGGTGCCACTGGGGATGTCTCCCTTTTTAACGAGCATAACTACCATCGTCATCAGAATCGTCATCATCATCATCAACACTTTCATCGTAACCCTTTCCTGTCACGATTGCTGTTTTTCTTCCTGCTTGTTTTATTACTTCCGTCATCGATGTTAGGCTGTGGTCAACATCGTCGTCATGGAAACGATGACTTGTTTGAATGGAAATGTCGCGAATTTTATAATTCCCGGAACTAATATTATTAAAACATAAAAATGACAAAACTCAACGAGATGACAATCACAATCGTCGCCATGATTGCGAAAGTGGAGCATTTATCTCCTCAAAAACAAATATTTTGACACTTAATTAAAACAACGCCATCATCATCGTCGTCATAACTATCATCATGAGTATCATCATCATGAGTATAACCATCATGAGTATCATCATGAGTATCATCATCATTAGTATCATCATCATGAGTATCATCATCATGAGTATCATCATCATGAGTATCATCATCATGAGTATCATCATCATGAGTATCATCATCATGAGTATCATCATCATGAGTATCATCATCATGAGTATCATCTTCATGAGTATCATCATGAGTATCATCTTCATGACTCATGATATCATCATGAGTATCATCAACATCACGAGTATCATCATCATCACAACTATCATCACCATAAGTATCATCATCATGAGTATCGATATCAGGGATATCTATAAAAGGACATCTTCACGGCAAGCCAACTCGTCTTCCTTGTTGTCATTCGATCTTCTATTGACGCGCCTTCTCTCTTGAGTTTATTTAAAGGAGACCCTGAAATAGCATCAGCAGCATCAAAACATTTATATATATATATATTCATTATTTATTCTCTCTCTTTTCTTTTTACGTTTCTTAAATTGTTCTCAATATTTAATATAATTATAATTATGAAATTATTAATATTTTTATTAATAAAATCTTAAATACATTATGCTGGTGTTTCATATGTTTTGTTTGTATGAAATCATTGATTTACTAAATTACATTTTACTAATTTGCACCGAGTTATTGCACATTTATTTGGCTTCATTTTCTAGTATTAAAAATTATCTTGCTTTAATTTAAAATGAAATTTTATTTGACATTTACTCAATAAATTCAATTTATTTATTAGTTTATTTGCTTTTTCAAAAAAAATTAACTGAAAACTAAAAGTTGTATTGGTTAAATTTGTTAATTAATTATATTTGCAGCCAGCACGATTCATTCATACGAGCCACTCCATCTTGTCATCTGGAGAGACAGGAAGAAAGGCACCAGAGTCTTCAAGGTTAGCAGGAAGCACTTCTACGATCTTCCTGGAGTTTTTTTTCTTCTTCTTGAACACGCCTGCAATTTCAATTTTTCTTCGAGCGCTTTTGTGACTTTTCTTCTTTTAATTTAAATCTACACTGCTTCACAAAAAACTTGTTTGACATTGTCTAAGGACGGTCTTTCTAACCTCTGCGTATTGCTATATATATATATATATATATATATATATATATATATATATATATATATATATATATATATATATATATATATATATATAATTGTTTCATTTTATTTATCTACATGTTGTATTTTTATGACTGAAAAAGCTATTTATTACAGGGGGGGTTGGGATTAAAAGAATAAGGTACAAAAGATTAATAGCTTGTGAATTTCTTGGGGGTAAGCAATTAATAAAAGGTATTCAAGTTCCCCGATTTCCCAAGTCGTTTTTATTTTGCATTCTTATTATTACTGCCACTGCCCCATTATCTATATATTTAATTATTTAATCGTATTCAGTGATATGAATGTGAAGTCTATTTCAAAGTTCTGTGATTATAGTAAGTATATGTTGATAATAATAATAATATTCATGAATTTCATTATTGTTATTTCCCATGAAGTCATCATCACTTATCTGCTAATGTTATGTTATTAAGACTTCAGCACGAACAAGGAGTGTGGGAGGGAGAGAGAGAGAGAGAGAGAGAGAGAGAGAGAGAGAGAGAGCGAATGAAAAAAAGGAAGCGGAAGAGATTTAAAAAGTAACTTCAACAATCTCGTATGAGTTATTCGTTTCTCACAATCATCGTCATCTTCACCATCGCCGTCGTCATTATCATCATTATCATCATCATCTTCTTCATCATCACCATCGCCGTTGTAATTATCATCATCATCACCATCGCCGTCGTCATTATCATCATCATCTTCATCATCATCACCATCGCCGTTGTCATCATCATCATCATCACCACAACAACGAAGGACTTATCGTGGTTACTGACGAATGAATCATCACTTCATTGCGTCCTGCTGTAATCAAATTAATATCTCACTTTCTACTCCTAGCTGTCACCATTTCCAGCATCGTCAGTCTCTTTCGACCGTCACTTCATGCCATCATCATCATCAACCAACCAAGGTCATCATCATCATCAACCAGCCAAGGTCATCATCATCAACCAACCAAGGTCATCATCATCAACCAACCAAGGTCATCCTCATCATCATCGTCATCGCCAGTAGCAAAATTGCCAAGAACGGCTATAGGGTTTCGATTTATTGTAGTTTTTCCCCATCGATATGCAACCGTGAACGTCGTCATAGTAACTCAGTAATATTTCTATTGTTATTATTACTTTTTCTCTTTAAAACACACCTGTAAATTGTCGATTAACATACCTGCATTCGTTTTATTCTCTTTTATTGTCCCTTATTTATTTATGGGTGCACTTTCCAGCGCTGGTTAACAAACAATGGGGAGCTTTTTTTTTTTTTTGAAAATCAGATAGAGGGGGGGAACTTTTCTCAAGATCTGACCTGATTGCAAACTGAACAAGTTGGCCAAGTACTCCATTGGCTGAAACATTTTAAAGTAACTACAATAAAGAAATATTTGATGTTGAAAATCTGGTTTAACATAAATTCTGTTTTTTTTCTTAAGTTTTAGAGTTTTAGAAATTAAAAATAAATTCAGCGAAACTAAAATAAATCGGAACCTTTGAGAGAAACGTATTAAAAAAGTAATGATGTTGTAGTTTGAATAAATATTGTTTATATTATGCTGCTTTCATCGACTGCTTGGTCTTTTAGGTACATGTCTACAGAATTGGAATAGGTGGAAGAGTAGAGTAGTAGGCCATTGTACTATCTATGATGATTATTATCTTTCTTGGTTTGTTAGTGATGTGATATTTAAAAAGTTGTTTTGCATATTAAATGGGTGGATAGCTCTTCCATTGGTTTAACTCTATATTCTCCCATGTCCTGGGGTGGACTGTGCCATATTTGACTTTCAATTTTCAAATAAGTTTTAGTAATTTCTAGTAGTTGACATTTACAAATGTGTGCTGACCAACTCTTTAAAAATTATAAATGAAAAGTTCTTTCCAATATGTATGTCTTATGTCTTCCCTTTATCTCTTGTTCTATTTTCATCACTCTCTCTCTCTCTCTCTCTCTCTCTCTCTCTCTCTCTCTCTCTCTCTCTCTCTCTCTCTCTCTCTCTCTCCTCTCTCTCTCTCTCTCTCTCTCTCTCTCTCTCTCTCTCTCTCTCTCTCTCTCTCTATCTATCCATCCATCCATCCATCCATCCATCCATCCATCCATCCATCCATCCATCCATCCATCCATCTATCTATCTATCTATCTATCTATCTATCTATCTATCTATCTATCTATCTATCTATCTATCTAACTATCTCTGTCTGTCGGTCTGTCTCTGTCTCTCTTTTGCATTTAAATTAACTGTTTACGTCACTTCCTGAAAACGAGCTCTTCCGTTTGTCGATACCTTTCTAAAGATTCTATTTTTTGGAAGCTTTTAAATTGCTTTCTAAGAACATCACCACGGTTACGATGTTGTTTATATTGATCTCTTTAGTTCTGAAGCCTCGAATTCAACAAACTTGTTGTGTTAATTTCTATTTATTATTTATACAAAAAAGTTATTGGAGAAGACGATGATGATGGTGGTGGCGGTGATGGTTATGATGATGATGATGATGATGATGATGATGATGATGATGGCGGTGATGATGGTGATGATGATGGTGATGATGATGGTGGTGGTGGCGGTGATGATGATGGCGATATTGATTGTTATTAATATTATTATAATTATTAAGGTCTTGCGTTTGGTCTTTCAAGGACTTTTTGGCTGATTTATAAAAAAAATATTATTGACTGTGGAATTATCACAACCAGTAACTTTGCCCAACGTAACTTATTTTCTGTCATGGCTTACTGGCTCACATCTTGTGATCAATCTGGCTTAGAAATTTGACCACACCTCAAACTTGCATTTTGCATTCAAAAACTTCCTCATTTCTGGATTAGCTGATATGACTCAGTGCTTGTAGTCAGTCAGAGCCCATTTGAGACACTCAAAGGAATTTTGGCAAATTTATTATCATCTTTATAACGAAGATTTCTTATTAATTAAAAAAATTCCAGTTATTTGTGATTAAAATAAATTTGTTTCTTTTATGTTTAAATTGATATTTAAAAAACACAATCTTTGTTAATCTTCAGTACAGTACAGTTTTTAAACATTGTTTATATATATAACACTCTATATTAAATTCAAGAAATTAGGTTTCTCTGTGGTGCTGGCCAAAACATGTATGGAGCAGAGCTTCAACTTGTGAACTCTCTCTCACTACTGCTAAGAAGCAATCAGCTACCACTAATATTATTATTATTACTACCAACAACTTGTACTGGCACTGATTATCCCTAATAAGTTACAATAGGATGGCAATTGAAGAGTTAAATGCCAAGAGGATCAATCACAACCCCCCCCCAGAAAAAAAAATTAATATGGACTACCTCTAGGCAGAAAGAACATGCAAAACAAAACAACTGCCTATAATGTTGGAACATTCCAAACAACTGCCTATAATGTTGGAACATGTCAAACAACTACCTATAATGTTGGAACATGTCAAACAACTACCTATAATGTTGGAACATTCCAAACAATTGCCTATAATGTTGGAACATGTCAAAGAAATGAATTAGGCATTCAAACTATGTCAGAACTCAAAATTTGGCTGTTAAATAAAAGAGTGGTGTGCATTAGTTTTAAATTTAAAATAAATCTTAAATTGTAGGATCTTTTGAAATTAACTTCAAGCAATTATATTTGGGTCAGAGAAGTTGTTTAGTTAATTTTGTAATAAAGATAGGACCTTAATTATTTTATTTTAATAATACAAATTTCACTTTCTACATCATCACTGTAACGTCATGGTTTAATAAGTGTTGATAAGCATGGAGGTTAAGATGGATCATATTCATATTTGATGATCACAAGATAGATGAAAGAAGGACTTTCATCTATGGATTCAATATCTTTTTATTTATTAATAATACCACAAGAGCCAATTGATGCCCTTGGAGAAATTTCTTTTCCATCGCTTCATCATCGTAGTCATGATATCTGTCCAAACATACATGGACAGACACACATTCATGCATACTCACGCATAGCAAAACCATCTGCTTTTCAAAATAAAAAAGTTGGTGTAGGAAAAAAAATTATGTTGTAAATTGCATTATTATGCTCTCAATAAATCATTTTGATATAATAAATAAACACAAAAAATTTAAAAATTCAAATTTTTTGAAGTAAGAGCATTTTTGACAACTGACCAGTTTTCAGCGAGTTCATATCACAGTTGATTAATGATTTATGAGTTATTAAAATGCCTAAACAACTGGGAAGTTGTCATGAGTTGGCTTGATTGAGAGATTGTAATAACTAGAGATACAGAGTTTTGTGTATGTGCAGTGGCGGATCCAGAAATTCCTGGGGGGGGGAATGCACTTCCAACATTTTTCACACTATCCCCGAAAAAAGCTGATGATCGATGGGTAGTTGTAGGTATTTTTTCAACAATTTTACTTTCAGCTACGATCATTTTCAAACAACCGGTTATTCTATCCAAGAAAATTAATTGATACTCTGGTGGGGGGATGCATCCCCCATTCCCATGGATCCGTCGCTTTATGTATAACTGATTGTGTAATTTAGTCTGTCTCTATAGTAACGATGACATCTAGAGTGAAACATGGGACACATGCCCTTGACTGGCACACGGGGTTAATGCTTATCTCTTTCGTAAGCGAGAGCAAGAACTGTTTTTCTTTGGGCTTCTGTATGGGAATCGGTCTACCGGCACCCCAGTCACCACTCTCTAGAACGAGGAATGCCGATGGAGCAGCAAAATCCAGCTGCTGCTGTAATAACGACCGATCACTACAAGAGACACTTTTGTTGAAATAACTTTTTAAGATTCTCCTTGTTTTCAACCGGTTTAATAATAGTTGGTTCTACCTGAAGCCCCATATAGGTCATTCTTAAAATGTTTATTTCTTTATTAAATATGAGTTTAGCACTAAAAAAGAAATTATTGTTATTTTCAGTCATATTATAAAATTATTTTTTGTGGCAAAGCATTTTTGGATGATTCTCTTTCTTTTCTTCTTCCCTCACTCATACGATTTAATATTTCATTTAGAAAGCACTGAATGTTACTTATATACTTCCGTTTTGAATCGTTTTCTAAAAATAATTGTGTAAAAATTATATTAAGTTTGTGCATTTCAATTTCTTTTCAGCTTCCGAAGCGATACACTGACAGCTTGGATTTTGAAGAATATCATGGAGGTGAAATTTCCAATTACATCAATTTATCATTTGTAACTTAATTTTACATCAATTTATCGTTTGTAACTTAATTTTACGATGAATCCTTTAATTAAATCTATTTAAAATACTTTTTATTAGTTTGCTTTAACCAATCAAATGTAAAAGTGTTCAATAGAATAATTAATTACTAATCATTGATTTATTATAATACTAATGATTCATGCAACACTTCGTCCACCAATTTCCTAAACTTTCCCACTCAATCTATTTATGGATCTCTTTCATTTAAAATAGAAATGGTTGACAGCGAGGAACTGTCGGTGACAAGATTTGCCAACACTCACCCATGCTACGATTTGATGCCTGCCAGCTGCAAATTGGTCGTCTTTGATGTCAACCTCAATGTTCGGTTTTTTTTCATCAAGAATGTTTTTTTATTCAGATTAATTTTTTATACAGATTTTGTATATTTTTATTCATCCTGTTATGTATTATCTTACATTACATCATCATCATTGTCTTTACTCTTTAGCATTAGGTTCTGTTGTTTGTTCTATTTGGTGAAAATTAGGATTTCATTATTTTTCTATTTATTTGTGATAATTAAATTGAATCAATTCCATTTTTTTGTTTTAAAAATTTCTAGTTCACTTAACATCGATTTTAACCTATTCATTCATTCATCCATTAAATTTGTTAATAACTACATAAATGCAAAGATGCTTTTTTGCATTAACATAATGATCCAAATTCAGGACCCTCGTTGTTGTCAATATAATTAATTAATATTAATAAATATCAATTTTGTTTATTATCAAGAGTTATTTTTCAATATAATTCATGGGTTAATAAGATAGGCCTGCATTTATGTTCAATTTTACTAAATATATATATATATATCTATATATATAAAAATGAATGTTTGTATATATGTAAGTTAATGTCCTTTATGCATTGCTACACCCTTCATCCGATCGTAATGAAATTTTCACACAACCTTGAGAGTCAATGAAAATTAAAAAAAAAAAAAAAAATTTTGAAATCCGTCACAAAATGAGCGGAGCGGAGCGGGTGAGCGAGCGGGAACTATATATATATGTATGTGCGTATGTATGTGTGTATGTATGTATGTGTATGTGCATGTATGTGTGTCTGTGTCTGTGTTTATGTATACATATATATATATATATACTAGCGGAGATACCCGGCGTTGCCCAGGTTTTTTAGAGGTTTTTCTAATGTTTGTCTCTTTCTCTCCCGTTTCCTTTCCCACCTGCTTTCCCACTCCTGTTCGCTTTCCCGTTTTCGGTCGTTTTCCCGCTGCCGGTCGCTTCCCGCTCCCGGTCGCTTTCCCGCTCCCGGTCGCTTTCCCGCTCCCGGTCGCTTTCCCGCTCCCGGTCGCTTTCCCGCTCCCGGTCACTTTCCCGCTCTCGGTCGCTTTCCCGCTCCCGGTCGTTTTCCCGTTCCCGGTCGCTGTCCCGTTCCCGCTCACGTTTGCTCTCCCATTCCCTCTCACGCTTGCTTTTCCGTTCCCGCTCGCTGTCCGTTCCGGGTCGCTTTCCCGTTTCTATAATAGACAAACTAACCCACAAACATTCATATATATATATATATATATAGTCTTAGCAAATCTATTTTACGTTTTATAGGCTTACAGAAGTTATGAAAGAATGTAAAAGAGAAAATGAGCGTGAACGGAAACGGGAACGGGAGAGCAACCGTCACCGGGAATGGGAGAGCAAGCATTACCGGGAACGGGAGAGCAAGCGTGAGCGGGAACGGGAAAGCGACCAGGAACGGGAAAGCAACCGGGAACGGGAAAGCGACCGGGAACGGGAAAGCAACCGGGAACGGGAAAGCGACCGGGAACGGGAAAGCGACCGAGAACGGGAAAGCGACCGGGAACGCGGAAAGCGACTGGAATCGGGAGAGCAAGCTTGGAAGGAAACGCGAGCAAGAGAGAAAATCGATAACAAAACTTCTGAGCGGGAAAGCGACCGGGAGCTGGAAAACGACCGAGAACGGGAAAGCGACCGGGAACGGGAAAGCGACCGGGAACGCGGAAAGCGACTGGAATCGGGAGAGCAAGCTTGGAAGGAAACGCGAGCAAGAGAGAAAATCGATAACAAAACTTCTGAGCGGGAAAGCGACCGGGAGCTGGAAAACGACCGAGAGCGGAAAAGCGACCGGGAACGCTATGAAAACGGGAAAGTGGAGAAGGGAACGGGAGCGAGAGAGACAAACATTAGAAAAACCTCTAAAAACCCCGGGCAACGCCGGGTAACCCCGCTAGTATATATATATATATATATATATATATATATTATATGCCTGTTTATTTGATCAGTGTAATTAATTGTTTGTAGGTGAAAAAAGCATTTTATGCTCTGGTAAACAACGGTATCAGGTCGGCACCTCTGTGGTCGCTCGAAAAACACGATTTTGCTGGTTAGTTTTGTTTGTTGTTGTGTTTTAATATATAGTTTAATTTATCTTTATGTTAATTTCACCATGTCTGCTTGCTTGCTTGATTGAATGCGGTGCAATATTGCGACGCTTAAAACCTACTTCCTGTCATTTTATCGAGCTGAATTCGGCCTATTGAATTTGTTAATGGTAATGCATTTTGTTAAATTTCTATATCGATTAAAAACGTTTAATTGAAATATAGAAACAATTACATGTTTTTGTCGAAAAAATAAAATCATCAGTTTCAAGTTCATTCAAAAAATACGAAAATTGATTTTTCAAATAAGGGAATTTGTTTAAATATATTTTTTATGTAGGTATTATTATTTTAATAGTATGTTATATCTGGGCTCAACTTCATCATAATTATTTATTGATAATAATAATAATATTATTATTGTTGGTATTTTTCTTAAAAAGCTTGTGCTTTGATAGCAGCACCATATAATATATATAATTGTGCTGTAGAGGTCCTGCTTGTTATCAGGACATAAACAGAATGACCAGTTGAGTTGTATCTATCTTGTAAATATTTAGTTCTGTCATGCATCGAGGATTGTATACCTCTTCTTTTTCTATCTCTCTTTCTTTTTCTTTCATTTTTTGAGTGAAACTTTTTTATTTTTAAATCCTTTATATATATCTTCTGTCTGAACGATTGAACACAGACCCATTTCCCGTCATCCAATCGATTTGAAACTTGGTTTGAAACTTGGTCCATAGACTCGTTAGGACCAAAATTTAATTTTGAAATATTCACGCTAAAAAAAAATTTTGTTTTAAATAAATAAATAAAATAAAAATTATTTTTGAGATATTCATGCTAAAAAAAATCAAAAAAGAAAAATTATAAAGGAATTTAAAAACTAACTTTTTTACGGTTCACTTGTTTTTATTAACATTTAGCACATGTCGTATCAAGACAAGTCTTGCTCAAAGGCGAGAAAGAATCTTTGCAAAGGCAGCCATTTATAGGCGCCTACCTCTTTAGCAATGCGAGTGAGCTCCTTGTTTAAGGGGGTTATGCTGGTGATGCTGGTGAGACTCGAACCGCCGACTTAACGATCGACAGGCAAACTCTTTACCGCTAAGCCACTTTGCTCCAAAACACTCATTAGTGGTTTTGGTTGGACTCATTTTCCATAGCTTCTTGGTTCTATGAAATGAGTATCAGTTTCACGACTTGTGGAAATAAAGTCCTATACATTTAGATTTCGGATGTTGGTGGCGTATAAAAACTGTATGATCCCATAGGCATGATGAGATGTTCTTGGCACTGCTGATGTATATTTCATGAAGTGGTTCCATAATATCATGAACCTAACCTCTTTTAGTGATGTGTCATGTTTTGAGGCTCTATACTGGTCCGATTCAAGTTTAATGTGGGAGAAAACTAAGTATTGATTGTTTAAAAATAAGTTTTGAAGATGATGATTTATAGTAAACATTTATTTATTATTTTATTATAATGAAACTGTCAAAATGTATGAGTTTCCAGGGAGTCATTTGCATAGTTTACATATTTCTGAATTATTTTGCTCAAGAATAAAATTGTTTAATATAATCTATATATATAAAAGAACATGTCCTGACTGATAATCAACGCCGAGCTCAAACGCCTCATCCTAGGAACGTGAAATTTGGAACTTATATTACTTTTATAGCGTAAACATCCGCTAAGAAAGGATTTTTGAAAATTTTGCTCCTGAGGGGAAAAAACTGGAAAACAAACTTTTTTCTAAAAATTTTTTCTAAAATTTTTTTTTGAAATTTGGTATATAGATTCTTTTTGAAAAATAAAAAGATACGTGTTTCACCATTTTTTGAAAATTCGGTTTCCCGGACCTCAAATGTGGGTTGGAAAATTGGGTTATTTGGTTTTTAAAGTAGCTTCTACTCAAAAACTGTTAATGCTACAGGAGTAAAAATTAGTATTTAGTTTCTATTCCAAAAATAATGAAATACGTGTTTTAGCATTTTTTGAAAATTTGGTTTCCAGGACTTCAAATGTGGGGTGGAAAATAGGGCTAATTGTCTTTTATAGTAACTGCTACTCAAAAACAGTAAATACCACAGATGTACAAATTATTATTTAGTTTCTTTTCTAAAAATAAAGATATACGTGTTTCACCATTTTTTACAAATTTGGTTTCCCGGACCTCAAATGTGGGTTGGAAAATTGGGTTATTTGGTTTTTTAAGTAGCTTCTACTCAAAAACTGTTAATGCTACAAAAGTAAAAATTAGTATTTAGTTTCTACTCTAAAAATAAGGATATATGTGTTTCACCATTTTTTGAAATTTTGGTTTTCAGGACCTCAAATGTGGGGTGGAAAAAGGTTTTCTTTGGTTTTTAAAGTAACTGCTACTCAAAAACTGTGAATGCTACAGATGTCAAAATTAGTATTTAGTATTTACTCAAAAAATTATGATATAAGTGTTTCAACATTTTTTTAAAAATTTGGTTTCCAGGACATCAAATGTGGGGTGGAAAAAAGGGTTATTTGATTTCAAAATAACTGCTACTCAAAAACTGTAAGTGCTACAAATGTAAAAATTAGTATTTTGAAGTTTTGTGCCGGTTAAAAGTAGCTAAGTTCAGTTTATCCCCGGTCGGGCCAAGCCGTTATTTTAGAGTCTTCACACGGGCCAGGCCAAACCTTAAATCAAAGTGGAACGGGCCGAGGTTTTTCACCAAGTATATAGATATTTTAGTGATTTTAGGGTGTTCAGTTGGGCCGGGCCAAACCTTAAGTCAAGGTGGGACGGGCCGAAGTTTTTCATCAAGTATATAGAACTTTTAAGCCTGTAAGAATGGGCCGGGCCTAATTCAGACGGGCTGTGCCGGGCCAGGAGTTTGGGTTTTTAAAACGGGCTGGGCTAAGTTGTCGACGGGCCGAGCCGAGACCTAAAAAATTGATCTCTACTATGGATGCACGGTTCAAACTCTCTAATTTCATGCGAGCGAAGCCGCTACGGGCACTGCTAGTCCAAAATATGAAAAAATGTATTTTAAACAGCTTTGTTATATAATCTTGTAATATTTAAGTATGCAAACAAAGTATTTTTATTGTATTCATTTTGGTGAGAAAGATATCAATAAAATTTTTTACCACATCTTTGTTTTGAACTGAGACTGCAGATGTGATAATTTTTAAGTTTGAATTATAATGTATTTATTCATCTTTATTCATTTATTTTGTATTATATTAATTTATTGACTGATTTTTGTTGCATTGCTGAAGGAATTAAGCCCAACAATGCCAAACTGTTTGTAACAGATGCATATCATTATCGTTATAGTTGTGATAATTTGGAGTTGATAAATAGTTTTGTTTGGAAAATTATTTAAGGATCAATCATGTTTTTACTTTTCTGCTTGGTCGGTCGGGCACAACCTCAACCTACTAAGGTTTTTCAGCCTACAGGGTTTCATAAGGCTGACTGATGAAAATATAATAAGTGAAATTAAACAGTGTGTATATAAATCATTGTTTACCCATTGATTTAAAATTAATATTTTTGATAGCCATTTTAATATTGCTTAATATCTGCAGATATAAAATTGAATACAATATTTGAATGATTTTTTTAAAGTATTATTTAATGTAGAGAAATTAAATATTCACAGGACTGCTCACAGTAACTGATTTTCTTCGAATCCTTCAGAAGTATCATCACTCCAACGAGGTGGGTAGAAAGAATTTCAAAAATCTTAAAAATCATCTGCTTTTTTTATTTTTAAATTTTTAATCCAGTTTCTTAGCAAAATTAAAGGAGTTGAATTGGACATTCGTGGGAACTTTTCAATTTTTTTTGCTTGTGAGAAATTTTGTTAGGTGGTTTCTAAATTCATGCAGTTTATTTATTTGTGTATTATTTATTTATTTATCTACGTTCTTTTTGTTTATTGATTTACTTAAAGAACTCTTGAAATCTTTTAGCTTTTAGTACTTTTTGCTATTTGGATTTTTGTCCGATTTGATATTGAAGCTGCTAAGCCATGCCTGGTAGTATAAGTTGAAGGCATGATGACCGTATAGTAGTAGAATCTTTAACTTTTACGCTCGGCATCACCGATACCATTCCGGTGCACAAATAATCTCACATCGTGTAACTTCCTTCGACTAGGAGTTCTATTTTAAGGGTGAGGTCATCTCAGCTTTTCATGAACTTGTAGTGATTAGATGAGTACCAGCTTAGGGTGGATAATAATGATAATGCAGATAAGGGGTGAATTATTGCAGTCGATAGGAAAGTGTTGGGGGGGCAGGTAACTATGGGATCCAACTGTTCTGCTTCCTGGCACCCCTAGAGTTTTCTACTGGTGCTTGTAATTGTCATTATTATTATTATTATTACTGCTACTACTATTAGAAAGCTTTAAACACATGTTTACATAAATTATTTCAATTGTTTGATTTGCTTTTTTTACAGTTGGACATGAAGAATTTGGAAAATCAAAAGATATCTAATTGGAAAGGTATGTATAAGTTTCTTAACTTTTTGTATTACTGCGAAGGAATTAAAACTTTTTCTAACTTAACTTTGTTACTTTATGAAGTTTTCTAACTTTATTTCATTCATGGTGTAACTAGTATGTTATCGATTTCCTTAAAATTAGTTTTATCGGTTTTATGAAAACTACTACACGGTTCAAATTTTTTAACTTACTAAGAAAATTTATTTTCTCCATAAATATAATAAAAGTTTCATCCTACTGTCCTCTCAGAGCTGCTTGGTGATTTGAACAAGTCAACGATGCAAGTGGAACCCGACACATCCCTTCTTGCAGCAGCGGCCATCTTGGCACGTCACAACCTACACCACCTTCCTGTCGTGGAACAACTCAGTGGAAACATTCTCTTCGTACTCACCAGCAAACGAATCTTACGGTTTATTACTTCATACGTCAGTGCCTTCGTTATTCGATTGAATGTGTTTTTAACTCTATTTTTAGCAGTTGTTCTGCTGTGTTTTGGTTTTTGTTAGTATGTTATAATGTTTTCTTAGAAGTTGATTTTGCTGTGTTTTGTAACTGATGGATAGAGTGCGGGTCCGAATCCGTAGTCTGCTTGGGACTAAGATTTGTAGAGGAGCATGATACAGGGAAATGTCCGTTCTTAGTTTAGCATGGAAAGTGATGTTTAAAAAATAAATCATGGTGACAAAGTAGTTGTAATTCTGGTATCGTTTTTATTTTATTTTTTACTTTTAACAGGAATTTAGTAGTATAATTAAAATAAACATTTTTAAAACCTTCGGCATTCTGTTTATTTTCAGATGAAAACTTTAACTCGGGAGCCTGGCAAGGACGTCATTGGGAATTTATTTCTTCAGCAAACTGTAGAGGAAGCAAACCTCGGAACATTTTCTGATATCGCAACTGTGAGTTTTTCTTTGTTATCGGAGCAGAGCCATTATCACGTGTGTATTTATTAGGGACGTACCTGATAGTAAATATCACTGGATATCGGAATTACCTGGATATTGCAAAATCAGATTCAACCGGATATCGAATAATACATTTTTAGATGGCTTGTTTGATCAAAATGATCTTGATACAATGTTATCTTTAGCATGTTTTTGCTGGCAGATAGCATATTAATTGTCTATTTATTTATTTATTTTTTCCGGATAATAAGAGCAGGAAAGCGGATAGCTAATATCTGATCGGATACCGGATGCAAAAGGAAGATTCCGTACATCCCTAATATTTATAATATTGATAATAAATATATACATTTATTATTAATATTAACACTAAACCATTATTCACTTTCACATTATACTGCAATATAAAATTTATAACTATTATATCACTACATCAGTATGCTTTCTATGAAGAAGAACTTCATCACCATGATTCTGTTCTTATCTTATCACAAATTGTCTTTTCGTTATCGCAATCTTACTTATCGACGTGATTATCGTTGCGACCAGGTGACCACAGATATGACCTTGATACAAGCCATCGATATCTTCATACAAAGAAACGTGTCCGTCCTTCCCATCGTCAATAGCAACGGACAGGTGATTGACGTCTACTCCAAATCGGATGTCTTTGTGAGTTGTTACTTTTCTTTTTTCTGCACATTTTTAAATGAAGTAGTTAGCTTGCGATTTCTCTGTACTGATTATTTATTCAAAAAATTATTTTCTTTTTTTTGGAGATTAACTCGAGAAGAAATCATTAAGTATTAATGAGTTCATCAGAACGATCTGATTCATTTCGTTTTGTTTTCCAGTCCATCGCAGACGACCAGATGTACACGAACTTGAATGCTACCATCGGGGAGGCCCTGACCCATCGGAGAGAAGTAATTATTTATAAGTTTGTTGTTTCGAAGGTATTGATTGGTGTGCTGGTTGTTGTGATGTTGTCAGGTATTGTTTTGTGTAGTTGGACTTATTTTTCAAGCTTCAAAATATACTAATAGTCTTATTGCCACTTGGCTAGATTGTTATGTAATCAATAATTATGCCAAAGTAGTGCTTAACAGTGGCGATGATTGGTTGGCTTTTCGATGGCTTATTAGCCGTCTACTTCTTCTCTTGGTCATAGTATTACTGGTAATTAGTTGTTACTATTTGTTTATAAATAGCTGATGTCTTTTAGTTACCACATAATAATTGACTATAACTTTTTATTTGTAATACAAATTTGTAATAATTGATGTTGTAATTTACTTTCTTTTTATGGCTACACCTCAATACTTGCTATTTTATCTATGCTAGGACTTGTAGTTTTTAAAAGATAAAAAAGTTTTAATGTTATATTATTATTGTTGTATTTGTTGTTGTTTTCACGTGTAACTTATAAATAACATGAAACACTGAAAAATTCTTGTGCCCCACAATGTCACAATAGGTCAAACTTGTGGCAGGTAAGTTACAGGATACAGCAGGTCTGACACCTGTTCCAACTAGTATTAAGTAGAATTTAAAGAGTCATCAAATTTGACAAATTAAGCTGTCTTATAAATTGTATTATATAAATGACAGTTTATAATTATACTGAATTATAATTTCAGTATATATTGATATATTGAAATATCCTGACTGTGTAATTATAATCTATATATATATATATATATATATATATATATATATATATATATATATACCAATGAATGTCGGTCTGTCTGTCTGTGTGTCCTTTATGCATTGCTACACCATCCGATCGAAGAGAGAGGAAGAGTGAGCGGGAAAAGGGAGAGAAAGCGGGAGAGTAAGTGGGAAAGCAAGCAAGGAAGGAAACAGGAGCAAGAGAGAAAAACAAAAAAAACCCCTAGAAACCGCGGGCAACGCCGGATAACCCTGCTAGTATTATATATAATTCAGTGATTAGAATTAATGAAGTCTGAACTTCAGACTCTGAAGACACACAAGAACATGAGTAATTTTTTTTTAACTTTTTTAATCACTTTATATGTTTCATGTAGAAAATCACAAAAGAGGTTTTTTAGCTATAAAATATCAAATGAAACCCACCTAGTTATCTTCTCCTCTATGAGAACTACCTCCCTGCTAAATTTTATTCAGATTGGTCCAGCGGTTCTGATTTCTATAAAGGACAGACGAACTGACAAACAATTGTTTTTATATATATAGATTATATTATAATTTCTATGCTTTATATATATATATATATATATATATATATATATATATATATATATATATATATATAATTATATATATATATATATATATATATATATATATATATATATATATATAATTATATTCAATCTATATATATAACAAGTAAATTAAAAACGAATTTTTAAAACCAATGCTCTTATATGTAATTAAAACACAAATTTTGCAATCAATTTTTTCTTATATTACTCTTTTATTTTATGTTAAAGTCGAAATATCTTAATTATATCGAAATATCGAAATTAATTAAAATTATCTAAATTAATTGACTTATTGTAAAACTAATAATTGAATATTGCATTGTCTTCTATTTTAAGCATGTATGCAAAATTTAAAAAAATCTATCATCAGGAAGTGACTCAAAAATTGATTGCAAGATTTGAAACAGACAGAGAAACAGAGACGACGAGTTAATAAAAACATTGGTAATAATAATAAAAATATCATCAAAAAGCATAAAATTTAAATATCTCAACTATTTTCATGAAAATTTCGTACACGCTTGAGAATCGCGGTCAGTGAGTGTGGTTCGTGTTAACTTGGTAAAATAGTCTGCCAGTCGGTTAGCGTTTTGTGGTCAAGAAAACCCTCAAGAAAACCCTCAAGAAAACCCTCAAGAAACCCCTCGATAAAATCCTCAAGAAAATTAACTAAATTAATTGACTTATTGTAAAACTAATATTGCATTGTCTTCTATCTTGAGCATGTATGCAAAATTTGAAAAAAATCTACCATCAGGAAGTGACTCAAAAATTGATTGCAAGATTTGAAACAGACAGAGAAACAGACAGAGAAACAGACAGAGAAACAGACAGAGAAACAGACAGAGAAACAGACAGAGAAACAGACAGAGAAACAGACAGAGAAACAGAGCCGACGAGTTAATAAAAGCATTGGTAAAAATGAATGTTTGTATATATGTATATATGTTTATATGTTAATGTCCTTTATGCATTGCTACACCATTCATCCGATCGTAATGAAATTTTCACACAACCTTGAGAGTCAATGGGAGTCAAAAATAAAAAAAAATTTTTGAAATCCGTCACAAAATGAGCGGAGCGGAGCGGGTGAGCGAGCGGGAACTATATATATATGTATGTGCGTATGTATGTGTGTATGTATGTATGTGTATGTGCATGTATGTGTGTCTGTGTGTGTGTTTATGTATGTACTAGCGGAGATACCCGGCGTTGCCCAGGTTTTTTAGAGGTTTTTCTAATGTTTGTCTCTTTCTCTGCCATTTCCTTTCCCACCTGCTTTCCCACTCCTGTTCGCTTTCCCGTTTTCGGTCGTTTTCCCGCTGCCGGTCGCTTTCCCGCTCCCGGTCGCTTTCCCGCTCACGTTTGCTCTCCCATTCCCGCTCACGCTTGCTTTTCCGTTCCCGCTCGCTGTCCGTTCCGGGTCGCTTTCCCGTTTCTATAATAGACAAACTAACCCACAAACATTCATATATATATATATAGTCTTAGCAAATCTATTTTACGTTTTATAGCCTAACAGAAGTTATGAAAGAATGTAAAAGAGAAAATGAGCGTGAACGGGAACGGGAGAGCAACCGTGACCGGGAATGGGAGAGCAAGCATGACCGGGAACGGGAGAGCAAGCGTGAGCGGGAACGGGAAAGCGACCGGGAACGGGAAAGCGACCGGGGACGGGAAAGCGACCGGGAACGGGAAATCGACCGGGAACGGGAAAGCGACCGGGAACGGGAAAGCGACCGAGAACGGGAAAGCGACCGGGAACGGGAAAGCGACCGGGAACGGGAAAGCGACCGGGAACGCGACCGGGAACGGGAAAGCGACCGGGAACGCGACCGGGAACGGGAAAGCGACCGGGAACGCGGAAAGCGACTGGAATCGGGAGGGCAAGCTTGGAAGGAAACGCGAGCAAGAGAGAAAATCGATAACAAAACTTCTGAGCGGGAAAGCGAACGGGAGCTGGAAAACGACCGAGAGCGGAAAAGCGACCGGGAACGCGACGAAAACGGGAAAGTGGAGAAGGAAACGGGAGCGAGAGAGACAAACATTAGAAAAACCTCTAAAAAACCCCGGGCAATGCCGGGTAACCCCGCTAGTATAATATATTTACTATCAGTTTTATGATTTTTTTTAACGCTCAAATAAAATGATTGTTTATTATCCCAGGAGAGCCAGCATCTGCAAACTTGCTATTCGACTGAGAGAATATGCGACGTGATTGGTCGAATCGTTGACACTGGGGTTTGTTTGTTTGTGTTAATTTAATTGTTACATATTTGTTGCTTATTTAATTTTTTAATAAAATATATAAAAAATAAAGTTTAATCAGTTATATATATATAGAAATGTATTCAATTGTTTTCTGATCATTTTTTATTTATTTATTAAATTTTAAACTAATTTATTTTTATCAAATATTCAGATTAGTTATTACATATTTAATATTTTTGTTTTATATATTCTATTTGTTTATATTAATGAGATATGATAGACAAGCAATCACATTCCTATTGTGCTTATTATTAAATTGTTGAAATGTGCTTTGTAGATATCTGTTCAATTTTTTAGTCATAATTTCAATTTATTCGTTCAATATATTTTTAATATTTTTCTTTCTTGCCTCAGGTCCATTGTATCATGATTGTGTCGGACAGGAAAGAATTGAAAGGTGTCATTTCAATCACCGATGTCATTGACTTTCTTATCCTCAGACCGTTTTGTAAGTTACAAGTTTCCTTTAGAAACGAATTTCCCATTTTTTATTTCTTCATTTTTGTCATCTCTTATTAAAATTCAATCAGTCAGCCGGTGGGATTCTTATGTGCTTTATACTTGTATACTTTATTTAAGATCATTCTTAATATCATATAATATAACAAGTGAGTCTTCAAGACACATTTGAAAACAATTAATGAGGTCTAACGTGTATGAAGAAAAGGAAAGTGGTTCTTTAACAAATGAACTAAAAATTATTACTTTGCAGAAAGTTGTATTTATTTATTTATTAGAAAACAAATTATGGGTTCGAGTAACTTTTATAAGAGAATAAGCGATAAGTGAGTTGAAATGGAAAAGTTTGGATGAATAAAAAAAACAAAAGTTTGTTGTAGATAGTGTTTGGGAAGTTAGAGAAAGTTTTAAAAAAAAGAAAGAAAAGGTCAGATTGTGAATAACTGATGACTTTTTAAATAAGAAAGCGAAAGAAAGCTAAACATTTCTATTTTGTGTTATTTAAAAAGAGCGATTCAAATTTAAAATTATTATTTTTATTTTTTCAAAATAGAAGTCTTTCGAGAAAAAGGGGAAAATAAAATAGAAGACTTAGAAGAACTAAAAAATAAACATAAAACCATTAGCAATATGCTTGTTGATATTAGTAAAAGAAATGATTAGAGAGAATTCACAAGTGTGGTGGATAAAGAAAATTGCTTTCTTAGCAATAATGACACTTTGAAAGATGCTATAAAAGAGTTGTTGGATTATATTTTGAAGACTTTAGATTGAGAGAAGGTTGAGAGGTCAGTTGAAGATGGATGACTTTAAAAGAACTCTAAATAAAAATATAGTTGGAAAAAAAACTAAATAAGAAGGATGGGCCAGAAGAAGGATTATTTTATAGTTGGAATAATACTATTAATAGAATTTTTAAAACTTGAAAGGAATTTAGATGTAGAATGATAAGTCGATCGTGTTGAGAAGTATAACAAGAAACTTAGAGAAATTTTATTGGTTTGATTAGCAGAAAAAATAAATATCGAGCTGGGTTTGTAAGGATGCTAGAAGATATGGTGTGTGGAGGAGGGTTTGAATCTGATTTGTCTGGGATTTTTTTGGGGGAATTTCCAAAACTAGCTTGCTGTGAAAAGTAAATTTTGAAGGAAGATAGTGATGATAAGTATGTATATCTGGGTTGCATACATTGTTCTCACTTGAAAATGCATGATCATTTGTAGTAAGTGAGAAAAATTAGTCATCTTAAAAAATTCAAAAGGTGAGTTTGTTAATAAAGTAAAAAGATTTTTTCAAATATACGTAGAAGTTGAGAACAAAATATTTGTGCAAATCAAACCATGAAAGTTGTAAAAATGCTTGCAGGCCGATGTAGCCCACAAGCCAATAATTAGTCTGTTGTACTGATAGAATTTTTCAGAGGAAATAAAGATTAAATTTGTATTAAATATTTGAATCTTTTTTATTCACTTTTTTACTACTTTGTTTATTTCTTAGTTTAATTTATTATTATAAAAAAATGTCCGTACTTTTTTTTACTAGACAAGTATAGGAACCAGCTTGCAGAAAAACAAAGATATCTCAAGCGTAGTTCTGCAGACATGAGGAAAGACTCGGGTGAACAAGACGTTGGTCTTCCGACCCTCGAAGAACTCAGCCCCACTGATGCCCAGAAGCAGTCTCACTCTATCCAGGAGACCAAAAGGCAAAGTCAGGTCAGGTTTGTCATCGATACGAAGCCGTCAGAAGAGGACATGGGACAGGTCAACGATGACAACGACGTAGAAGGCAAAAGTGTCGAGTCCCTAAATGGAATGTTAGGCTGCGACGGGGATACAGTGGAAGTTCAGAATAATGTCCTCTGTGTAGGAACCTAAAAGAAGATTATTGGAAGTGTTATGTGGGCTTTAAAACAATGTTTTAAATTTTCAGTGTAGTATTTCTAGTTGTTTTAATTTTGTATTCAATGACTCCATGAATGATGATTCTTTTTCCCGTTCTCATTACATTATTATTATCGAAAGAATTAACAGTTTATTATTATCCTTATCATCATCATCATCATCATTTATACGTGCTAGATTCAAACTTAATTTATTTATTTTCATTGATCAACTGCAGAATATTAATGCGTTTTCAATCACATAGGACTTTGTCTTTGTCTGTTTGTTTTTTTTTCTAATTGGACCGCTACATTTATTTTTTAACCGTGACGGGATTGGCTTAGTTCATCTTTCATAGCCTTATGTTCAAGCAAGAGCTGTACACTAACTTTCTACTAACACATTGTCAGCTTTGCATGATTTCTTTCGTATAATTTTTTCATCAACTGTAATTAACGTTCTTTCAACTCAACAGCACGGCTTCAACTTGAATGCGATTCGCTCTCATGAAGACTGCTGCCATATTGATTATTACTCTAATAACGCTTTGGTGCCGATTTGAACCTTCACTTCAACCTTATAACTGTAAAAAAAAAATTTTTTTGCCTGCTATTTTTCACTAAAGTGCATCTATACACTACAACTGCTTGAGTAGATGCCATGCTAACCAATCAAGACGACGAGTTCACATGTACTGTCTTTAATTATTTAGGTTTGTTTTATCGAGCTCCGAACGTTGGATCGATGGCGCGATTAGAATCGAGGCAATCAGTTGATTGGCTTGTAACTTTTCATCGATGCTTTACTGTGGAATCATATGTTCAGTGTTCTTTTTTACGACAAATTTCACACATTTTAGGGGAAATTGCGGGATTCTCGGATTCTTACATTTTTGTACAGATTTGAAATTTTGATTTAAGTTTGATGTTATTTTTTTGTAACATGAAACCCTCGTCTCCAACGGAAAGTCACAAGTTTTCCATGGAAAGTTTCTTGTGCTAAGATGTATTTATGCTTACTTTTTTTAACATCACCATTGCATAAAACACAACTCTAAAGCTGACTGTTGAAATGACCAATCAGTCAACTAGCAAGAGCGGGAGGGCTGGGGGGGGGGTGTCTTTGGTGGGCTGTGTTTATTAGGGAGACCACTTTATTGTCCTTATAACTTTTATATTGTTCATACTTTTTTGTACAGGTTTGAAATTTTCTCCAGCATATTTTATCTTAATTGTAAAAAATTCAATTCGGAAGATTTTACTTCTAACGGGAATCTTTCTTATCAACTGTAATACAAAAAAAGGCTTCTGAGTTTGTTCTCCGTAGATATATCAAATTTCACACATTTTGTGTTTATTTATTTTTTTTTGTGAAATTTAGAATAAATGATTTTCAGCAATTATATCTCTTTTAAATAATTGAAAGTCTAAAATGTTACATTTCAGTAATTCGTATGTTGCAACTCCCATGCAGATCTGACCTTGACCAACTCTTAAACTTCTTGAAATGATTATGTTGCAGCACAAAGAACCATCATGCTTCACATGCAATAAAAGTTTAAATGTTAACACAAATTAATGCCGGGTTTTGAAGATATAAGATGTGATCGATCATCAAAGATAAGACAAGTAGTATTCCTAGCCAGTCATGAATGCTACTGCTAGGCTGGTGATGAGGGCCCATAAAGAGCTACACTGAATAAAGGTTAATAGCAGAATAGAGTTCAGTATAGCTTTTCTGTTTATAAGTGCTTTCATGAGTCGGCTCCCAATGTTTATGTTCGGATACCACACTTGTGACGTCCAGGCTCATCTCTGCTTAATGATTAAAGAATACTGGGAGATAGAAGGTTTGCAGTTGAAGGCCCAAGGCTTTGGAATAGCCTTCCAAAAAAGGTTGCAACAGCAACTACAACTGAATTGTTTCAAAAAATGCTCGAAGCACACAAATGCTCAAACATCCAAAGCGGTTTAAGTTATGTCTGTATGTCCTTCATGCATTGCTACACCATTCATCCGATCTTAATGAAATTTTCTCACAACCTTGGCAGTCAATGGGGGAAGGACGTTTGTGTTTTTCCATGGGGACAACAAAGCTATTACAACCATCAGCGTTATTCGGAATAAAATAATTTACATGAGAAGAATACTTTCATACCAGCAAAATCAGACAAGTTATTATGATATTTCTTAGTCATATTCTGCTGTAGATTTCAAACACATCAACCCATGATTATAAAATATCTGATAACAGCTCTCTGTACAGCCTACGATATTCTTCAGATTTGTGCAAACCGGTTGCTTATTTAAACAAAATAAGTCACACTGTCGGCGATCTGAGAATTTTCATCATCTTTTTGACACATCATGACTTCAGTTCACATTTATTTGCTAAAAGTGTAACATCAGTTTTTAAATGCACTAAAATGCATGCGGGTTCATCCACATTACTGAGACGTATTATTATATTTCCACAAAACCTTATATAGTTTTTCATAATGTAATTTAATTTTATCACATCCTGGAGTCAAATCACGATCTGTTTTTAGGAGATTCCTGGACAAACTGTTCTCGATGCGTTCCGTCGCAGAACGGTCGGTTGTTGGTCTGCTTGCAGTTGCAGAGGTGATACGTCCCAGATTTCGGCACTGTGAAAGCGTGTGGTCGAAAGCAAGGCCTTTTTTTAATTCTACTCGTCTCGTCCAGCCGTGCATGGGAGCCGTCGCAGATCGGCTGAAATTTATTAAAAGTCAGCTATTGAACTCTAATGATGCAGATGTGGTCTGAGATATAATAACATGTGAAAGACAAAAAAAAACTTAAAGCAATATACAGTGTACTCTACTTATAATGAAGTCTGTTATAGCAAATGATTTGGTTTCTTGTCAACTATGAATATGACGAACTTGGATTATAGAGCAAATTTCACAGATAATGAATGTGACTTTTTTATAAACAGAGTTCACGGTGTGTTGACGAAATGCCACGAGAATAAAATGAAAAATTCTGCTGCATGTACAAAACAATATAAAAAAAACGTGCCCAACCTATATAAAGCGTTATCATTTCTAAAGCTGACATTTCTAGAAAAATATATTGGGCTTGCAAATTTCAAAACAACTTTCTTAAAAATTTACCTGACTCTTGCTGATACCACAAGTACACCATAGATACTGCTTATTTGCCTCCAGGTGGATGGGAAATGCTTTATCATCGTAAACTTTGCCCTTCAACGGCAGCGGGGAAAACTCTCCGGGAAATGTTTCCTCCTCCCAAACTCGTTTTTTACCTTTGATGAAATTTGAGGTAAGCTCCATGATTGGACGTGGTGTGTCGGGTCGGCGCCAGTGGCGAGTTTGAAACTTACAAATTAGGTCAGGAACCTGACAGAGATAATCATAAAAAAAAACAAAATGATCATTTGCGTTGATGGTCTGGATCAGTGTTAATCATTCACATGCACATTAATACAACTAGAAACTGGTTAGAAGTAGAAAAGTTAGGAATACTTCACATTTAAAGCTTTAAACATACATTTTTATAGTAAAACATACCTTAGCAGGTGCCTTATCCTAGTTTTAATAAATTTTTTAATTTTGAATTGCATTGCACAGTTAATTATATTTTTTTACGCAATTTGTGTTACATCAACAATTAATTGTTGTATAAACAAAAGCTTTAAATTTAAATTTTATAATTTAAAATTGTACTAGCTTAAGTTAAGTAATAATAATATGCAGCATATTAACAACAACGTTCTGTTACAAAACGAAAAAATATTTTTAGGGCAATGCGCAGGTATGCAACTGAAAACTGAATGAAAGGACATCTGTAGCCAGTGTAGCCACTGTAAGTGTAGCCCATTACCACAAAAGTTGACAAAAGCGTATCCATTACTGCTCCACAAAACCAGCAAAAGATCTTATGCTCAAAATAAATATCGTAATATCATACTCTGCAAAATATTCGGTTAAACTGGTTTAGTTGTAGTAGCATTCTTAATCTGTTCCTATTCTGTCTGCAATTCCACCGGTAACAACTTTGCTATTATCGCTCTGATATTTTGATAAAAAGTAAACTTCTAAGTCTGTTTGAGAACTCATGTTTGAACTTAATATCTACCAATAGTTTTTTTTTTCAATCTCAAAAATACCTCAATCACCAGATGTTTTTATAGATGTAGCAAATTAAAACAACAAATTGTTTCAACTTGTTATTCCCGTTCCAGGTCGCTTTCCCGCTCCCCCCGGTAGCTGTCCCGCTTCCGATCGATTTCCCGCTTTCGGTCCCTTTCTCTTTCCCACTCGCTTTCTTTTTCTTTCACTTTTCCGTTCCCGCTCATTCTCCAGTTCCAGTTTCCGCTTGCTCTTCCGCTCTCGTTCCGCTCATTTTTAATTTTTTTACTATAATTGTCTCCCATTGACTCTCAAGGTTGTGTAAAACTTTTATTACGATCAGATGAATGGTGTAGCACAACATAAACATAAAGGACACGAATACACACGTACATATAGATAGACAGTCGTTTTTATATAGATATTAATTTTATATTAAAAAACCATTCAAATAACTCCAACAAACGTGATAATAAAGCAAGGGTAAAATTGATAAAGAGAGCCGCTTAAAATGCCTTCTTCAATAGTCACTTAGTATAGATCTATGGTTGCCACTAAGTATGACATTATGCCAAGCACGAAGAAAAATAGAAGTCCTCTGACCTTTTTTTTACAAACTTTTATTTAGGTTACTATCTCTGTATGTATGTGTGTGTGTGTGTGGCTTTCTCTGTACGCAAATCTTGCAAGTGAAATTTAACCAGCTTTTTGACTTGCTAGGAAACTGAAACTTTCAGCATAGCTTTATATTGGATGACAATATATGATTCAATTTAATAACAAAAAACGTAACTTGAACATCTTTCGTATTTCTAAATCGAATGTATTTGAAATTAAAGTTTGTGTTAAAAAACTCGTTTTTTCCTTTACTTAATTTTGATGCCCCAGGTCAACAGAATTGGGAAGAAGCACAAGCATTTACAACAACAAAAACCAGAGCGGAAGAAAAATGTCTAACGTGTAATTTGAGTACCACTTTTGTCTGTTTATATCATTCTCTCATGATTTCATAATGGCTTTGCTCTTGCGTTGCGCTTGTTTTATTTCGACATCATAAATCATTTTCAATGGACATTACTTTATTTTATTAACTCGCTATATACGATGAGAAGAGTGCATTCTAATTTTTTTTAACTTTTTCCAACTGCATTGATGGATGTGAACTGAAAAATGCAATAAAATGTATTTAGTGAAGCATTAAAAATAAAAAACCTAAGGTATTACTTTGAGGAAAATTTATGAGATTTCACTAACGTGACCTTGACCTTGAGTTGGGGGTAATAGACAGGAAGTTAATGATGAAACATGTAGTGAATAGTAAAAATTAAAAAAAAACATGAAAGCTACACATAAACAAACTTTATACCATGTTTTTATTATTAAAGAATTAATATTGGAAGACTCAATGAACAAATTTTATTTAAAAAAAAGTAAATTATGAAAAACATATGACGGAATACTAGGATCATTTAGGTATATTAAACCAACTCATACAATGGCGGTTCTGGATGGCGTACTTCGAGAAACAAATATTTAGAATATGAAGAAAAAGTAGACAAATCCATTTAAAACTTTTACAATCAGAAGATGGGGTGTAAGTGTGGTAATCGCCACTGTACTCATAGCTCGCTTCGCTTTAGAAAAACAATACAGGAAAATATAATAAAAAAGAACAATGGATATGCTTGCACTGAACAAGCTAAAATCGACAATTATTAAATTATGACCTCGATGATGGTTAAGTTTTTCAATTCAAAAATTATAAATACCTACTACCTACAATTTTATTTGCGTGAGTAAATTTAATCTTTTCCTGACACAGAGAGAGCCATGGGCAATTGGAAAGTTCTGCTTATCTTCCCAAGTGAGTTTTTTTTACTTTATTCTGACTATGAAACTCAGTAGCGTTACAAACATAAAACCAGATTTTTGAATTATATAAAATACTAGCGGGGTTACCCGGCGTTGCCCGGGGTTTTTATAGGTTTTTCTAATGTTTGTCTCTCTCGCTCCCGTTTCCTTCTCCACTTTCCCGTTTTCGTCGCGTTCCCGGTCGCTTTTCCGCTCTCGTTCGTTTTTCAGCTCCCGGTCGCTTTCCCGCTCAGAAGTTTTGTTATCGATTTTCTCTCTTGCTCGCGTTTCCTTCCAAGCTTGCTCTCCCGATTCCAGTCGCTTTCCGCGTTCCCGGTCGCTTTCCCGTTCCCGGTCGCTTTCCCGTTCCCGGTCGCTTTCCCGTTCCCGGTCGCTTTCCCGTTCCCGCTCACGCTTGCTCTCCCGTTCCCGGTCATGCTTGCTCTCCCGTTCCCGGTCACGGTTGCTCTCCCGTTCCCGTTCACGCTCATTTTCTCTTTTCCATTCTTTCATAACTTCTGTTAGCCTATAAAACGTAAAATAGATTTGCTAAGACTATATATATATATATATATATATATATATATATATATATATATATATATATATATATATATATATATATATATATATATATATATATGAATGTTTGTGGGTTAGTTTGTCTATTATAGAAACGGGAAAGCGACCCGGAACGGACAGCGAGCGGGAACGGAAAAGCAAGCGTGAGCGGGAATAGGAGAGCAAACGTGAGCGTGAACGGGACAGCGACCGGGAACGGGAAAACGACCGGCAACGGGAAAGCGACCGGGAGCGGGAAAGCGACCGGGAGCGGGAAAGCGACCGGGAGCTGGAAAGTTACCGGGAGCGGGAAAGCGACCGGCAGTGGGAAAACGACCAAAAACGGGAAAGCGAACAGGAGTGGGAAAGCAGGTGGGAAAGGAAACGGGAGAGAAAGAGACAAACATTAGAAAAACCTCTAAAAAACCCGGGCAACGCCGGGTATCTCCGCTAGTACATACATAAACACTCACACAGACACACATACATGCACATACACATACATACATACACACATACATACGCACATACATGCACATACACATACATACATACACACATACATACGCACATACATACGCACATACATATATATATAGTTCCCGCTTGCTCACCCGCTCCGCTCCGCTCATTTTGTGACGGATTTCTAATTTTTTTTATATTTGATTCCCCTTGACTCTCAAGGTTGTGTGAAAATTTCATTACGATCGGATGAATGGTGTAGCAATGCATAAAGGACATTAACATATATACAAACATTCATTTTTATATATATAGACTAGCGGAGGTACCCGGCGTTGCCCGGGGTTTTTAAAGGTTTTTCTAATGCTTGTCTCTCTCGCTCCTGTTTCCTTCTCCGCTTGTTTTCCCGCTCCCGGTCGCTTTTCCGTTCCTGCTTGCTCTCCCGTTCTCGGTCGGTTTTTCCTCCCGGTCGCTTACCCGTTCCCGGTCGGTTTTTTGCTCCAGGCTGTTTTTCCGCTCCCAAACGCTTTCCCGTTTCCGGTTGTTTTCCCGCTCCCGGTCGATTTCCCGTTCCGGGTTGCTTTCCCGCTCCCGGTCACTTTTCCTCTCTCGGTCGCTTTTCCGCTCCCGGTTGCTTTCCCATTCCCGGTCGCTTTCTCGGTCGCGTTCCCTTTCCCGCTCGATCTTTCGCTCTCAGTTGGCTTCCCGTTTCCGCTCATTTATGTATATATATATATATATATATATATATACATATATACATATATACAAACATTCATTTTTATATATATAGATATAGCCCCGCTCGCTCACCCGCTCCACTCCGCTCATTTTGAGACGGATTTCAAATTTTTTTCTCTATATTCGATTCCCCTTGACTCTCAAAGTTTTGTGAAAATTTAATTACGATCGGATGAATGGTGTAGCAATGCATAAAGGACATACATACATACATATATATTGCCCGGGGTTTTTTTAGACGTTTACCTAATGCGTTTCTTTTTCGCTCCCTTTTTCTTCCCGCTTGCGCTCCCGCTCCAGGTCGTTATCCGTTCCCTGTCGCTTTCCCGCTCATTCTTTCGCTCTCAGTTGCCCCCCCCCCTAGATCCGATTCTACATACATACATACATACATACATACATACATACATACATACATACATACATACATACATACATACATACATAAACACAGACACACATACATGCACATACACATACATACATACACACATACATACGCACATACATATATATATATATATATAGTTCCCGCTCGCTCACCCGCTCCGCTCCGCTCATTTTGTGACGGATTTCAAAAATTTTTTTTCTATATTTGATTCCCCTTGACTCTCAAGGTTGTGTGAAATATTCATTACGATCGGATGAATGGTGTAGCAATGCATAAAGGACATGAATATATATACATATATACATATATACATATATACATATATACATATATACATATATACAAACATTCATTTTTATATATATAGATGAATAAATTATAAATATAGTAAAATAACAAAAAGCGAACATTCCAGAGTGAATTAGTACACACACACACACATATATATATATATATATATATATATATATATATATATATATATATATATATATATATATATATATATATATATATTATGAAATATCCACAGATATTGGTGTAATATCTGGAATAAGACATTTTATTGATACCAAAACTGATTGATGCTCTACAACTCAATGGTTTATCCTCTTCTGACACATTGTGAAATTGAAATTGTATGGCTTATAAGTATCCTTCACGTCTTAAAAACGGGTTATTATTACTGCTATTCTTATGGTGCTTTACTTTTCTCCAAGCACATCAACAAAGGCTAAATTTATTGAACATAGTTTATTGAATGTAAATCAAATAAATTTATTTTTAACAGGTCTATTTATGTTTGAATACTCCAACGCTTTACTTTCTTTTACTTACTTTCCTACCTACAGCTTTTAATTATTTTTATGATGGGTGGGATAACTTTTTCTTTGAACTCTTCCCTTTTAAACTTATTTTACTTTTATTTGTTACTACTCAAATATTAACTATCTGTTTTTTGTCCAAATAAAATAAAGAAATTGAAATATATAGCAGTAGCTTTGACGACTGTATATGCGGAAAGACAAAACTTGGCATACGGTAAAATTGCTGGACAAAACACATCGATGAAAGGGTTTACCGCCTTCAAAGCAGTCGATGGAAGCTACAACTTCAGTACGTCATGCTACGTGTCAGCGAGTTCAAGTTACCAGTGGATCTACGTGCATCTTATATGGCTGTACAAGATACAGCAGGTTGTCGTGTGGACTATCGATACCACCAGTGAGTCTAGCTATTATTTTATGCCCTTTGGATTCCGTTATAATCAGTTTATCGTTCAGTCATGTTAACTAGAATAGAGGCGCCCTGTCAGTATAGAGGAGCCTGATGTAGCTCCTCTTCATCAAAAATATAACTCAGACTTATTTATTTTTTATTGCTAGATTCTATAGACGTTTTATATTTTTGGTTCTGATATTAAACAAATGCAATTCAATTCAGAACCACCAATATTGCTTTATATTGTAGACTTCCAGCTTCAATCTGACGGCGTTCTCTTAAACGGAGCTTTGAACAGCAAATCAGATTTAGAGAAGATCATATTTAAGTGTGAAATTGATTTGAATGTAAACCCATCAAAAATGAATATCACGTACGCTTGTTTTGAAAAAAGTGCATCTTACGTTGCTGCATATCAGACCAATTCTACAAGCAGACTTGTTGTTTGCGAAATAGAGGTTTTTGGAATCTGGGCTGAAGGTTCTATACAATTAATTAATTAAAATAAACTCAACACAATATTTAACAAACAAAGTAAACTTATTCAGAAGTTGCCGAGAGAAAAAACGTACTTTTGAATAAAAATGCCACAATCAATAGAACTGCAACGAAGGTAATTTTTCCGGTTTCAAGAGCGTTTGATGGCATCAGAGATACAGATCCGTGGAATGGATTTTGTGCGGAATCGACGGAAAAAACCGTTAGCAATAACTGGCTTCAAGTTGACATGGGAAACACATACTTCATTGCCTATGTTGCACTGACAAGTTATCAACAATCAAATAGTTAGTTACTTTTATAAAAATGTAATTGCCAAGCTAATCAATTCATTTTTGAATTCTTGGTTATTTTAATCATTTAAGCTGAAGCTAATACATTACAAACAAACAAAAATTAGGAAATTTCTCAGAAAAGAATTAAAAGTTTTAACTTTTTAAAGCGGTCATAAAGTCATTGATGGAACCTGAAAGTACAGCATATAAAACGCAGAATAACAAAATGGAAAACACAATAAAGAAATTTTTTGGCTTGTGAAGGAAGTCTTGCACTTCATATTCTAAAAAAAGCCATTCAGTTATTACGAATTCACGTGTTTTGTTTTTTGTTGTTTTTGTTTTTAAATAAAGATAGTTTTATAATGTACTAGCGGAGATACCCGGCGTTGCCCGGGTTTTTTAGAGGTTTTTCTAATGTTTGTCTCTTTCTCTCCCGTTTCCTTTCCCACCTGCTTTCCCACTCCTGTTTGCTTTCCCGTTTTCGGTCGTTTTCCCCGCTGCCGGTCGCTTTCCCGCTCCCGGTCGCTTTCCCGCTCCCGGTCGCTTTCCCGCTCCCGGTCGCTTTCCCGCTCCCGGTCGCTTTCCCGCTCCCGGTCACTTTCCCGCTCTCGGTCGCTTTCCCGCTCCCGGTCGTTTTCCCGTTCCCGGTCGCTGTCCCGTTCCCGCTCACGTTTGCTCTCCCATTCCCGCTCACGCTTGCTTTTCCGTTCCCGCTCGCTGTCCGTTCCGGGTCGCTTTCCCGTTTCTATAATAGACAAACTAACCCACAAACATTCATATATATATATATATATATATATATATATATATATATATATATATATATATATATATATATATATATATATATATATATATATATATATATATATATATATATATATATATATATATATTGCGAATAAACTGTGGAATCAATAGCTTTTCGTTTAGGTGGCATAATTAATTCGATAGAAAGATTTGAAATTTGAAATTGTATTTTTTCAGCCAATTTTCAATATATGACGACGTTTTAAAGAAAATAGTTTTGTACTTTATATATATATATATGTAGTTCCCGCTCGCTCACCCGCTCCGCTCCGCTCATTTTGTGACGGATTTCAATTTTTTTTTATATTTGATTCCCCTTGACTCTCAAGGTTGTGTGAAAATTTCATTACGATCGGATGAATGGTGTAGCAATGCATAAACGCCATTAACATACAAACATTCATTTTTATATATATAGATCTGCTAGAAATTAGAAATAGTAGTCATGCACTAATGATACTATTTATTAACAATTGATATATGAAAACACCTGCAAAGGAAAAGCGTTTCTGAAGTTATGTACCCCACAAGTTGAAAACTTTCAAATGTTTCATGAAATAATATCGTGGAATATCGTTTAAGACTGAAAACAAACATCATTAATCAAAGTCCGAGACATTGAGATCTAGATCAAAACCAGACATGTACGTTTTTGACTAAGACCGGGAACTGAGAATCACATCTCTATAAGAACTATCATTTGTTTAGTTACGTTATACGTTTGAAAGAATAGAAGTGCATTTTTTTCAACTTTCAGTGTTTTATCGCAGGGACAAACACTATGGGAAAATTTATAGTTGGATTCACGACAAAGGACGCCAAAGTAACACCACCAGTTCGCGGTCAGTACGCAGCTTGTGGCAACTACTCTGATTCGGCACCACTTGGCAGTAGAGTTACAATACTCTGCAATCCTTTTTTACCAGCTTACCGATATCTAATAATACAGCCAGCAGAGCCAACTGTTCAGAAATATATGTCCGCCTGTGAAATAGAAGCATACCCTGCAAACATTGAAAACGGTAAAATCTCTCTCTTCTCTCTCTCTCTCTCTCTCTCTCTCTCTCTCTCTCTCTCTCTCTCTCTCTCTCTCTATATATATATATATATATATATATATATATATATATATATATATATATATATATATATATATATATATATATATATATATATATATATATATATATATATATATATATATATATATATTATAGTATCTATATATATAAAAGAACATGTCCTGACTGACTGACTGACTGACTGACTGACTGATAATCAACGCCGAGCTCAAACGCCTCATCCTAGGAACGTGAAATTTGGAACTTATATTACTTTTATAGCGTAAACATCCGCTAAGAAAGGATTTTTGAAAATTTTGCTCCCGAGGGGAAAAAACTGGAAAACAAACTTTTTTCTAAAACAATGTATATCTCGAAAACCAAAAATGAGGAGATTTTGAAATTTGGTATATAGATTCTTTTTGAAAAATAAAGAGATACGTGTTTTACCATTTTTTGAAAATTCGGTTTCCCGGACCTCAAATGTGGGTTGGAAAATTGGGTTATTTGGTTTTTAAAGTAGCTTATACTCAAAAACTGTTAATGCTGCAGGAGTAAAAATTAGTATTTAGTTTCTACTTCAAAAATAATGAAATACGTGTTTTACCATTTTTTGAAAATTTGGTTTCCCGGACTTCAAATGTGGGGTGGAAAATAGGGCTAATTGTCTTTTATAGTAACTGCTACTCAAAAACAGTATATACCACAGATGTAAAAATTATTATTTAGTTTCTTTTCTAAAAATAAAGATATACGTGTTTCACCATTTTTTACAAATTTGGTTTCCCGGACCTCAAATGTGGGTTGGAAAATTGGGTTATATGGTTTTTAAAGTAGCTTCTACTCAAAAACTGTTAATGCTACAAAAGTAAAAATTAGTATTTAGTTTCTACTCTAAAAATAATGATATACGGGTTTCACAATTTTTTTAAAATTTGGTTTCCAGGACTTCAAATGTGGGGCGGAAAATAGGGTTATTTGGTTTTTAAATTAACTGCTACTCAACAACTGTAATTGCCACAGATGTGAAAATTAATACTTAGTATCTACTCAAAAAAAAAAGATGTACGTGTTTCATCATTTTTTGGGTGATTTGGTTTTTAAATTATTTGATTTCAAAATAACTGCTACTCACAAACTGTAAGTGCTACAAATGCAAAAATTAGTATTTTTAAGTTTTGTGCCGGTTAAAAGTAGCTAAGTCCAGTTTATCATCGGCCGGGCCAAACCGTTATTTTAGAGTCTTCAAACGGGCCATGCCAAACCTTAAATCAAAGTGGGACGGGCCGAGGTTTTTCACCAAGTATATAGATATTTTAGTGATTTTAGGGTCTTCAGTTTGGCCGGGCCAAACCTGAGGTCAAGGTGGGACGGTCCGAAGTTTTTCATCAATTATATAGAACTTCTAGGCCTGTAAAAATGGGCCGGGCCTAATTCAGACGGGCTGTGCCGGGCCAGGAGTTTGGGTTTTTAAAACGGGCTGGGCTAATTTGTCGACGGGCCGAGCCGAGACCTATAAAAATGATCTCTACTATGGGTGCACGGTTCAAACTCTCTAATTTCATGCGAGCGAAGCCGCTACGGGCACTGCTAGTATATATATAAATGAATGTTTGTGTGTGTGAGTCTTTGTGAGTCTGTCCTTTATAGAAATCTCAACCACTGGAGCGATTTTGATGAAATTTGGCAAGGAGGTAGTTTTCATACAGGAAAATAAATTTAAAAAAGTTTGGTCTCCCTACTCCCAACGGGAGAACAAGCGTGAACGGGCACGAGAAAGCGAGCGGGAGCGGGAAAGCAAGCGGGGAAGGAAACGGGAGCAAGAAACAAACATTAGTAAAACCTCTAAAAACTCCGGGCAACGCCGGGTACCCCCGCTAGTATATATATAAATATAAAAATGAATGTTTGTATATATGTATATATGTATGTTAATGTCCTTTATGCATTGCTACACCATTCATCCGATCGTAATGAAATTTTCACACAACCTTGAGAGTCAAGGGGAGTCAAATAAAAAAAAAAAAATTGAAATCCGTCACAAAATGAGCGGAGCGGAGCGGGTGAGCGAGCGGGAACTATATATATATGTATGTGCGTATGTATGTGTGTATGTATGTATGTGTATGTGCATGTATGTGTGTCTGTGTGTGTGTTTATGTATGTACTAGCGGAGATACCCGGCGTTGCCCGGGTTTTTTAGAGGTTTTTCTAATGTTTGTCTCTTTCTCTCCCGTTTCCTTTCCCACCTGCTTTCCCACTCCCGTTCGCTTTCCCGTTTTCGGTCGTTTTCCCGCTCCCGGTCGCTTTCCCGCTCCCGGTCGCTTTCCCGCTCCCGGTCGCTTTCCCGCTCCCGGTCGCTTTACCACTCCCGGTCGCTTTCCCGCTTACGTTTGCTCTCCCATTCCCGCTCACGCTTGCTTTTCCGTTCCCGCTCGCTGTCCGTTCCGGGTTGCTTTCCCGTTTCTATAATAGACAAACTAACCCACAAACATTCATATATATATATATATATATATATATATATATATATATATATATATATATATATATATATATAGTCTTAGCAAATCTATTTTACGTTTTATAGGCTAACAGAAGTTATGAAAGAATGGAAAAGAAAAAATGAGCGTGAACGGGAGAGCAACCGTGACCGGGAATGGGAGAGCAAGCATGACCGGGAACGGGAGAGCAAGCGTGAGCGGGAACGGGAAAGCGACCGGGAACGGGAAAGCAACCGGGAGCGGGAAAGCGACCGGGAACGGGAAAGCGACCGGGAACGGAAAAGCCACCGGGAACGGGAAAGCGACCGGGAACGGGAAAGCGACCGGGAACGGGAAAGCGACCGGGAACGCGGAAAGCGACCGGGAACGCGGAAAGCGACTGGAATCGGGAGAGCAAGCTTGGAAGGAAACGCGAGCAAAAGAGAAAATCGATAACAAAACTTCTGAGCGGGAAAGCGAACGGGAGCTGGAAAACAACCGAGAGCGGAAAGCGACCGGGAACGCGACGAAAACGGGAAAGTGGAGATGGAAACGGGAGCGAGAGAGACAAACATTAGAAAAACCTCTAAAAAAACCCGGGCAACGCCGGGTAACCCCGCTAGTATATATATAAATGAATGTCTGTTTGTCATTTATTTATTGCTTCACCATTCATCCAATCCTAATAAAATTTTCATACACTCTTGATAGTCAATAGAGGAACGTTTTTGTAAAAAAAATTGAGATCGGTCACAAAATAAGCCGGAACGGGAGAGCGAGCAGAAACGGGAACTGGAGAATGAGCGGGAACGGAAACGGGAAAGCAAGCGGGAACGGAAAAACTACCGAGAAAAAAGAGTGAGTGGGAAAAGGAAAGCGACCAAGAACGGAAAAGCAAGCGGAACGGGAAAGGGAGCGGAAGCGGGAAAGCGACCGGGAACGAGAAAGCGACTGGGAGCGAAAAGGCGAACGAGAGCGGGAAAGCGACCTGAACGAGAAAGCGACCGGTAGCTAGAGTACAAGCGGGGAGGAAACGGAAGCGAGAGAAAAACGATAGAAAACCTTCCAAAAACCTCTTTGCAACGTCGGGCACCCCGCTAGTTATTTCTACAAATAATCTTTACATTTGTCTTTGGTTTTTCCTATTAAAAAGGACTTATGTTGCAATTGTTTTAATTGATACTTTTTAAACCTATTTATACAAATTAGTAATTCTGTATTACAATCAATCTATTTAAAACAGGAGTCATGTGGAAATCAAACGCGAATCTCGGAAGTAGTCGTCTGAGCAGTTACTCGATAGACATTTTTACGAAGATTAAATCCCTTCTTAATTGTGTACTGCTCTGTCAAAAAAATAAAGATTGTACTTCTATCAATTACTCACTCAGTTTGAAGTTATGTATGCTGAATAAGCACTGGAATGGATTTGACCCAGATTCCATGGCAAACAGCGGAGTCAGAGGTATGCGTCTTTTGTTGCCGACCTACGCTGTTTTTGGAAATCTCTAATAAATTAAACATTTATTAAAGCGTGATCACAGTTATGACGAGAATACTTTGAAAATGTACTTAAAAGTATTTTTTCGACAAACATGCTTTCCTGCAATTATTTTTATCTTTGTTTCTCTTCAAACAAACCAATAACTGTTATCTGTCAATTGTGGATTCATCATTTTCAAACAGCCTAGCCGTTTTTCAGGCGCTCACCCACATCACTAAGGGAGCTAGTGACTTTGGTAGGATTCGATGGACTGACCTTCAGGTCTGCAGGCGAACACCTTACCGCTACACCACCAGCCCCGTCGTGTCGTTATCATTATTGTATTAGTGGTTGCCAATGCTAATTGGATTTTTTTGTCGATTGCTTTTAAAGTTAGTTTTGCTTTTTCACTGTAATTTGTGTTTACCTAATAACTTTCTTTTTCAAAGCAATTTTAATGTTCTTGTTTTTTGCCGCTGATGATTTAAATGTATATTTGAATATCATTTTTAATTTTTTAAATATATCATTTATTTTACCTGTTGTAAGTTTCTTTTAAAAATATTTTAAAGTATATTTTGCAAGCTGCAGTGTTTCTTGGTAAATTATGCCATGTTTCTCTCAATAAATAGTTTGGATAAGTTATTGTTGTGAATAATTATTTATTAAATTGAAAAACGGTTTTATATCAACTTCTAGCACACGTAGAAGTTTGACCTCAATTTTTTGCCCTCGGGGGCCAAAATAAAGTCAAAAACCAAAACCAAGCATCTAATTTTTACAGGGACGAAAGGCTCTGGAAAAAATCGAAAAACAAAAATCCTTAAGGGCAAAAAGTTAGGGGCGAAAAACCGAGACGAACTT